>JAIXND010000773.1:17908248-17965951 GCA_023646645.1 Varanus salvator macromaculatus
AGAGAGAGAGAGAGAGAGAGAGAGAGAGAGAGAGAGAGAGAGAGAGAACAAAGCCAGTTCCTGGCTACCAGTCGGTGTCCTGGAACAATTCGGGTTTTTCATTTCATCTCAGTCCTGCTCCTGATGCATCAGACTCTCTCTTCTGAGCCTCTTCAGGCTAGGGGTTTGGGAGATCCCTCTCTCTCTGCCCTGTGACTCTGAGGTCACTCTGGCAGCCCTGCAGGGAAGGACCATGTCACTAGCTTCCTGCAGGCCCCTCTGAAAGGAAGGCAATGCTTCGGCCATCTTTACTGTCTCCCTGCCCTAAATGAAGACATTCTTATCGAGTCAGGCTCGCGGTTGCAAAGTTTGTTTGTTTGTTTTTGGATTTATATCCTGCCTTTTTCCTACAAAGGGCTCAAGGCAGCTTACATCATTCTCCTCCTTCATCTTATCCCCACAGCAACAACCCTGTGAGGCAAGTTGGGCTGAGAGGCTGTGACTGGCCCAAAGTCACCCAGTTGGCTCCATGGCCGAGTGGGGACTCGAACCCAGATCCTCTGAGTCCCAGTCCCATGCACTTAACCACTACACTGCACTGGCTCTCTGGCTCTCTTCTGCAGACAAAGCAGAAGTTTGTCTGCTTCCAGACTAGCTTTTCTGAATGGATACTTCTCAATGTGTTCTAACTGCTGTGGTTATGCTTTAATTATGTTGAAATTAATCTGGATTTTATTGACGCTGGTAGTACAGAACACTATTTTTTAAGTGGAAAGATGCCATAGAAATAAACAGACTGGGACCAAATTGATACGCACAAGCAACCAGGTGGAAAAAAAGCAAGGAGATTAGCTGATCCTTAACTTGGGAGTTGGGGCAGTGTGATGTAGGACCATGCCAATGGTCAAGACTTTCTCCATGGCCCAGGTAATCGGTTGGGAAGGGCCGCCAGCGGAAGGCCGGAGTTCCATGATGAGAAAAGCAGAGAGACAGACTTCCTGCAAGGAGAACTTGCCCCGCGTTACGGACACACTCCAGTGCTTCACAGCTAGAGAGTAAGGCTGAGAAGGAAAGTGTGCAAGAGACACGCTCGCCATCGCTTGGGCTGCTGGTGCCACACAGTTTGTCAATACAGCCGCAAGAATTAAGAGCATGGCTTAGATGGCATCCCAGAATTCACAACGATGTGCAAATTTCGTCAGCAGACAACCAGAAATGAAACGGCTCCCTAAATGCCGAAAGTTAGCAATGACTGCACAAAGCCAACATGAACCTGGCTAAACAATCCTCCATTTCCCTCTGAGATTCTCTATGCCTACAGGCTGAAAACAAGAACCGGCATCTGGGTGATTAAACCGGCTGTTGTTCTCCATGTTGTCTCTTGAAGACAGCCATCTTGGGAAAAGAATAAGGCAGCATGCCCAACTGCCTGGGGAAACCATCGTTTCTGGAAGACAAAACCAACAGCCTGTCTTACAGGCATCAACACTTTATGGCACTGCAAGTCTGACGAGCTCAATCAATGTTAAGGTTTATAATCAGTACGCATCTGCTTCAGCTCACAAGTCAGCTGAGTGTGTGATGGTCAAACTATAAGAGGAAAATCTATATGGGACGGCGCTGCGTCTCCATCGTTCTCTCCGGGCCTCTTGCGGCTCGGAAGTGGAGATGCTGCAAGAGATTATTAATGTGTATGTCAAACCCAGCTGCGGTAACCTTCCCCTCATTACTGACGGGCTTCTCTCCGTCATGGACACCTTCCAGATCTGTCAGAACAAAGATCTTCCTGCTGAAGTTGGTTTGCATCAGGCCAGGTAAAAACACGCTTCCTTCCAGCGAGGAAAGGCATCGCTTCAGTTACGCTTCTGCCGTCCCGCTCGGGTACCTTGTTCATTTAACCTGTCACAGCTTCTGACTCTTGTTTCTGAGCTCGTTATAATTAGGATCTTGCCTCTCCCTTGAACATGACGTTCAGTGAGCAATCTCATATACAAACACCACCTTCTGCTAGAATCTTTCAAAACCTCCGATAAGTCATAGCATGCAAAAGAAGGGTAATTATACTAACTGCTCGTCAATGTCAAAACTCAGCTCCCAAGCTTTGAAACTGCCTTAGTTTATTTTCTGTGACAGTTCATCAGTGGGGCAAACAATTTTATAGGGTAGTTGAAATATAGGTGTTCAAAGGGCTTATTGTATGCATTGTACCGATAAAGAAATGTCAGTGCATTTCTCGCAGAAAGAGTGAATGAAACGAACTCGCACAAACCACACTCCCTTTTGTATTCCAGCGCAAAGCCAAAATGAGGCAGTACCTGAGGGAGAAAAAGCGAGATAAGGGCGGAGGCAAAGAGCTGCCTTGGCCATTTCTTCTGATCCCAGCCGCCATTCTGCTTACAACTTCCCCTTCGGCCACGGCCTGGAATGCTATTTTTGGCAGCCTTTTCCTGCTGCTACGATGCTCTGTTCTGCTCTGTTCACCACTTGCGATTGTTCATAATGTGAAAAGCCTGGACCAGGGATGCCAGACCTTGGACTTGAGTTCCCCTGTGGCCCATCCAACATGGCCAATGGCCAGGGGGTTACAGTAGCCCAAGTCCAACATCTGGAGCATCATCGGGTTCCCCATCCTTGGTCTCGATCAAAGGAGAACCGGGTTCCACAGAAGGGTACCACCACTGGTGGATCCTAGGAGCTATTCTGTTTGAGGGAACATTTCTTTTCAATCCAGGCTCACTGGCCATCCTTTAGCTGCCATCATTTGTCACCAAAGAACTCAAGACTTTATTTGAACATTTCTAACAGCATGCATGGAATGCTATGAATTCAGACTTCTATTTTGCTCTTCTAAACCACAGCACAATACTAATTCTATAGATCCTGAGTGTTGCGCTGAGCACGATTTTTCTTTATAGCAAGGTGGAGTGCAAATCAGATAAGGAAGTGAATCTTGACTTAAAAGCCCCATTGGTTTCACTGGGGTTTACTCACAAGTAAGTGTGTAAGTGTGTACAGAACTGCAGCCTTCATAAGGTATCTATCATAGTCACAGACAACACAACAGTTAAAGGATGAGTGTGTGTTATCGCTGAATTGTGGGTTATTGTGGAAACCTGGGTTAGTGTGTTGTTGGACAAAGCATGGTTTGTTAATCATGAACAATCCATGAAGAGAACCCATGGTTTATTGTTAGCTTGTGAACTGTGGGTTGTTCACGATTAACAAATCATGGTTTGTTAGCATGGCTGAATTCAGGAAACAGGATAACTCGCTTTCAACACCCCTTGGGTCACCACTCTCAGTCCCAGTCTTACACCCGTGTTACATCCCACAATTTAAGCACTCCTGTGACTATGCCAATGATTCCGCAGATGTGGAATTCAGCATGTTGGAAGTCACAGCTGTTGTTCTGCAGAAGTGCACCTAGGGTTCCAAACATGGGTGTGAAAGGGTGTGAGCAAAGAGAGAAGAGAAGATGAATAAGATTTCCAGTGCTGCTGGGGAGGGTAAACAGGAGGCCAATGGACGAGAAGACCAGGCAGAATAATGTCAGAGTAAGGGAAAGGAAATGGAGCAGAGAGAAGACTTCTAAAGGAAAGCAGCTAACCAGCTTGCCAACTTCTTCATATGCAGCCTTTAATTACCCCTGATCTTCGATTGCTGAAGAGTATGCAGGAGATCAGGCAGTACATTAATGTAATAAAACAAATGAATGAGATCAGAAGGGTCCATAGAAATCCAGAAAAAACATTTCTATAGTCTGCTGTGACAAAAGATAGACTTTCTGAGGACATTCTCCCAGCGCTTCCCTTGGGATCTTTCCATCTGCCACATCTTTGCACATTATTTTGGGGCCGTGAACTGCACTGTACTGCTTGGCATAACCTCCCTGAGGTTTCAAAGCGACAGACAACACCAAAAGAGAACTTGGAAGCCTGGAGCCTAACATCCCTTTCATCTGCCCCTTTCTCATTAGAGACAAAAGTCAGTGGAGAGACAATCGCAAAGACAGCCATTCCATCTCTTCTACACTTGGGAGGAAACGGCAACAAGAAACACAAAGCTTCTGGAGAACTTTCCCTGCTTCTGTCTAATCCAGAGTCACGTTCGCACATCCAGCAAGAGAAACACCACCGAACGGGAGGAAAGGGTCCGAGAGTTGCTGAGAAGAACCTTACCTGCTGGCGTTTCTCGAACTCCAACTTGATGCGGGATTTGATGCAACTGCAGGTGTCTTGGTAGGTCTGTTGCAGGGCAAGTTCCATGAGCTGCTTGTGGTAAGCCCCGGCCAGGTTCCCACAGATGAAAATGATCCCATTTGCCAGGATCTGCAAGACAATGAAACACACCAAGCCTCACTCAGGCGTCCGAGGCTCTTAAACCACTTTTGCTTTCAGTCACATTGTATAGTTTCCTGCATCTTCACCACCTTTGTTACAAAATCTGTGTTTCAGACCTCACAAAGTGAACATTGGAACACAGTATTTATTTCTGAGGGGTGATTTATCTTGTCAAACAAATCCCTCTCTCGGATATTGACTACTGATTCTCTGTGTCATTCCTTCCTCCTTAGCTTTTAATGCAAAATTGCATTTCAGAGGGTTCCAGCGATTGTAGAAACCATCACGTGATACCAGGAATACTTCGGTGAAGAAAAATCCCTGTGTGCAGAAAACCTGCCTGCTAGGAAGAAGGGTGCTGATGTGGAAAAGTGCCTTTAGACATGAGTTTCTGGATTTCATAAGACCAATGTGATAATAAGGTCGGTGGTGCTTAGGATCTCTGGACAATTGCCGTGGCTCAGTGCTGGGCAGCATCTGACACTCAGCAGCAACCGACTGAGAAACCTGTTTGCACATTCCCACAACCCTATGTCAAGGTGTTGTGGGAATGTCAAAATGGTGGGTGATTGAAAGTCAGTGCAAACGAAACCAAAAAAGGACCTTAAGCAGAGAAGTCTATTCTTCCACCTTAGGAAAATGCCATTTCTTTCTTCTGTATGTGCAACCCTGAAAGTTACAAAAACTGTCCAGGAATTGCTAACTCCTGCTGTGTATGAGGGCCGGCTGGTTAAATTTTAAGATGAGGAAAAAGCGGGCAGGTGGATTCAGAACCTGGAAACAGCTAGCCATATTCGTAAAATTGTTACTAATTTAAAAAAACAAAACAAAAACCTGGTAAAATTATTCCCAGAGCCTGCCATTTCAGACTTCATGACTAACTGCCTGCAGCTTTTAACGAACAAGCCAAACATCTAGGGTACAAGATTACACCTCTGTTTCTCCCCTGACATGCTGGTTTTCTGTGTGAATGGGATTCAGCACAAGAGTATTCCAAAATACACACACAACTTGCACCTGCGCGCACAGCACATTCAAGAAGTTTTCTCGTGTGATATTTTGGGAGATTTCCTAGATGGATGTGTTATTATCCAGTTGCCCTGCTTCGTTCAAGAAAAGCTGATGTTCTCCAAACAGTTTCCGCTCCCATTTGTACTTCCCCGTCTTTCCCTGCTGTTTCTTGCATCCCCTTTCTTGCCACAGAACATCTGCTGCAGAAAACAGGAATTCCAGGAGGAAAAGAAAGAGGCTTCTTTGGCTTGATAATGCAGGGAGTGACTGGAAGTACCCCTGTTTTGGAGTTTCTCTTACCAGAAATCACAGAATCATAGAATAGTCGAGTAAGAAGGGGCCATGACGGCCGTCGAATCCAACCCCTTGGTAGGACACCAAGTCACACCACCCACTCAGAGGGCTGTCCAGTTTCTTTCTGAATGCCTCGAGTGTGGGAGAGCCCCCCACCTCTCCAGGCAGCTGGTCCCACTGCCATGTTGCTCTGACAGTGAGCAAGCTCTTCCTGATGTCCAGCCTGAATCTGGGTTGTCGCAACTTCACTTGATTATTCTGTGTCCTACATTCTGGCATCAGCCAGAAGAGATCATGACCTTCCTCTTTGTGAATCAGGTATTGGAGAGCAGAACGGAGAATGTGCGGCTTTTGGTGTGGCAAGGAACAGGTCCGTGGAACAGGCAGCGTGCCAGTCACTGGACAGGGCAGCCAACTTTCCCATCCTCCCCTCTGCAGGTGCCTTTTCTGCTGGAGCTGGACCATGGTCACAATGATAACATATGCTATGCATGTCTGTGCCCGAGGGCGCTTGTGTAACGCAGCATGTATGTCGATGTTTGCCGAGAAGAAAAAGAACCCCAAGTTTCCCAAACAGAACACTTGAATGGCTCTCTCATACCCGTTTGAAATTATAACTCTTACTTTCTTTGGAGATGAAAATATACATTAATGACACGGACCTAGTTCACACATTGTGAAAGCAACCATGGTTTATTTCACCCACGATCTGCGGGCATTTGTGCTACCCACAAGCCACTTGTAAACAGCATCCTGTTGGCTTGATGAAAAGTTGTGAATATGAGTGTCCAAAGCAACAGGTTGTTTAGGGGCTAAACAATCCCATGTTTTCCCCACAATTTGCAAACATCCCCACAAACTGTGGGTTAATTAACCCTGGATTTGCTGTCATGATGTGCGAACAGCACCACTTAGTAGATCCTGAAATGAGATGCATTACTATTTTGCTATTATTAATTACATTTATAAATCACCCCACAGCCCATGGGGATCTCTGGGTGGTGCCCAGGGCATAGACCAGAATAAAAACATGAACAGCAATACAAGCAGAATGCATGGAAGCCGCCAACTGAACAAGGCAATAACAAGCAGTAATATGCCTATAATTGCAGCTTGAAAACATCAATAAAAGCAATATTAAAAGCAATCTTTAGTTGATTATTAAAATGTCAGGTAAATAAAACAGCTTTGACCTGGCACTGAAAGGAAAACAAGGACGGTGTCAGACACAAATGATGAAATCTTGCAAGACTTTTATATACTCAGAAACTTGGACTTGCAAAGACAACCTCAAAGCAGCAAGATCTGGGAATGATGCACCTTACCAGCTTGCTGCGTTTCCTTCAGTTTATGTGCGTCACAGAGCAAGATTGTTCCGGAGGCCGAGTGCAGGCCTAGTACACTCTTTCTCATTTAAAAGCAAGACAAGATGAAGCGCCATGTGTTTGTTCCTTGGGCAACTCTTAAAAGGTAAAATTTGCCCATTTATGAAAATACATGGGCTTCGTGTTGGCAAATTATGCAGCTTTTTAAAACCTTGTTTGCAAAGTGACAAAGTGCAATAGGAGCACAGATTGAATAGTTTACATTATAGGAGAATTCAGTCTTTAAAATAAAGGAACAAATGCCAAATTATTCATGACTCAAGCATTTAAAAAGTTTGCCTCCTTTGTGCAAACAGCACTTTATTCTGCCATGTTGTTTCGGATGCCGATACATCACACATCCTTGGGATACAGAAGTATTTGGAACAAGCCAAAGCAAACAAAGCTATTACCTTCCTTCGGTACCTCTTTGAATCAAACTGTTCTATGCCCAGGCTGTGATAAATGTTCTAAGTCAAACAGTTTTGATGAGAAAAATAGTATCCCTGGTCCAAAACGTTCTCCGAAAGCCCTTCAGAGCCCTTGCCTGCATTTGCTTCTCTGACTAGCTGCTGCTTCAGCATTTTTTTCGATATAGAACCTTTTCATTTCAGGAATAGGAATTGTGTCACTTACTGAGTGGGTTTGAATGACACAACAAGCCACAGTTGTTTCTTGTCAGGGCCATGTCACCTGAACCTTGTTGTGCTGTTGTTTTTATTTTAGACCAGGAAGATCGATAAGCAGATAAAATAGCAGTAGAGGAATTAAAGGATACTTAAAACAAGTGCAATTTATACAATATTTTCACTCAAGCATGTGACCACATTTTCCCAATCTGCCCTACAGCCATTAAAAAAATTGGCAACATTTCCAGCAGCCTAAGAGGATGTATCCCTTAACAAATAGATAGCCGTGTGTAAGAATTATTCCCATAAAGACCTGTTATTAATAGTTTAATCAATTTCTCTATGTATTCCCTGTAAAAGCTGCAATACAGGAAAACACATCCCACTGTTTCTACTGTTCCACCCATTCACTGACTGCGGTCTTAGTAAAGCATCATTTTAATAGTGCAGAAGGAAGCACATTAAAACCAGCAAGAATAAATGTTCTTCCGTACTTCGGGATAGTTAGTGGGTACGGATACGGGACCGCAGTAAATCCTCCATTATAACGCCTATTGCAGTTAAGATGAAATAGTGAGGAACAAGCTTTGTAACTCTACTGTGGTGTTTCAGCATGGCATGTTTGGATTTTAGAAACCATGATAAGAGACAGAGCCCTGCTCTGTGGATTCCATGCTCCACTGTGGTTTCTCCGGTTGTCTGGACCCAGTATCATGGTTTCCATGGTCCTGGTAAGCAGCTACACAAAGCTTGCCTGGAGCCTGAGGTCATCTTCAAAGGTCGTTCTCTGGAGCCTCCTCCATTGGAAGCGAGGGTGGTGGCTCTCAGGAGAAGGGCCTTCTCGGTTGTGGCACCCCGGTTGTGAAATGAGCTCCCCACAGAGATGCGCCTGGCACCTACTTTGCATTCTTCTCGGCTCCAGGTAAAGACCTTTTTTATTTTCCCAGTACCTTAAAAGTTTAACGCCTAATGTTTGTTTTTATACACTGCATTTTATTCTGTGCCACTGCTATGTTTCTGTGCTGATTCAATTGCAGCTCTTCTGTTTTTGTTGTCTCATGTTCATTCTCATTGTCAGCATGCTTTGAACTTTTGTTAGACGCTGGAGAGCCTTGGCCATTGGGTGGTATAAAAATGAAACGATCAATAGATAAATAAATAAGAGCAGCAGCTGTTGCAGGAGCTCTTCTTGCTATCCAGCGTGGGAGTGAATTTCAGGCGCGGTGGATAACAGCGGGAGAGATGAGTGAGGAGGGAGAGAATCACACGATGCAGAATCCACTTAATAATCCGTCAGGCGTGGCCTGGAACAACCCGGGGAATGTTCTGTTTCCATTTGTCGTTCCTTCCCCAAAAACACCCCTCGTCAAACCTGGCCAAAAATCAGGAGCGCTTCACTTCCTGAAGGGGAAGCACATCTGCCCCCAGCGTACACCTTTGCCATCTCTTGTCCATGGCACTATTCACTCAAGCTTCTTCCGTGGATCATGCTTGGTAGTTCCCAGGGGAGAAGCGACAAAACACATCTGCCTTCAGCAGCGCCGTCACAGTTCTAGATTGATGGCTTTTATATTTATATTGATACTTATATTTTATATTTATACTTGAAGGACAGATGGAAACGCTGGACTAACACTCTTCAAAATTTACTGATGCGTCTGTCCTCTGAATTTATCTACTGCTTCTTGGAAGTTAGCACAAAGAAAATGCATCGGATGGGTTTTAATATTTTTATTTGCATAATTGTTATAGTTATGCATTTTGTTTTTGTTGTGAGCCACCCCGAGGCTTTGTTGTGATGGGGGCGGCATAAAAATGTTTTAAATATATAAATAAACACTCAGTTCCTAGAAGGCAATGGATCGAAGATCTAATAATGACTTCCGCTCACAAAGGCACACACATGCATACCACCAACTGGTGTGCCCTTGAAGTTTTTTTTGTTTAAAGACTGTTACATTTTTGTAAATATGTATGAATGTATATGCATGTGTGTACCATATATATTAATTGGAATTGGTATGTTCAAATTTATGTATTCGTTGGTGGCTTTTTCTTTAGTTTGGTTGAAATTTACAATAAATTCAATAAAAATAGTGGGGGAAAGAGGACATTGTGGGCCATTCTTGGATGTCCCGGCCAGGCATACAAAAGACGGGCGTACCGGAAATGAGGAAGACCCGGTCCGTGAAAGCCGGACCTCAATCATTCATGAACACATGCGAGGAATGTCTCCTCCCATACAGACCTCCCCAGATCTTTCCATCATCCTCTGAGGTTCTCCTCTGGGAACCACCGAGGGAACGGTCTTCTTGGTTGTGGCATCCCATTTGTGGAATTTGTTCCCAGACACCAGGCAAAAACATTTTTGTCCTCCCAATATTTTAATGATGTGATGATTTTTAAAAATTATTATACCTGTTTTATATATTGTGCTGGGTCACTGTTTAACTGTAAATTTAGTTGATTATGTTTGTTATTTACTTTGTTTTTTTGCTTTTGTCGGTTGTTTCCAGGTGCTGGAGTGCCGAAGTGTATTGCCATCAAAATGTATTATTGTTGTTCCATTGCTGTTTTATCTTTATATTGTATTTTTAATCTTGCAAACTGCTTTGAGAGCCAAATTGGCCACAGAGGACGGTATAGAAAACCTTGTATATGTAAATAAATTAGCAAGCAAACTCTTGCCAGGCTTTTGACCTTCACAGGAATATTCCAGGTGTTTTCCAAGCCTAAAACTCTGGCCCTCTCACTTAGGAAGATTAGAAGTGGCGAAGGGCATCCTGCCAATCTGCTCCATCGGAAGTGATCTTGCACCCGTGCTCCAGTGTTCTGATCAGCCAGCGCAAAGATGCTAAACTTTGCGCCATCACCTCGAGAGAATGTGCATTTCCACAGTGCCCCTTCCTGGGAGTTGTGGGGCTTTTTTTCTTCCTAAACAGCTGGAGGATCGTGTCCTGATGCTTTCCTATAAACATGCAGGCAGCTTGTATTTAGGTTCATATATCTAAGCTCTCTGTCACGAACCTTTGGAATATTCGCCTAGTTTCTCTTAAGTCAGTGTTTTTCAGATTTAGGATAGATGCAGGCTACATTTTTTCTCCCTAAAACTGAAAAGAATTGCTCTTAAGAGCAAGCTGGACACACCATTCATCAAAGGTTTAGTCTGAATCTTGTATTTGTATACAGCGCCTCATTCCCACTGGTAGCTTAGCTGTCGTGTGGCTTTTAACGTAACGTATTAGTGAACTGGAGGGTGTTCTGGACGGTGGTGTGGGAAGGTTTTAACCTTTCCCAAGAAGGCAAAGCTGCATTTGCTCTGGAGACGGAAGCGCCCACAGTTCCCAGGACTCCCAACGCCACAAGCCTCACCCAAATTCTCTCCCTTGCCCCAGTCCTGCAAATAGAAAGGAAGCGCACAAGCATCCTCCCCTAGTGGGTAGCACCTCACTTAGACCTTCGACCGACCGCTTAAGACCAAGAACTCCCATCCTCAAGCACCCCCCCTACTGTTTCTGCATTGCTGACGCGTGCCGGCCTTCTGCCTTGAAGGCAGCACATGCAGATCAGGGACTCATGCAGATGGGCAACAGGCAGCCTCCTCTTTGAAAGGCTAATTCTCCCAGAGCTGCTTTGGGAGGGATTGAGGGATCCAATCCAAGGCTGCAAAGAATGCCTGCAAGCTGAGAGCAGTGAATCACCAAAGCCCGGGGAGCCCTGAGCTTATAGAAACCTTGCTTATTTATTTCTTGCAGCTCTCCAGTGGTCTTGGGGCACACAGCTGGGAAACTGCTGATTTAACCTAATGAATTGTGGAAAACCAAGCAGGCTTCCCAGATCGACAACAAACCAGATCAAATGCGCCATCCTTTCTTCTACAGGAAAACTGAGGCCCTCCAATTTGCATCATCTTTTCCTGTAGGTCAAAACACGAAGAGGGATACAACCAGTACAATTCTCCCCCCCCAACCCCGCCGCCCCCCTTGGACCTGGGGCTTGGAAATCGTGTCGGAAGTGTTTTTTAAAATGCTCAGACCTGACTCACAGTCTGAAGTAGTTTCTCCAAGGCTAAGAAACATCAGCTTCTGCTGAACAACGTAATTATACCATCTCCTTTCCCCCAGTGATCAGACTAAGCTTTTTGCCTGACGAACACTAAGGTGATGGTTCAAATTTGCGAATCGCCATGTGCCTGGATACTATCAGCGAGTAAGAGTGGAGTTGGAAAAGTCAAGTGAATCAAGTCGTGCCAAGAAAGGCAGCGGCCATCCCGGACCTGGGCCTGGGGCTGGGCTGGATGAGGGCCAGCAGAGGTTGATCCAGACAAAACAGAGCTGTGGCTGATGGGGGAATTGTCTGTCCAGACGGGTGATATTGCACTGCTCCTGGAGGGGGTTGGACTCCCCCTAAAGGACAAGGTCCGAGGTCTGGGGCTGCTTCTGGATCCTGAGTTGTCACTCCAGGTGGATTCAATAGCCCAGGGTACCTTTTACCAGGTTAGGCATGGGTAAAATCTAGCAGTAGTAAACCATGCTCTGGCAACCTCCTGTTTGGATTCTTGTAACACGTGTTACGTGGGGCTGCCTTTGAAGACAGTCTGGGCACTCCAGCTGTCTCAGCATAGGGCCAACGAGAACCAGTTTGCGGGCCCATATCAAACTAGTTGCATATCATCTACATCGGCTACCGTGGAAGTCTGGGTCTGATTTAAAGTGCTTGTACCTACGTATGACTCCAAGAACGGTTTGGTTCTGAGTACCGAAAGGATCGTCTCCCTACCTTTCCGTTAAGATCACGACGGGAAGTCCTTCATAAGAATCCATCTCTAGGGAGCTGTGGGGGATTCTGGGTAGAAAAAGGGCCTCCCCAGGGAAGTACGCCAAGCACCGACTCTATCATTCTGGCACCAGGCGAGACTCACCTTTCCTCTGGTTATTTTGACAATGGATTTTCATGGCTATTTGGATTAAAACTTATTATTTATTTATTTATTTATTTATTTAGAGCATTTGTATGCCTTCCCATTGCATAGCCTTGGGACGGCTTACAGAAATAAAATAAATCATAATACAGATAAAATATATTATATATATATATATATATATAATATAAAATATAATACAGATACACTTGACCCCATGTTGGTTTCAGTAGATTTTCATTTAAATTCTTTCCTTTAATGTTGATATTATATTTTAATGTCATGCCACTAAAGGCTTTTACCGCTATTATATTTTAATTTCATATATTAGATTTGGATTTGGGCTGGATGGTTGATGTGTTTTGAATATGCTGCTTTAATGTCATTGATTTTAGCATGATGGGTTGTTTTATAATGTGAATCACATGGAGAACCCAGACATGGGCTATTTTAGCAGCATATAAACCCATGAAACAAACAAACAAATAGATAAAGTGTCAACATTGATATTTAACACCCTGAATGGCTGGGGACCAGGTTACCCAAAGAAGCCTTCCTTCCCATATTATGTCTACCCAGACTGGAAGATTGTCATCTGTGGTCCTTCTCAAAGAGCCCCCTCTGAAGGAAACTTAAGAGGGAAGCTATAAGGAGAAGGGCCTGCCCAGTGGTGGCTCCCTCATTTAGGAATCAGCTCCCCAGAGAGGTTCTCCTGGTGTCTTCTCTCCACTCTTTTTGATGGCAGGCAAAGACCTTTTCATTTGCCCAATATTCTTATAGTTAAGGCAATTTTTAAGAGCAATTTCTATACCGTATTTACTGTATTTTACTGCGACTGTGCCCTTAGATTAATCTGAATCGCAGCTGTTGTGGAGTTTGGGGGCTTTTATTTTGGAGTTTTGAACTGTGCTGTTGCTGTAATTTTATTGCTTTGCAGGTTTGTTAGATTTAATACTATCATTTTATTGCATATGCTGTTATTATGTCTTTGTAAACTGCCCAGAGAGTCATTTTGGAGAATGGGCAGTACAGAAACTTACTAAATAAATAGGGAAGCCATTGGGCAGATAATTTCTCCGCATTTCTTCTCTTTCTCCTTCATTTAGGCAGTCCTACAGAGGGGTTATCCAGAGATGGATGTGAGCAGGCAGGACAAGAAAGCTTTTGCAAGCTAATAACGTCGAAGATTTATTTCCAAAGCTGTGCTAAAGTACGTTTTGCATTTGTTCAGGCAAGTCTCTCGAGTGCCTTTTCTAGTTAGAAATGCCATGGGAAATGTCACAAGAGGAGCATATTACATTTCTCCGGAAATAGCTGTGCTGGCTGCCCATTGCAATCCGAATATTGTGGCAGCTTCAACCCGAGCAGGTTTTTTGTGTTATATGGATTCATGGACTGCAGCCAAGGTCATCAGCTCTGTGGAGTGTTACCCGCAGCTGGCAGATTACAATGCACCAAGAAAAATATAAACACGAGGGACTAAAAAGTCGAGAAATGCATTTGGCATAGCAAGCCTGGGAGATTTCTTTCCCAAGCTCCAGCATATACAAGCCAAGTTCTTACCTCGGCTTTTAAAAAAATTACTTTAGTATTTTTCATTACTAATAAGTGGGATGGTGGCTCTCCTTCCGGATGCATGTGGTCATTGAAGTGTCCGTTGTTAAAAAATTAAATAAAATAACATTTTCCCAGCAAATGAGAGGCACACGGCACTTAGAAAGGAGGAAAGATTCTTTAAGGATTTTTCAAGTGGGAGCCTGTCCTTGCAGCCTGTGTGATGGATACAGGCTTGGACAGCACAAGAAGCACAAGTTAAAAGCCCGCTCAGTTCCACCAAAGACTCTTTTCTTGTGATCCCATTTCCCCCACTGTTGATTTGCTGCTTTGGAGCAAAATCAGCTGTGTGTGTGCCATCATGGGTTGCATAAAACCAATGGTGCTCCTTGGCGAGTCCGGCCTGGTATTACCTTGTTAATACTGCCAGCCTCTTTGGATTCTGCGCCATCACTTCCTAGGAGCGGGGCCTTTCCTGCACTGGCCCCAGGAATACAGAATGCCCTCCCCAAAGAGTTCTGCTCGTCTCCCACTGTCATCTCCTCTTGGAAACTGGTCAATACCGTTTATTCCACCAAGCCTTTGAGACCAAAACCTTTTCCCAACATGTCCTTTGGCACTGCTTCTCTCTGATAGGTGTTTTAGATTGTTTCAATGTATCTATTTATATGCATTTTTTTTAAAAAAAACAAGAAGTCGATATTTCGTGCCTGCTGCTTCCATGCCTCCATTGCACAGTTTCTCACTGCAAAGCATCATTCTGTAGGTGGAAACATGCAGAACCAAAAGACTGTGCTTCGGGTAGGCACACGAGAGGCTTTTCATCCCAGCTACATCTCTTGCCGCACTTTCTTAGCAGCAGTTCCTCCAGCAGCCTGCGAACCAATCAATCCAAACCAGAACCCTAAAATTCAGGGGGAAAGGAGGCAGCACCTGCCATCCTCAGATCGCTTGCTGCAAAGACATTATCTCCCTGAAAGAAGCGGCCCTGACTATGTTTTGACTGTGTGCTCGTCACCGGTGTTTAAGAGAAAAAGGGGAAGCAAGATCCTGAACGGTAATCTCAGGCAATGACAGGTCCGGTCCGGGTGGCATGGAAACTTAAGACATCTGCAGGGAGAGACGCGATGGATCCTGGGAGCCGAAAGAAGTGTGCTTTCTGTCTTTTATGAGGATGTTACTGGCACTTTGCTGAGAGTTATGGGTCTTATAGCAAGCAACAGTACTTGAGAAGCCCTAATCAAACAAAGGGAAGATCACCGAGGGACCAGAATTCTTTGTTCTAGAGGAACAAGGAGGGGGAGGAAAAGAATACATGCAAATGTGCAAAACCTTTGGAATGGACGGCACATTGTGTTCCCAAAACAGGTCAGATTTAATACTCTAAATATTCTGCTGTTCCATCGTCAGTTTTGAATCAAGCACTCTAACTCCGAGGGCACCTTCTCACTCTCTTTTGAAGCAGGAATTATTTTTTCCAGCATTGAAATACTTCAGTTGGGTGCACCTGCTGAAATATTATGACTCTTCTCTTTCTCATTTCCACGTGGAGAAGAAAAATGAGCAGCTATTAAACACTTCGCTCCAAGCATCTGTGGGGAGGAAGCAACCCGGCTTTCCAAGGC
This sequence comes from Varanus salvator macromaculatus, assembly GCA_023646645.1. Classification (NCBI taxonomy): domain Eukaryota; kingdom Metazoa; phylum Chordata; class Lepidosauria; order Squamata; family Varanidae; genus Varanus; species Varanus salvator. Next base: position 17,923,966 of record JAIXND010000773.1, read on the forward strand.
TTGATGCAGCCAGTTGTTAATTAAATAACCCACAATTTGCCGGGTTATTTGGAACAGAGTGACACCCTCCAGCTGTCCTGTCCAAGGAAAAAGAATACATATGGGAAAAAAGGGAAAAGCACCGAATGATCTCCACAACCCACTGCAAAATTTAATACTGAAGTCCTCCTGGTCAAGCTGTGACTATCCCTCCACACGGAGTCATCTGCTACCTGAAGACACTTCCCCTTTGGCACACCTTAGTCAAATGCAGGCTTAGAAGACCAGGTACCAGGAATGGCCTCCAGCATTTAGGAAGTTACTCTTGGATAACCAGAGGTAGCTGCTAGGAGGAACCGTTCAAAGCACAATTGCAACTAAGTTCACAAACGTGACTGGCCCACAGATAGGTTGGGTCACAATCTTGCTCCGGTTTAGACACACAAAAAGGCCTGGACAGAGCTTGCAAAAAATGCTGAGAGCTAGCGAACTCTTTTCGGCCTCAGCTTGCACAGGACTCCGTCTTTACCTGTCTGTGCAAATCTAAGTTGGATTCTTGCGACCTAAAAGAAAAAAGAATTATAAATCCTCCCTGTGAAGCGGCATCTACATAAACTCAAAAAAACCTCTCATTCTTAGAATAAGCTAATCATCTCTCATTTTATCTCTTTATCACTGGAGTCTGCCACTAACAAAGACAACCGTCTCATGGCGCTGAGGGCTGCATGAGACACCAACGCATGGCAGACTGGCTGCTTCCCCCCTGCAATAGGCTGGCACAGTTTCGAAGCCCGCAACCTGGTGCCCAGAGGCAACAGCAGCACAAATGCACGTGCCACTGGCGAAAACGCTGCTTTCACAACACTGTCCATGTGGTGGGAATACACACGTCTGCACAAACCCACAACTGTTAAAGTAATTTACCTGTAGCACAGGTGGAAGTCATGATGTTATGAAAGGTAAGGTTGGAAAAGTGTGGGGAATGGGGCTGGGGCGTCAGCACAGGGTTTGTCGCTTGCCACATTCGAAGGACAGTAGCTGCAGTCATAGAATCATAGAATGGCAGAGTTGGAAGGGGCCAAGAAGGCCATCTAGTCCACCCCCCTGCTGCTGCAGGGCACCATGTCACACCATCCCACTCAGACGGCTGCCCAGTTTCTTCTTGAATGCCCCTAGTATGGGAGAGCCCAGCACCTCTCCAGGCAGCTGGTCCCACTGCCCTATTGCTCTGACTGTGAGGAAGCTTTCCCTGATGTCCAGCCTGAATCTGGGTTGTCGTAACTTGAATCGATTATTCCATGTCCTGCACTCTGGCAAGAAGAGATCTTGACCTTCCTCTTTGTGGCAGCCTTGGAGGCACTTCTAGAGGGATGTCATGTCCCCCCTCAGTCTTCTCTTCTCAAAGCTGAACATGCCCAGTTCCCTCAGGCTCTCCTCACAGGGCAGTGTTTCCAAAGCCTGGATCATTTTTGTTGCCCTCCGCTGGACCCTTTCTAAGTTACCTGCATCTTTCTTAAATCTTGGTGGTGACAGACAGAGGGATGCAGCTGCTCGGCCTTGCTGAGCCAGATGTGCAAGCAGCTGCACCACTGGCTTCCCCCACGCTCCTGCCAGTGCAGTCCTCCAGCATCAGCAAGCCCTTCCCGGGAGCTGATGGGAGCAGCATCTTGCCCGCACTCCCCAGCTGCAATCCGTGGTGACGCTTTTCTGCAGTTCTGGCCAAGGGACTCCTATGATTTTGGGCTCAGCGCCAGCTTAGCATGTCATCTGGGCTCGGACAACACATGAAGCCGCAATGAGTTTGTGACATCCTACAACAAGCCGAGTGTAGCTAGGTCTGTTTGTTTATTTCGGTATGTCTATACCCATTAGCGCAACATTCTCCAAAAGGTGTATAAAATGCCGTTTAAAACAAAGTACAGTGTAACATGCCATTTCAAAACAGGTGTAGAAAGGACATGGCTGTTGAAACGAACAAGTCTGTCAATAAGATTCAACTGGCAGTACAACTCAACAATAAAGAAAACGATATATAATAATAGTTGACGCTCAAACAACTGTTCCTCATGTACCAATAGCAAGCTTAAAAGCCAGTCTAAAACCAAATTCAAAGTTAAAATGGCATGGAAATAATAAGGTTTCAACTCGGTGCTGAAATATATATAGCACTGGGGCCATGTTGGAGCTGAATCCATAAGTGGGGAGCCACTGCCTGGAAGGCCCTTCCCCTCATAGCCATCCTCTTTACTTACTTGAAAGCTGACTCATGGAGAAGGACCTCCATCGACGATCTAAGCGTCTGGGTTGGTTTAAACGTCATCCCAGGTTAGTTTATAAATGCATCCTTGGGAACAGTGCTGAATTCGGACAACTCAACGCCCACTGTTTTAAGTTTTAAGGCACTGACTTCCACCCTAACCTATCTCACATGGTTTTTGGGGGATAAAATAGATTAGAAGATCAGGCACACCACCTGGGCTCCTTGGAGGAAAGGTGGGAGATAAATGTAACAAGAAGTCATACATGCTGGAAATTTTGCAGAAGCCCACAATCTGAACATTTTTCTTCAGCATTCACATATTTTTGTAAAACTTCAACTGCACCAAGTCACTCAAATCCAGCATTTCCTGCATAAACACAAGAATTCCAATGCATATCGAGCTCCTACTGAGTTTCAAACTCAATCATATTCCTAACTGCAGACCGCTTCTATTTGCTGCCTGGGATAATTATCAAAGCATCCTATACCCAATGACTCCTGATGCTCAGAACATACCTGCCAAACCAACTGCTCCTTGATGACATCTGTGGATGACAAGCAGACGCTGAGCACCACCGTGTGTGACACAGAAGTGAGCACCCCAGCAATCACCGCATCTTGCATGCTGAAGGGCAGCATGGTGTAGACCACAAAAATGATGAATAAGAAAAACGACACCTGTGCCGGAAAGAAAGCACAGTAATTTTAAAAACCTTCCGAGCATATATTTGCTGAAATTACCCTGGCAAGCATTGAAGCTCTCCTTCACGTGTGCCTAGCGGGTTCCTTTATGTGCTCCGAAGATTCACATTGTCATCCCAACACCTGCTTTCCCCGCCAGCCTCCTCTGTTTCAGAAGAAGTTTGCTGTGAGGTGTGCGGGACAAGCTGCTGTATTTGAAGCACAGTCCTAAAGCTCTCTTGGGTACCCTGAACGGGTAATGCGATTCAGAGTACCGTATTTTTTGCTCTATAAGATGCACTTTTTTCCCTCTCAAAAGTAAGGGGAAATGTCTGTGCATCTTATAGAGCGAATGTGTGTGTGCAGTAAGTCTGCCAGATGTGCAGCTCGTGGGGAAGCGATGGGGAATGTGCCTGTGATGATGTGCCCATTGGATTCAGAATATTTTTCTTCTTGTTCTCCTCCTCTAAAAACTAGGTGCATCTTATGGTCAGGCACGTCTTATAGAGCGAAAAATACGGTAAGTAACCCTGGTTTGTTTAAAATGGGGCTGATGCTTGCAGAATTGCATTCTTAATACGCACAGAAAGTTTGTTAACCCTCCATGAATCCACAGATGTTCTAGCGAGGGTTTGATGACCAGGCTTGTGTGATTTCTGTTCTTGGGGATTTGTTTGGGTTTTCCCCCTGCAGTATGCAAGATCCATCCAGGTGCCTCAAGGGTACAAAGCAAAGGTCTGTACTCAGGATGGCTTTGCAACAGAAAAAGACTTAATCTCTTTTTAAAGGTCCTGAAAAAAGAGACTGCCTTATCGGACAAGGACCTGCAAAGTTCAGTGTGGTACATCAGCAAGCCATTGCTTTGAAGAGGCATGGATAGCTGCGTAGTGTTTGTGCAAAAAATCTGATACTTAAAGACAGTTTAAGCCATGCAATCCTTAAACCATGCACAAATATGCTACAACACATGGAAACCCTTTTCCAAGCTAGAATGATGTAGTTGCCAATAGCTAAGATTGTTAGCTTTGTAGTCTCAAACACTAAACAACTAAGAAACGTGCAATGGAAAAGTTTGGTGTCTCTTTCAAATATTAGGTACTAAGTTTTGTATGTGAGGAAAAACTGACATGGGGGTAGGGTGAGGATGCTAAAGACCAAATAAGAAATGACATTGTTTGTTGGAATTGCTTTCCCATCCCAGCATTCAGGCTAATCTAGGGAGAAGCGATCCATGAGCAACAACAGGATTTGCCATGCAGACATTTTCTGATACCAGCCTAAATGTTCCACAGAATATAGACCACTCCGTCCCTCCCTCCCCTTGGAGAATTTAAAAGCGGTTCCTGGAAATCTTGGACCTTGTGCATATGTGTATGTTGATTCACAAGCCAGCATCTTTAGGGATCACCATGGGCCTATAATTATTTCGGTAGTAGACATCTTTAAGGTTAACACATGCTGCAGAATTAAGGGTGATTCACAAAAGAGCACTAGGCAGAATTACATGGAGTTTCTATTTTTATCTAACTCTATTTTCATCACAACATTAAGAAAACTAAAATCATGGCATCCGGTCCTCTCACTTCCTGGCAAATAGATGCGGAAGAAATGAAGGTAGTGACAGGTTTTATTTTCCTGTGCTCCAAGATCACCACAGACGGGAACTGCAACCAAGAAATTAAAAGACGCCTGCTCCTGGGGAGGAAAGCAATGGCAAATCTAGACAGCATACTAAAAAGCAGAGACATCACCCTGCCAACAAAAGTGCATATAGTCAAGGCTATGGTTTTCCCAGTTGCAATGTATGGCCGTGAAAGCTGGACCATAAGGAAGGCTGAGCGCCGAAGGATTGAGGCCTTTGAACTGTGGTGCTGGAGGAGACTCCTGTGAGTCCCTTGACTGCAAGGCAATCAAACCGGTCAGTCCTGGAGGAGATCAGCCCTGACTGCTCTTTAGAAGGCCAGATAGTGAAGATGAAACTCAAATTCTTTGGCCACCTAATGAGAAGGAAGGACTCCCTGGAGAAGAGCCTGATGCTGGGAACGATTGAGGGCAAAAGGAGGAGGGGACAGCAGAGGATGAGGTGGCTGGATGGAGTCACTGAAGCAGTTGGTGTGAGCTTGAGTGGACTCCGCGGGATGGTGGAAGACAGGGGGGCCTGGAGGAGTGTTGTCCGTGGGGTCGTGATGGGTCAGACGTGACTTCACAACTAGCATAGCATAGTATTTTCATCAAGCCCAGCTACATTACACTGTTGAGCTAATGCTAATGATTAAAATTCTATTTTCAGTCTCAAATGTCTGGCTTTCCAAGAATCCCTCCGAAGGACAGGGTGAAGGGCTGAAGAAGCTGAAGCTGAAAGTGTCCCTGAGAAGACAAAGGGCAAGTTTGCACATCGCAATAAGCCACGCTGGCTGGCTGTTTGCTTGCTAACCCCTGGGTCTCCAACAGATAAGCAGACGTTGTGCAGTTTGCAGGGGCTCGTTTCTCCCTCCGTCCCTGCTTCCTGAATGTTTTTGGAGGGTCTGTAAGGTGCAATCCTTGTAATGCATGGAGGTGGGTCAAGGGCTGTTTTCCCCTGCAGAGGAGGGCAGGATGTGTTCCAATGGAGCAAAGCTCAGGGGACCGAGACCCAAGTGAGATGCCAGGAAGTACTTCCTGATGATTAGGACCCCTAGGGAATGGAAAGAGGAGGGACTGGGGGCGGGGGAGAGACACATGATGTCCCTCTAGAAGTACCTCAAAGGCTGCCACAAAGAGGAAGGTCAAGCTCTCTTCTTGCTGATGCTGGAGTGCAGGACACAGAAGGATCAGCTCAAGTTGCGACAACCCAGATTCAGGCTGGACATCAGGAAAAGCTTCCTTTCTGTCAGAGCAATACGGCAGTGGAACCAGCCACCTGGAGAGGTGGTAGGCTCTCCCACACCGGAGACATTCCCACACTGGAGAAACTGAACAGCCCTGAGTGGGATGGTATGCCTTGCAACAGCAGAGGGGTGGCCCTGATGACCTTCATGGCGCCTTCCAACTCTACTATTCTATGATTGTATGATGGGCTTCCACAGGAGGTGGTTGAAGCCCCATCGGTGAGGGTGTTCACGGATAGGCTGGACATGCACATGGTAGGCAGGTCATGAGCAGAGCCAGCTGGAGCTGGGGGTCAGACTAGATGGCGCAGGAGAACCCTCCTGATTCGCTTTGTTTCTGTGTTTCTATATCTCTATGTATCTTCTGCAGCTGCTGCTTCCCCCTACAGCATTGCTCTCCAACTGGTCCGTAGATCTGAAATATACTTTGGCAACACAAGGCAAGCTGCAGGTTGCATGGAAACATCTGCTCAAACAGGGCGTCTGCTCAGCTGCTGGGTGGGCAGCACACCGACAGAATCTCTAATTTGGTTCACACATCAGGATAAACCACGGCGGGTCCACGTGTGGCAGGCACCATCTTGAGTACACCAACCGCAGTGGGCACACGCCGCAGCTTGTCATGTCACGCACTATTAGAGATCATGGGCTATTATTCAAGGTTATTATGAGACCATCATCCAAAGGTAGTTCAACCCTCAACACCCGCCAACAAAAAAATCTGGATTTCTATGACATGACGAAGTAGATGGTGCTTGATCACCAGACTTTTCTCTACTGTTCATTTTCATCCTGGAATAATTCCAAAGATTCAAAACCATTGGATTATTTCTGGGACCATCCAAATTCCTGCCCTGTTTGATCAATTCCACTTATGAGTGATCATGAATGACTCCTTATGACTGATCGAATGAACACCCATATTAACATGCTGTCTTTTAATACAAAGAACATAGTTTATATGCACCAAAATTATACTAAAAAGCAGAACAGGCGCACAATTTGAAAGCGTGTCCATAAAATAATTCACGGAGAAAGCAACACTAAAAGCATACATCTAGTTAATTTCCAAATGCCTGGTGTTTTCCCAAATGCTTTCCCCTCGAACCGAAAGAGAGCACTGGTGGCCCTCGTTGGAGAGCGTGGACTAGCAGAAGATAAGCCAGTCTCCTCACAAAACGGCACTTGAAACATCTGGGGCTCTTACAGTAAACACAGAGACTTGTTGCACTATTGCCTTCGATTCCATTTCTGGGTGGAATCCAAGATCCTTCATACTGCAATCCTGGGTCTGCCCAGAAGGAAACACCATTGTGGAGAACGACGTGCTTAACTCCCCAAAGGCATGGGATCTTGAGGGATCATCTCCCCATATAAAACCAAACTTTCAGTGTAAAGGGTCTCTTCCCTAAACCATTTATTCATTTATGTAAAACCGTTTTAGACCATCCCTTACCATAGTCTTGGGATGGTTTAACAGTAAGACAAAAATAAAACCAAACACGACATCCTAAATAAATCGTCAGGTTACCCTGGCTGAGATACGAAAGGGCATTTTCCAAGATAGTCCACAGTATCAAACCTGGGAGATCCGGTTCAGAAATCTCTTTAAACGCCTTTAGATACCATCTGAAAATGTTCTATATTTAGTAGGCAGGCAGACTAGCCTGCAGATGAATATCGATTGACTTATTGATTTGCTTTTATCTGCTCTGCTTTTATTAAGGCCACTCATTTACCCAGTGGGAAGACCATGAGACACAGTGGAATCTCCTTCTAGGAAAACGTTCATTTTTTAGGACTGTTGTATATTTTCCTTTTGTTGAGCCTTTTGGAGCATTTTAGGAGGAAGTACAGTAGACATCTTTGATATGGACACTGCACTATTTTTATATATTACTTTATATATTACTTTGACCTATAACTCCCAACAGCCCTAGCCTGCATAGCCCCAATGGCAAAGCATCATGGGAACTGAGGTCCACAGCATGAGATGGGCCATGAGATGCCCATCACTGCTCATGAGGTGGAGAAGCAACTTGCAGCAACTGGGGGAAGATAAATTGTAGGCAGAACAATTTGCTCTCCTCCACTGCTTTTTGGCTCTACAACCCACTTCCAAAACCTGCTGTTTCCTGTCTCTTTAAAGAAGCACGGCATGAGTGTGAAAACCTCGGATTGCATAAGCAATCTCCAAGGCCACAAAAATAATTTAGGAAGGAAGGAAGGAAGTGCATTGCAAAAGAAGAAGATGAGGAATAAAAAGAGATGGAACATGTCACTGAACGCAGATAATTTATTTCCTTTGAAGGACCGATTCTGCTACTATATTGTATAACACGTTGCTCAGAAACAGAGAGACCTAATTTCTAAACTGGAAACTTGATGTGTTTTCAACAGAACAAAGAAATAATATTAAAGGAAACCTGTGTGGATCCCTTTACAGCCCATTACATTTGGATAAAGATATAAAGGAATGTTATATTAGTATCAGTATATTATAACAGGTACTCGATTTCCTCCTTCAAAATGCTCTGGTTTCATCAGCAGCAAGGCAGCTCTCCTTCCCCGCCATCACGGCCAAACATACTCCATGAAATATGAGAGCATTTGGTTTCCTGCCCCAGACGCGAACAGGTGGAACATTTCGGTGTGAAAAGATGAACTGCCCTGCTTTGGAGCTCTGTAAACTATTCGGCCACTTCCGTCATGGGAACTCTCTGGGATCGGGATGCAATCAGATTAATTGGCTCTCACTTGTATTCGCATGCGGTGCAGGGACAACGAAATACAGCTATCCTTCCCACGCTCCTGCAGGCCATGCTGAGATCTTTCTGCTTTGCAGCTTAATCTAATTCTGGGCTCTTGTACACGAGACCCTTTTCGTGCGTTTGCGATCCCCCCTTCAGGGGAGTCCACAGGTTCTTCACAACGCCCAGTCGTTCTCTCCAGGCGCCTTCCACGTCGTCCAGCCGTTTCCGCAGCTTTTTTATCCTACAGTGTGGATAATGCAGTTTTGCCCTGGGCGATCCAATTATTTGTAACGGAGATGTTGGATAAAGCTCACGCTCCGTTTTTGCACCACAATGCTCCTGTGTGTTCTGCATTACACCACAGTTCCACCCTAGCTAGACTGGATGGGGCTTTTTTAGCCCTTGGGTGACAGCCTGAAACAGCTCGAGAGGTTTGGACTGTTGTGACGTGACAAGCTCTTGTGTGCGCCTGTTGCAGGCAGCATATTCGGAGGTGGAGAGGGAAAACCTTGCATACAAGGAGCACTTGGAAAGAAAGCAGAGGACAGCTTGGTAAAGCACTGGCTTAAGTGCCTCATGTCCAGAAGCCCTAAACTGTGGAGGTGTAAAAATTCACCTAGAAGTTAGATCCCCCCTGAACTTAGTGGAGCATACCTCTGAGTAGGGCCATATAGACTTACACTGCAAGCCTTCATAAATCTTCTTTTTAAAGACTGGTTGGGTCTCTGTCTCATCTCTTTTCTTTCCTGGTGTCTCAGTTTTGTTTAACACCCAGCCTGAAGAACTGAAAATCTCGTTTACTAGTTTGTAATGTTTAGCTGAAGGATGATGCCAATACTATTCTGCTGAAGCTCACACTTTGCCTTCTAAATCTTTGGCGGGCTTCAAAAATATGGCTCTCCAAAGGCAAAAAAAGAGAAGGGTTTTGAGAGGAGGAAGCAAAGTACGACTCCTGACCATGTTCTACCAAAGCTCTCCTACCATTCAGCTTACTCCACAGGCTTCTTATATTTAGTGCCAGAATCATCCGTTAATCAAGTCAGGTCAAGTCAATGCTAGTCCTATTCCTGACATGGATGGGACCAAGCGTTCAACTAATACTGGATACAACTGTCAATTTTTTGTTTCTTGACAGATCCCGTGAGGAAGAAACCGGTTTGCAGTTATTAGGAAGTCTGCACCGATATGCCATGGTTAAAGAGAAATAGAAATAACGCGAAGGTGAACGTTGAGAATGGAACACATCTGATGCAAAACCAGAAATGTTTGTCTATTCTAATGAAATTTTAGCCAAGAAGAAATTTGGCTGCGAAGTGAAAAGAAATCCAAAATATGTTTAGTCGCAACTGAAATTAAACTCTTTGGCAACTATCCTCCAAAATCCATCCTGTTCTCAAACTTACCTTCCCCTTTTGTTTTATCGCTCAATGATCTCACTTGCTAAATCCAAATTCAGCCAACTGCCCTGTAAAGATTAAAGTCTTAAGCAGAAGGTAGAAATAAATTTGTAGGAAGTGAAATTGAGGGAGTCTCCATTTGGGGATGGAGAAAAGGCTGGGCTAGAGCAGGGACTGCAGCGGCTGCCATGTTTTTCTCCCAGAATCCCCTGTCACAGCAAGGTTATGTGATGCGATTCTGAAGGGACCCCTTTTGTGGGGAGAAGCAGCTGTCACGGTTCCCCACCAAAGCCTGCTTGGCCTGATGCCATGGGGAGAATCCTGGAGTGGTGGGGGGCAGAAGACACACAGTTGTGGCCAGCTGGAAGGCTCATGGTCAGAGAAACGGTCAAAGCAAGCTGCAGAAGATTTGGACAAGCACAACAGGGAAGCGGTGCTTCCAGGTGAGGTATTTCTGTGCGCTTGCCCTGTCTTATTCATGGAATTTCATGAAGGTCCAGGTCACCAGTCCTGGAGCAATGATAAAGGTACCGCACTCAGTCGATTTATTCCCTTCATGATAGGACCTCGCTGCAGCTAGGAGAGGACCTTCTAAAGCAAACAGTGGGATAAGAGGATCTGTGAAATTAGCATTCTTAGGACACCAGACTTTGCTCTCAGCAAAAGAGAAGGCAGACCTATGTGGGTGGGCAATTTTCATTTGGGACCTTGACTGAAGGGTGGAACAAGGACCAGAAGGCACGATATTAGTTACCTGAGCCTATTTTGTGGGGATATGTGGGGCCTCTTGATATGGAGGGAGATGGTTCATTGAGGTGAGAGGGCTGACTCTGGAGGTCCCAGTTCTGTAGCTCCCAGTCCAAGAGATCCCAGTCCAACAGGCTATGGCTCGGCTGCAAGCCAAGGTCTGTTTGAGCTTGCTGGCCAAGCACATCTTAGCACCTCTGTGTCTGGTGCCCCATGTCTGATTTGCAGGTTTCCCCTGTAAATGTCAGAGCTCTAGAAGTCTAATCCAGGACAAGGAAGTGCTTACTCCTCCGTCAGTTAGCTTTACCGCCTCCTACTTTGCTCTTCCAGCGGTGATATTTTGGTTCTGGTCTTTGCAATGCCTTCTCCTCCAACCCATTTCTCTTGGGAAAGTGTTCTGCCCCATAATGCTTCCCTTCTTCCCGTAAGAAAATGGGTTCAATCCTATGCCAATTATTGCCGACACTGGACTATAGCAAGTCGATCATTCATTCCTGCTTTAAAGTTATCCTTTGCTGCTTTTATACCAGCTTCCTAAAGATCTTTTCCCATTCATTAGCAATCTATACAGTTCTTTGAAACAAATATTACATATTCAAAAATTCTGGCATGGGTTTTTATCATCGTGGTTTGCATGCTTGGCAAGCAAAGATGGCAAAAAGCAATTCTTGTAATGAGAAGGTTGACCTGCCACTTAATTATTTTCTCATTAATTTTTCCAACCTGCTTTGATTAAAATGGTCCATCATTGTCTTAAATGGCTGGATACAGATCAAAGGCATAGAAGAAGGGAAATCAATAAATCCCACTGCTCTGTATCCTTTTAATGGGGTCTGAAGTTTTAACTGTGTTCTCCCGTCGGCATTTGTAGAGGCCGGCCATCAATTTTCGATTTCATCCTCTCTGTTTGATTCATGGGACAGAATGCTGTACAATTTTGTGCATTTAATCCACTGCCTAGAGGAAAATTATTTTCAGCAGCAATTGCTGGTGCAAACCAATATCTGAAAGGCACTGGTGTGAGTTGCAGCTCTTCAGCTGTGCTGTTTTATTTTTGGGAACAACTCCTGGCACGCTGGCAAATTACGACTCTTATCGACTGATTCTTCGGCTAGGATGACAAGCCCTCGGGTTGTTCAAAACCAAACAAAATTGTTGCTGTTGCCTTCACGCACTGAAAAGACCAAACCCTGGTGCTCATAATTATTGTATCCTTAATCTGGGGCTAACATTATTTCACCTGCTAATTACACAATTTTTAACAGATTGATTATACAAATTCCATAGGTACAGTATCAGAATTCATCAACAGCGTGAATGTGGAATACTGACTATGTAATGGCAGGCAAACATGGCTGGGTTCACACATGGTATGGAATGCTAAATTCTAGGTTGTTCTGTTAGGAAACACAACCATGCCAAGAAACCATGGCTTGTTAACTACAAACAACCCAAAAAAAGAACCTGGTTTGTTGCTGGGTTGTGAGCTGTGGTTTGTTTAATTCTGGGTTATTGTTCCATGTGAACCTTGGAACCATGGGTTGTTCGTGGATTGTTTTGCCTGACTACGGAGGCAGTGGGACAGACCGATAAATCAACCAACTGAAACAACTTGCTTGATTACTATGCCAGTACCATAATGCCACAAAGGCATTTAGGATGCAAAGAAGGAATGGATAAAGGAAGAAAGGAACAAACAAGGATTAAGAAATGAACCACAGTTTGTTTGGACAGGATACAAAGCCATGCATTAAACAAAACACGTTTGGCTTGTTTAACACATGGCTGTATTATTTTATGCGCACAAAAGACGAGATGCTCTAGAACTTGGGTTTTATTCTTTGAATTGCCCCATATATTTGAAGAATTTAAAACATGTTTTTCCCCTATACTTTCCCCCTTAGAATACAAAAACATACATACAATAATGCAGTCAATTCTTCCCATTGCTCTTTTTATGCAACACATTCAGTATTGTGCACATGATAAAAATAGTGTCCAAAGGCAATTGCAAACTTTCTGTTCCTACTGCATCCACAAGATATTTTAATCATCTCCAAAAAATAGTTTTAAGCTATATTCAAAAGAGTTTAGACAGTACTTCTGACTGTTTTATATCCAGAACTAGTTCTCTTTAGAATGAAGTTTTATTTTCTATTATTTTTAGGGCCAGAAAAGCTACAGGGTGACGCCTACGTTAGACAATGCGACTGTGGTTTCCTAGAAACACTTTTCCCAGCTGGAAGTAGGTGGAATGTTGGACAGCATCTTTATCATGGAGATGCGGGCTGGGCTTTTAAGCATCAAGATGCCACAAAGGTCCTGCTGCGCGGTGGGGGCTAGTGCCCCTTCAGGTGTTTTGACCTACAAATCTCAGCCGCTGGGGCTCAGCAAAGGTGAGCAGCCAGGGACTCGACCTCCAGGGGGTCGCAGATTCCCTGTCCCTCCCCAGTTCCCTGAAAAAAAGAGAGAGAGAGAGAGCCAGTGTGGCGTCGTGGTTCAGAGCATGGGACTGGGACTCAGATGACCTGGGTTCTAGTCCCCGCTCGGCCATGGAGACAACTGGGTGACTTTGGGTCAGTCACAGACTCTCAGCCCAGCCTACCTCACAGGGTTGTTGTAGTGGGGATAAGATGGAGGAGGAGATGTAAGTTGCCTCGAGCCCTTTGTAGGAAAAAGGCAGGATATAAATCGAAAAATAAATAAATAATAAAATAACTGTAAGGGACGTGCTAGGGCAACCCAGCCTGCTATTTTCCTCTCTCCGCAGTCATGAAGAAATCCGGGTCAAAGGGGCTTAATGCATTTTAGTTTCCTTTTATAAATACGATTTTATTTATGGATTTCAGTGCTGGTCCACCGCCTATTTGCATTATTTGAGCGTGGAACTACCATTTTCAATCCACCGTTCTCTTTTCCGTCCCCCACACCCCCCCCTTGCTTTTCCTCCTTTCGCTTTATCAAGCAAAGTTTTGCCACCACTTAACAAGCGCTCCAGCAGTTCTGCCTGAGCCCCACATGTCGGCAAGAGCATTGTCCACGGCTGCTGAAAACAGAAATCGGCACGTGTATCCATCACAGGATCAGCATGAGGTTTATTTTCTTCAAAATTTGTCATTCTGAAGTCACGATTCCTGTGCTGAAGGTTGGAAAGGCAGTTTTATTAGGGGGTTGCTAGGTGAGAATTTGAAATCATACAAAACAGACGTTGGTTCCAGGAGGTTATCATCCAACCTGCTTGAGGTTAGGGTTGGCTATAGGTAAAAATGTAAGAAAAAAAGTGGGTATAAATCTAATCCCCTTCATGAGTCACTGCCTTGTTGTGGCAAAGGGGCTTGCATAGCTCAATGAAGCTATGAGCTCTGCCGTGCAGGGCCACCCAAGACGGACAGGTCATAGCAGAGAGGTCTGACAAAACGTGATCCACTGGAGAAGGAAATGGCAACCCACTCCAGTATCTCTGCCATGAAAACCCCATGGACAGGACCAAAAGGCAAAGAGATATGACGCCGGAAGATGAGCCCCTCAGGTTGGAAGGTGTCCAATATGCTACTGGGGAAGAGCGGAGGGCTAGTACTAGTAGTGCCAGAAAGAATGAAGCGACTGGGTCAAATCCGAAAGGACATTCAGTTGCCGATATATCTGGTGGTAAAAGAAGAGTCCGATGCTGCAAAGATCTATACTCCACAGGGACTTGGAATGTAAGATCCATGAATCAAGGCAAGCTGGATGTGGTCAAACAAGAGATGACAAGACTGAACATCGACATCTTAGCAATCAGTGAACTAAAATGGTCAGGAATGGGTGAACTTAATTCAGATGACCATCAGGGATACTACTGCTGTGAAAATTGGACCATAAGGAAGGCTGAGCGCCAAAGAATTGAGGCCTTTGAATTGTAGTGCTGGCGGAGACTCCTGTGAGTCCCTTGGACTGCAAGGAGATCGAACTGGTCAGTCCTAGAGGAGATCAACCCTGACTGCCCTTTAGAAGGCCAGATCCTGAAGATGGAGCTCAATGGAGATCAAACCAGTCAATCTTAGATCAAACCAGTCAGTCTTACAGGAGATCAACCCCGACTGCTCTGTAGAAGGTCAGATATGGAAGATGAAGCTCAGATACTCTGGCCACCTGATGAGAAGGAAGGACTCCCTGGAGAAGAGCCTAATGCTGGGAACAATAGATGGCAAAAGAAGGAGGGGACGGCAGAGGATGAGGTGGCTGGATGGAGTCACACAGGCGGTTGGTGTGAGCATGAGTGGACTCCGGGGATGGTGGAGGACAGGAAGGCCTGGAGGAATGTTGTCCATGGGGTCGCAATGGGTCGGAAGCAACTTCGCAACTAATAACAACAACAACATAAATCTAATAAATAAACCTAATGAAAAATAAAGCAGTGTACCCCAAAATGTTACCTTCAGATATACCAAACTGCACCCAGTACCTACAGCTATACTAGATATAGTATATAGATGTTGGGGATGATGGGAGTTGTAAACTAACATGTTTGGAGGGCACCAGGCACGGGTGGGGAGTTCAAAGGAGGCCGTGGCACACAAGGGGAAGGACTGGGAACTAATGGCTGAAAATATACGAAGTGTTTCATTGTGTCTGGAAGAGAACGGAAACATTTTCGCTCGTGCGTTCTGGAAAGCTTCCATAAAGATGCATCTTTGTGTTTGGTATTATCAATTATATTTTTATGCAGCCCCATCAATACACATGAAACACTGTGAAAAACTCAATTTAGGATGGATATAAAAATAAAAGGAATCTCTCCTGGAGCTTCACGTCTCTCTTGTTTTTTATACTGTTTCATACAGTTGCTTCACTTCTGCAAAATTCCTTATGGGAAAGAAAAAATCTATTAAAGCCCAAAAAGCTTTATGGGGTCTTGAAAAGAAGTTTATCTTAAACTGCTTGAAATGCATTGGTCCAGACGACAAGCACCAGCCAATGATTAGGATTCTCCTGTCTCTGCAGACTTACAAGAATCATGGCTCGATATTTCGGTTCAGTGCTAATTTCACCTACAACTGGGATGAAACGCACTGGCTAGCATTCAGACTGGAACGAATGTGGCGGAAGCGAAGAGAAAAATCCAGGCTATATTCATAGGTTGTCACGGGAAACTGGAAGCGGCTTGAACACAGAATCATGGGATTCATTAACTCCCAAATGGCATAAATCTCAACAGCCTCCGTGCAAGAGACCCCACTTTGCTGGACCAAAGGGTTAGCGTTAGGTTTAAGGTTTTGGTTCTTACCCATCTGGGATCAGTCAGGCTTCTGTCCTTTTAAAAAAACTGCAAAGCATTCAGCGGGCTTGCCATTCGAAGGATTAACGGGCAGTCAGCTGTGTCTAACTATTACAGTATTGTTGTTATTTCTATTGTCACATTTTATTTATAACCTCCTTTTTTTCCTCTTGCAAGGAATGGACGATGGCAAACCGAAGAGCAAATGACAGAACATTATGTGTATAACATACCTGTGTATTATGAAGAGAGCAGGAAAACTGTGTAAGCCACTTCGAGTTAGTGGTGGTGAGGTCAGAACTTTGTACATGTATGTTGTACAGGTGTATACTCTTTTTCAGCTTGACTGTACCACTGGTAGATTGCAAGAAAAGAAAACCATGGTTGGGCGCTAACCCACAAAGCCTTTCAGAATTGGGGCTCACAGAATCTTTAGGGATGCCTCTTCCCACATGTTCTTGATGAGGCTCCAAAAGCCCTCTGATGAGACGATCCAGTGGGTGTCTACTTATGAGCAGGGCCTTTCTGTGGTGGCCCCAAATTGTGGAATGCTGCTCCTCAAATGGTTTGTGCACTGCCTACATGGTTGAATTTCTGGTGCTGGGGAAACTCTTTTTATTCTCTTGATGCATTTAAGTCATGTTTAGTTGCTGCGTCCTATACTTTTAACGTCATGATCAGATCTGCACTTTAATGTCGCCGGTTGTGCTTTATTTGCTCAGATTTTTAGCTAAATTGGTAATTTTCGACTTCAAAATTACAGATGCTGCTGCTAACACTTTAAAATTATTTTTTCTTTCCAGTGACCATTTTATTGTGTCATGGGTGTTATTGTTTCAGTTTTTATTATGTCTGTTCTTTTTATTATGTGAGCAGCCTAGGGAGGCCATTTTGGCCATTATAGCCAGCATATAAATATGTGGATAAACAAATAAATGATGTTAGAGTAGGTAAAATGTGCCATTTCATTCTAAAAGCATAATAAACCACTTTTTCTCTTGTATATTTGTGCTATACCACAGTGCCACCTAGAGATCATGTGTTAGAAAAACAGAAAAGGAAAAGCTCTTCATATAGTGCCTTGATCTGAATTCTGCAACGTATCTGAAAGTGGATAAAGAGCAGATGAACAGCCGTGAGTTAGAAAGGCTCAAGGTCTTCATTGGGCTTGAGACACAAATCCATCTAAATTCTGGAAGGTTATGCATTTTACTTAAGTAAAATGTTATGTAACTCCTCTTAAGTCAGGTAAACTTAAGCTGATGTTGGCAGAATGATTAGCTCCAGCCCTAACAGTTTCGCATCAGCACTGGACAAATACCAGTGCTGTGAGAAAGGGGAAAACGCCTTGCCTTGCTCCCTTTTCAGGTTTTGCTTCCATTCTGTAAAATTGGATGCATTCAATTTTTAATCGGCTAATGCAAGCCCCTCCCAGTGAGTCACTGGAAATGGCGTGTCTGTGAGAGCAGGTCCAACTGCCTGGCTGGTGGCAACATATTTCTGCGGCTGGCAAGAGACCGCTGGGGGGTTGCTTAAAAGCCCTCTGAGTTCAGAAAATGCTAATCCAGGAAAAGAAACTTCACAATTCATACCACCTTCTCCGCCTACATCCTTCAACAGCTGAACGAGATTCACAGGTTGAGAGGCTGCCTTCCGCATGCTGTTCAGCTACCCAGTTTTAAAGCATTTTTGTTTCTTCATCTCTCCACCCATGATGGAGACTTTCCCCTACATTGCACATTCCTGCAGCTAATTTGAATCCAAACTCAGCACAGCTTAAAAAGAGGGTTTCCTTGTCCTTTCTCCCCATGACCTCCAGCCCTACAGAACACTTCGCAGAGGACTGGAGTGCCTTCAGATGAGTGTTTTCTGCTGCGATCACGCTGCTCTATTTGTGGAATTTTAATGGGGAGAGGTCTACGCCAGGGAATGGATGAATCCGGTTGGAATCCTTTCCTCCAAGCATTCGGGGGGTCCCCCTGTGTTCGGCCTGGTCTTCCAAAGCGAGCCAAGCAGAGAGGAAGTCCATGGACTGCCCCAGTTGAACAAGTGGCAACCTGTCTTCTCATCAGGGCAGAAAAGGGATGTTCCTTGCACAGCAGCCAGGGGGCGCTGCTTTCCTTGTGAGTGCCAAGTTCCCAGGAATTCGGACTCTGCCCCACCTCTGGACCAATCCGCCAGACTTCCCGATCATCACATTGTCTTCTTCTGCCCATTCTCCTCTTGTATTTTCCCACCGCTACTTCCACCTTTCCTTCTGCCTCAACATCCTCAAATGAGGAAAAACTGAATAGTTGCACAATGCCTTCTGAGTGACCTGGAAGTATCTCTTAGTCAGAGCCCATCCCCACAAACACAACCCCCCCCCGGGACCCAAATCTGCCCTCCAACTCCTGTAGCGTGCCCAGGCCGCAGGCGAGGCTGCCATGGGGACAGGAAAGGTGCCTCTGCCCAGCCCATGGGGCATGTCAATCTAACCCTCCGCAGCTCAGACCAGCGGTTCCCACACGGCGTTCCACAACAACCCTCGGGTTCCGCAAAAGCCTCATGGGGGTTCCATGAAAAATCTCAAAACTCAGATTTAAAATGATTGTAAAATCAAACCACACAAGGCCAAATATTCGACTGTCAGGTGGCATTCAAGGAAATGCATCTAGTCATTTGGTTCCTATGACTCTAGTGCGTAGTGTTGGGAATAATCGAAAGAATTCATTTGGGGAATTACGATATAATCACTTTATTCATTCATTATATTTAAAATGTTTATTTTATTTATTTATTTTATTTATTTAGGAGGCTTCTATGCCGCCCCATTCGCCGAAGCCTCGGGGCGGCTCACAATAATAAATAAATAAGAACAGTATAAAACAATATGAGTTGACCTGGCCCGAAAAATAAAATAAATAAATAATATTAGCAATTAAAATAGCGTTTGAATAAAAAATGTTTTCTCTTTATTTCCAAACCTACTACATTATGCAACGGACTCGGGCAATAGGAAGATGGTTGTAGGTTCACCACATTTAGTAAAAATCAGGGACAGAGTTAGGGGTCCTCAGGAAAAAACAGTTTTCAGAAAGGTTCCATGAGCAAAAATGTTTGGGGACCGCTGGCTAAGACTATTGCAGTAACTTAAAGATCCAAGAAAGAGAGGTAAAAAGGAGAGATTCCACCTATCCAACCCCATCACACCCTCCACTTAGTTGACAGTAGGTGGATTTTATGCCTCCAATGGTTCATATTTGGCACAATTAACCATCCACTGATTACAGGGCTTTCCTATCTTATGGGGATAATTCCCTGTGAAATAACACTCATTTAAAATCCACCTTTCATCTTTTCAGAAAATTCTGTCCCGTATTTACCTCCCTGCTCTAAAACAGTTTTCCCCTGGAAAAAAGGAAGGACAAAGGAAATCCGTTTGTGCCACATTCCTGCAAAGTCAGCTGACCACACGGCTCCACTGGCTGCCCTGACCCACTTACGATCCACACTTTACACGGTTAAAGATACCCTACTAAATGTTTTTAAATGGCAAACTCGGGAAAAATGCCCACCTGTGCAGCTCCAGTCCTTTTTCATTCAGCCTGTGCAGGAGAATCCCCCACTTCATATTTTTAAACACAGAAATATAAATATTTCTAACTATTTGAAAGCCCAGTCTTTCCAAGGAAAGAAAGAAAACGTTGCATGGAAAGGTTTCCTACCTAGACAAAGGAGTCTTGAGCACAAACACACAACTATTTTTTTATTTTTTATTTTGCAAATCTCCTTAGCCATTCTTGGCAAAATAATATTTTCCCCTCCAAAATTAGTAAAGATCCATTTCCTGTTAAAAAGAAAAGAAACGGTACCGATGAACTGATTTAAAAAAAGATCTTGGACTGTGCCAAAATGGACAGATTGTCTCTGTTTCTGAAGGAGAAGGAGGATACAGACTTCGATCAAACTTGGGACTCCTTTTATTATTGGCTAGAGAAACGGGACTATGCATAGACTTAAATATGTGTATGGATTACTATTAAAAAAAAAAAGTACGGGGGGCTGACCCAGTAGGTTTGATGCTTTTGATGATCGATGATTTTTAGTTTATTTTTGTTAGTAGAAAAGCAACAATAAAATTAAAAGAAAAGAAACGGCAAAGGAAACAGGTGAAGAAACTCTCCTACCTGGTCCCATGGACAGATGATTCCTCCAAACCACATGAAGAGATATCCCATGGTGACCAGGCATGCCCAGACCACCAAAGAGAAAACCCGAAGGAACCTCTTGAATAAGGGTTCTATGCAGGCGAGGATAAATATGGCGAAGAAAATTGCAAGAGCTGTTGGCACAGCGATCAAGAACGCCACGTGGTCCTCGGTTTCCTGCAAACAAGAAGAAAGGAGAACGATTCAGCCCTTGAGATGGGAAACCAACACTCATCTTTATTACGACGAATCCAGGAAAACTTAAGCGGCTAAATAGCTT
Source organism: Varanus salvator macromaculatus (assembly GCA_023646645.1). NCBI lineage: Eukaryota > Metazoa > Chordata > Lepidosauria > Squamata > Varanidae > Varanus > Varanus salvator. Next base: position 17,944,377 of record JAIXND010000773.1, read on the forward strand.
CATTGCAGCACCTCACTGTTGGCAGTGAAGCTGGAGAGACCTAGGACTTAGTTTTCAGGGAGCAATTACTACTTGTTTCAATCAGAGGTGGAGAATTTGGGGGGTCCATTGTTCCACATGAGGAGCTAGCCAACTTTGGGGGCCCCTGGGCCATCTGAAAAACTGTCCTGAACTCCAGGCGTAATGGCCCCCTGCAGATGAATGTGGACTTGTGTCAAACAGCTGTTATTTTCTTTCCCCAAGAAATGTTGTGCCCCTTCTACAGCCGGGAGACATGCAAGGAAAGAGAAAATGTGGGCAGCTAAAAGCCCCACTTCGCTTTGAAGTGACCCCCACTGGCAAAAACAATTTTAATTACTGACATAAATAAAGAGCGGAAGAGGTTGGCCTCACTGGGGGATGTCAAGAAAGATGTCAGAGGGTGCACGGATGCCCACGCAGGGGGGCCAAGTGTCCCACCAGTGATCTAGATCAAGAGGACTGCACTCCTTGTGCCAAAGAAAAAGGAAATTAGTAATTCACAGAAAAAACAGATGTAGTAAATTTCCTACCCAGTTGCTAGGACAATTTAAAACATACTGGTTTGCAACCAAATCGAGCTTCCATACTCTGCTGGGAGCACAATCTCGCATCTTTCCTTACGCAACCCACTTTGCTCTGCAGAGCAAAGCAATAAATCACCAAGTTAGATCAGTTAATGTTTAGCTTTCTTGGAACGTATGGAAGGTCATCTGTACAGCTGTAATCTTAACCCCGTTTACGAGGAGTAAATCCTAGCAAGGTACTTACTCCTGAGTACACGTGCTAGTTAGATTGCACTGTAAGCAAATTACTTACTTGCTTGAAGATGGAAAGCAAGAAACTAATTCCATGCATTCCAGGAGATTCAAACTGCAAACCGTGGCATGGCAGACAGCTTTTAAAACTTGTGGAAGTTTACAAGCAGGTTTTATGAGTCGAGACGGTCAGTGTTCAAAATTTCCACTGAGCAGCCTCAAGCCTCTCACATGAGCCTAGGTCTCCCTTAGATCCCTTCTGGGCAATTTATTTAGAGAACTTTCCATTTGGTGAATCCATAAGGCAGCTTACAGTGAATCCATAAGGCAGCTTACAACATCACGGATGCTTTCATGTGTAACGCAAAACCATCTTTGCTTTATGTACAAACAGAAAGGAACACTTGTGAAGTTTAGGGTTTACACACTCCTGTCTTTGCCTCTTCCAAGCTTGCTCAGAGAAGAAGAATTCAGTTTCAGATTCTTGCAAACCAAGGGTCATGGCTTAAAAAACATCAATTGTTTACCAAACTAACCACAAACCCTGGTTTGTTTTGCAAACTTGCTTAATTAACAAGTTTGTTTGTGTTGTAATCCCTGGTTTCACATAGCAACACACTAGGAATGTCTGGTTTATTTTACTTGCAGGTTGTGTCGGGGTGATGGAGCTGGCCGAGACAAGCATGCCAGCGGCTACTTCACACAGGCTCAGGCAGGGAGCAGTAAATTATGGCTATTTCTTACGGACAAAGCCTAAATACCCTGTAGCGTCCGGAAGCAAGATCACCTTCTCCATGTGCTGCCCTCCTTGATTGGCAGTGCCATGCACATTCATGATCCACCTCGAGAATACAATCAGGTACCAATGCGTCACATACACCCTGCTGCATTCACATGGCCCAGCAATTCCACCCTCAGTATGAGCCACAGTGGGATGGCTGTTTAGCGAAGCACCCACGATCGGCCCTGCGGCTGGATGGGGCTCACGGTGGGTACTTAGCGCCCTCCCGGCTCTCCGCTTGTGTTTGTCCAGGCGGTCCTCCTTCTCTGACCTGATTTCCTCTCACCGCAGCTGTCGAAGAATCCCGTTGCAGAAACAGGACAGGTGCCGGGAAGAATCCCCTACACTTGGATATTGAGCCATGCCATCCCCTTTCCTATGCCTCTCCCAAAGAGATTTTCAAAAGATCAGCTAACATCCTCTAACCGTCAGTTATGAAACATTCTGAACTGGGAACCTAGCAAAGTCTGAGTGTTGTAATTGAATTAATAGACTTTTACCATCTGATTTTGGAAAGTGTTATCCGTTCAAGAAATTATTTGTACAACAAGTACGTATCTGCCTTTTGTGAAATATTTCATGCTTCACAACAGCCCAATGCTTCTGCCATTGCTGGTAGGTTATCTATGAATTTGACTTTTTTCACCACAGAATCAAATCTTACTTTTTCTTTCTTGCCAATCATCATTAGTAAATTCACAAGCAGTTTTCCTGAACTATCACTGGTAATAAAATACTTCTTTACTGAGTACCCATAATGCTTCCATATGCTCAGTCTGCATCTCTTATATCCAATTTCTTTGCACCTTTTTTGCTTTTGAGATCATTTTTTTCAAATATCTATTCAGAGCGTTGCTCTCTTTCTTGATTTCTTTGTTGTAATGTGAATCTGCACTTAAAAATACACTTCTGCAATATATTTCTAGCTTTCCATGCTATTATCTTCCTTATGTCCTGAGTTATAGTAATCTGAAAAATCATATTTTATTTGCAGAATCATATTTATGTATTTAATGGCTTTATATAACGCCGACCATATTGAATAATATCCCTGAGCAGTTTATTTCAGAAATATCCAACCATTTCTTTGTCCTACAGCAATTTGTTAAGCTCCATTTTGCGGCATAATTATTTTTCTACAAAAGCTGCAGGTGGATGGCTTTCTCTACATACAGAATCTCCAGTTATGAAATTTCACAACCACATGGCTTTGTGTTCAAAAAGTATCAATTCGAGAGCCACCGCTTAAATATCAAACATTAATAATCGGAAATATTTTCTTCCAAAGAATACACTCTTCCGTCTTTCCCATGAAAGACTTCAATCCTCTTTTAAGTTAAGTTTTGTACTAACTGTAAGGTCTTTGCTATAATCCACCTTGGCCTTTGGCAGCTGCTCTCTGTGAATTTCACATCAAGCTGCTGATAAAATGCCGGGGAAAGGAGATGTCACAATAGGCTCACTTTACATCGATCTGTAACAGGTGGTAAACTGGGGAGCCTCACAGAGGCAGGCGGGGCTTTGCTCAGCTTTCCAGAGGTCCAACACCCGCTGCCTTGAGAGCACTCGGGAAAACCTCATTGCTCTCTGCTGATGCTCAAAATCATTGCACTAGATAGATTGAACATATCTAATAAAATTATGCATGTTTTCAGACGCTTTGTCCCCGATTCGTCTCTTTCTGAGAAGTCCTCGAGAGGGGTAGCTGAAATATATTTACCGTATTTTTTGCTCTATAAGACTCACTTTTTCCCCCCTCAAAAGTAAGGGGAAATGTCTGTGCGTCTTATAGAGCGAATATGTGTGTGTGCAGTAAGTCTGTCAGATGTGCAGCCCATGGGGAAGTGATGGGGAATATGCCTGTGATTATGTGCCCATTTGATTCAGAATATTTTTTTTCTTGTTTTCCTCCTCTAAAAACTAGGCGCGTCTTATGGTCAGGTGCGTCTTATAGAGCGAAAAATACAGTAATCACTCCAACGAGAATGAAAATTAATGCAGTCCTATTTGGCTAATTATTAAAATGCCTGCCCAAGAAAAGCAGAATGAAATTGTTTTTGCCTGGTGCTGAAATGATGGTGAGGATGGTGCCAGGCGCTCTTGGCAGGGAATTCCACAGGTCGGGGGGCAGCCTCTGAGAAGGCGCTGCTTCGATTCGCCAGCCTCCTCCCTCCTTGGAGGAGAGCTTTTGCAGAAGGGGCCTCTGAGCCCGATCTTAGGGGTCGGGGAAGTACATGTGGGAGAAGGCAGGTCTTTTGTGAACTCGGCCGGTGTGCGCTCTGTGAGGAAAGGCCATCATGGGTTATGTGACGGTGGCGTAATCCTCACAGAATCCCCATCAGCCTTGACAACCCACAGTCAGGGGCTGTTTAGGAACGCGCACAGAGACACAGCCTCTCGCTCTTGGTTAAACAACCTGTGAAAAGCCATGGTGTGTCATGAGACCTTGCCAATGTATTCCAGAAAGTGGTGCTGGGAATCTGCGCCTCCCCCATGTCATATCCTCTCTCTGGGTGATGAACACTTAAAACATTACAATCTCTCTGTCTGTCTGTCTGTCTGTCTGTCTGTCTGTCTGTCTGTCTGTCTGTCTGTCTTTCTATTTGTTTATTTAAAGTTTTTATATGCCGTCCAATACTAAAATTCTCTGGACAGCTTACAAAAGACAAAAAAACAAAGCAACCATATACAGCAAGCAACACACAACACACTGCATCCGATAAATAATGATGAAATCAAAGATAAAATCAATTAACTGTTAAAATATTGGGAAAATAAAAAGGTGCTGAAAAAAATAAAGCACCAGCACCAAGTGATCCACCCTGGGAAGCATGTTCCACATTTATGATTAAAAGTGGAAAAAACAACTTACGCTGTGTCTACATTGCTCGTTTTTGTAAGGTAATTTGTAATAAATCAGACAAAAGCAGTGGCTTTTAACAGTACGAACCTATGCATAACTGAGAAGCAATTCCCAGTGAATTGAGTGGTCCTTACCTTTGTGTATGTGTGTAGAAGATTGCACTCACAATCATTAACTTTAATTCCAAGATTATTCCAGGCTATAGGAATAATATGATTTCTATAAATCAAACATGTCCTTAACACGGTATGCATTGCAGGGTTTTGTTCTGTTCTGATTTTTGGTACTTCTGAAATCAATCCAGACGGGATATCCTTTTTGGTGCACTGGAATAGGATTGCATAACAGTCCTTCTAGGCATTCTAGTCCTCATGTAATTAGAAAGGTATGAATGGGGAGTTGGGGGTGGACTTCACCCATTCCAAGGCATCTCCCTCACCTGTATACACCAGCCTCCATGAGCTAGAGGGAAAGGTTTGAAGCAAAGAGTATGATCATCACATACAGGGATCTGATGAATCTTAGAGCCCATGTTCCACAGATTTCTAAACCATTCAGGGTTGTCTGCATTTAAAGAACCCTAACTCCGACTCCGATTTTATTTTCCTGGGCTCCAAGATCACCGCAGATGGGGACTACAGCCAAGAAATTAAAAGACGCTTGCTGCTTGGGAGGAAAGCTATGGCAAAACTAGACAGCATACTAAAAAGCAGAAACATCACCCTGCCAACACAAGTGCGTATAGTCAAGGCTATGATTTTCCCAGTTGCAATGTATGGCTGTGAAAGCTGGACAATAAGGAAGGCTGAGTGCCGAAGGATTGAGGCCTTTGAGTTGTGGTGCTGAAGGAGACTCCTGCAAGTCCCTTGGACCGCAAGGTGATCAAACCGGTCAGTCCTAGAGGAGATCAACCCCGACTGCTCTTTAGAAGGCCAGATCCTGAAGATGAAACTCACACACTTTGACCACCTAATGAGAAGGAAGGACTCCCTGGAGAAGAGCCTAATGTTGGGCACAATAGATGGCAAAAGAAGAAGGGAATGGCAGAGGATGAGGTGGCTGGATGGGGCCACTGGGGCGGTGGGTGTGGGCTTGGGCAGACTCCAGGGGATGGTGGAGGACAGAAAGGCCTGGAGGAATGTCGTCCATGGGGTCGCAATGGGTTGGGCACAACTTTGCAACTAACAATAACAACAACAAACCCTAACTCTAACACTAACCCTCTGGGCTATTGAAGCAGTATACAAATCCACTAAATATATTAATAAAAAAAGGAATAAGAGAGAATGACATTCAACAAATCATCATTAAATTGAGATAAAACATATTCTGAAGGTTTGAGAGAGTCAGAAGAATTTCATTAAAAATGTAAGAAACAATTAATGCCATATTTGATTTCCCTCTTTATTAAGGGTAATCAAGAAACCTCTGAATCAAGGGAGTTCTGAAACATCAGGAGAGTTCTGAATTATGGTTGAGCCAAAGCTAGGAAAAGAATGAAAGAAAAGACTATTGTTTAGGTCCACTGCATTATTAAAGCAAGATACAAAATTATGCACATAAGTATTAACACTAAAAGCAGAGACGTCACCCTGCCAACAAAAGTGCGTATAGTCAAGGCTATGGTTTTCCCAGTTGCAATGTATGGCTGTGGAAGCTGGACCATAAGGAAGGCTGAGCGCCAAAGGATTGAGGCCTTTGAGTTGTGGTGCTGGAGGAGACTCCTGCGAGTCCCTTGGACAGCAAGGTGATCAAACCAGTCAGTCCTAGAGGAGATCAACCCTGACTGCTCTGTAGAAAGCCAGATACTAAAGATGAAACTCAAGTACTTGGCCACCAAATGAGAAGGAAGGACTCCCTGGAGAAGACCCTGATGCTGGGAACAATAGATGGCAAAAGAAGGAGGGGACGGCAGAGGATGAGGTGGCTGGATGGAGTCCCTGATGCGATTGGTGGGAGCTTGGGTGGACTCTGGGGGATGGTGGAGGACAGGAAGGCCTGGAGGAATGTTGTCCATGGGGTCGTGATGGGTCGGACATGACTTCGCGACTAACAACAACAACAATATAAATTTTTTATGTCATATATATCTCCAGATCAGTTGGGATCTATGCCACACGGACAACTGACGGATCAGGTCAGGACGCTGCTGCATCCCGTCAATGTAAAACCGCTAGTGAACACTTTGTATCACAACAAGAGATACTCTGTAGCAAATAATTTGGTGTCGAGACTAATTTGCGTTACCAGTTACCTTGCAAACATGTATCTAAAGTTACTGGCCTTCCATGCCTCCCTTACAAGCTTATGACTTTCATAAAAACACTAGAAATATGAATGTGCATCCATATTCTAAATTTGAATCACATTGACCGACTCTAATTTCTTACTCTTTTTTTCATATTTCTGTTATAGTAACATGGCAAAATTGAAACTTTTCCCATCAAAGCTCAGGCAATAATAATTATAATTATTCCTTGTTTGAAGGAATATTTTCTATTTACATGGAGTATTGTTTGGATGTTCTTCTTAAATGAGTAAAGATATTTTGTAAAGTGATCTAAACTGAAAAACCATTCTAATATTGGTATTTTCCATGTTTTCCACTGAAGAATAGATAGTTATCAATTAAAGTGGGTGGATTTAACTTTCCAAATCATTGTTTATAACACAAAAGCCCTCTGTGACATAAACTATTTGATACCCCGTACTGGTTGGAAGTCATTCGGTCAGTGATGGCGAACCTTTTAGAGACTGAGTGCCCAAACTGCAACCCAAAACCCACTTATTTATCGCAAAGTGCCAGCACTGCAGATTCAAATATGCCAGGGGGAAAGCACAACATTAAAAGGATCTCGGACTCTTCATTAGAACATCTCTTTACTAAATCTTAGATATTAAATTTCAGTTTTTCATAAGAAAACTCAAAGCTAAAATCTTGTGTTAATACAGACGGATGTATTAAAACTCACAGCCAGTCGGCAGCACACTTACCAGCCATGTGAAAGCTCGGACGAGTCACGGCTAATGAGTCGCAGCTCGTGACGTCATTGCCTGGCGCCGCTACTCCTTTCCAAGCAAGCGCATGGCCCCTTTGTGTGCCATTATCTGATGCTCAGCTGCTGGGGCGACTTGGCTCACGTGCCGACAGAGAGGGCTCTGTGTGCCCACTGCAGCATGTGTGCCATAGATTCGCCACCACTGCACTAGGATCTCAGCATATTAAAAAGGAATTGTTCCACTAACAATTTTAGCAGTGAGAGAGACTTGGAATGCAATAAGTCACCACTGTGGTTTGAACCATATTCTCTTGCTAAATTAACTTTATAGGAGAATCCCATAAACAGATGACCTTTTCTTCAGAGATAGTGGATGGATAATGGAAATTTTACTTATTAATTGGCATGGATGGCCTTTGTTTAGCACTTTTAGTACTGCAGGTTAAATATCAATTTACTCTTTAGTAATTTATTGGCAGTACATTGACCTTGAACATGTGTTGGAATCTATATAAGTTCTATCATAGGTACTGATGAATGAATTAAGAGGTTTGTGGCAGATAATTTAAGCCATTGATGGCAAACCTTTTAGAGACCGAGTGCCCAAATTGCAACCCAAAACCCACTCATTTATCACAAAGTGCCAACACTGCAATAAAACCTGAATTCTGAGGTTTTAGTTCAGAAAAAGCAACTACATATGATTCTGCAGATTCAAATATGCCCGGGTGAAAGCACAACCTTAAAAGAATCTCAGTCTCTTAATTAGAACATCTCTTTGCTAAATCTTAGATATTAAATTTCAATTTTTCATAAGAAAACTCAAAGCTAAAATCTTGTGTTAATACACACGGATGTATTAAAAGTCATAGTCAGTCCAAACAAATATCTATCTATCTATCTCCTTGGCAGCGCACTGACTGGCCATGTGAAAGCTCAGACGAGTCGCAGCTAATGAGTCACGGCTCGTGATGTCATCACCTGGTGCAGCTACTCCTTTCCAAGCATGCGCATGGCCCCTATGTGCGCTGTTATCCGATGCTCGGCTGCTGGGGTGATGCTGGGGCGACTTGGCTCGCGTGCTGACAGAGAGGGCTCTGCGTGCCCGCTGCGGCACATGTGCCATAGGTTCGCCAACACTGACTTAAGCCTACAAGTCCTCTGGAGTGTGGCAAAGAAGATGTTCAAAAGTTCAGAGATGAATAGACAATGGACACTAGAGTTGCAAAAAAGAACACAGGTGTAACTTATTAAGTGCCCTGTTTTGGGAACTTCAGAAAATGTTTTGCCCAGCAGTGCTGGCAAGAAGATGAAGACAATATATGGCTTCCAAATCATGACTGGAGATTTTGCGGGGGAGAATGGTTAATTGTTAAAAACTGCTACTCTGGAAACCCATTCTCCTAAATGCATTCTTTAAAACTTTTCCAAAATACATTTTGCTTATCGTAAGAATATATTTTTGTCTAAGGTCTGTGCTCTTGAATCAAATGTAATCCTGTGAAGATGGCTTAGGATTTTGGAAGTGAACAATAAACTGCTGTGCATGATCTCAGAGTCCAGCTTAATTCTCTGTGTGTATAACAGAAGGTAGTAAGCCTGCGTTCCTTGTGATATTTTGTTGTAGGAAATTCCACAGGATACCAGTCTACAATCAAGCTCAGTACAGAAATCTCCTCTTACAAAATACCTAGATGAGGACATGCCCATCACAACTTTTTTTTTGGTTTTGGTTTTGTTTTGTAAACTGCCCAGAGACTCTGGTATTGGAGGACATAAAAATACTCTAAATAAATAAATAAACAAACTTATAAGGCCTTTGATTGTCTGGAATGGTCCCCTGCTTGAAATCATGCAAATAGGAGGAAAGCTAGTAAGTCAATCTAGCTGGTATTGGCAGCTTGAGGCACCAACCTGAGCCAATGCCAATGTTTCCTCAGGGAAGAAGTTATATAGGGCCAAGCAAAAGGGCCAGTTGTTTTCCCATTAATTTGCCAGCACTCTGGAGCCCCTGGCAAAAGCCGTAAGAGTCCATTCAAAACTGAAAGGATCTGACTTCACTAATTCATTTGCAGATGATGTAGCTCAGATCAGGAATCAGCAAGAATTTGCCCATTATGAAACGGCAGCAGGATGGAAAATGAATTATACCAAACCTGCGACACTTCTTGTAAATATAGCTGCTGAAGCCCAGCAGCTAATCAAAAAGCTTTTATGATTAACACTTAGATATAAATCAATAAAATGCCTGGGGTTGGATATTCCTACAAAATTGGCCAGCTTTAATACCTCAAATAATGGCGTAGCCAGTGGAGGGGTGCCAATGTTTAGACTGCTTTAATATTTAAGTAAGCCATCATTTTATGAGCCTCTCCCTGGGAATCCACAATGTGAGAGTCTGCAGAGAGAGTCTACAGCCAGGTTCCAAGTGAAGGCTGTCCAAGGTTAGAGGTGAAGCTGGTTAGACTAAACCAGGGACAGGATCTCTCCAGCCCATGGGTTCATTTTGCCCGCCGGGCAGGCTCAGAGGGACCCCAAAGCTTCCCCCCAGAGAGCACCCCCTATTTGAAGCCCCACCCTCTGAAAGCTTGAGGAAGGGCTCGAATCCTGCTGCTACCCTCAGTCTGTATTCAGGGAGAACGGCCTGGATCCCCTTCTGCCTTTGTCGGCCTCCTGGCTATGCTGAAAGCCAAAAATGTCTTTGCTTTGTAATCTCTTCAGTAGTTTCAGCACAACTTTTACAGTTTTGCCTAAGGTGCAGGCCAGGAAATCTCAAAAGGAAGGAATCCACAGCGTTTTGGAAGAATTGGTGCATGTGCCATGAAGGATAGACTGCGTGGAATGTGCATGGCGTGCATTTATTAAAATGCTTGTTTTTCAGATTTGGTGCAAAGCAGGATGGGTTCCAACGGAGCAAAGCTCAGGGAACTCAGGTTCCATCTGGATGCCAGGAAGCACTTCCTGACAGTCAGGACCCCGAAGGTGTGGAATGGGCTTCCACGGGAGGTCGTTGAGGCCCCATCGGTGAGGGTGTTCAAAGACAGGCTGGACATGCACATGGTAGGCATGTCATGAGCGGAGCCAGCTGGAGTTGGGGTCAGACTAGATGGCCCAGGAGACCCCTTCTGACTTGCTCTGTCTCTATGTTTCTATGGGTGAAATATCCTATGTAGCCTGGCGTTCGGACCCATCTGTTCCGTAACACATACACACATGTTCCCTTCATTTAGCCTGCTATCAGATGACAAATGCTTGGCCAAATCTCTGTTGCTATAACTTTTCTAGGGCACAGTATACGTTCCCCCACATTGCACCGGGGAGGCCATGTGGTATAGTGGTTGAGAGCGTGGGGCGGGGGCTGAGGGGATCCGGGTTTGAGTCTCCACTCGGCTGTGCAGCAACGGAGTGACTTTGGGCCATTCACAGACCCTCAGCCCAACCTACCTCACAGGGTTGTTGTAGTGCAGAAATGACAAAGAACAGAAGAAGGAATGAGATATAAACCACTTTGAGTTGTTTGGAAGTAAAACAGTGGGAGGGAAATCTAATAATGGATCAACGAATGAACAAGAGCCTACCGCCATTACAATTGGCTGCAATTAATTGCACATATGGGCACCTCCCTGTATGAGAGCACAAAGTAGCTAAGGAATAAATGCTTGTGAAGGGGCAAATAATGTTTTGTTTAAGAGCAAAATTAAAGAGAAACAGCAGACACAAAGCTGCTCCTTACAAAAATGCTAAACTCAGTGGGCTTGCAAATTGTATTTTTTATCTCTCCAGGGAGGTTTGCTTTTAATTTTCAACACAATTAAAAACAGGCAGATAACATGGATGGGAAAATTGTTGCAAAGTTCTCCTTTCTCCTTCTTCCTTGTCTATTATTCTAGACCAAAATATATGCAAATCACTGTTTGGAATCAACACAATCGCTAGATTTGAAATAACAAAAGCCTTCCTTCCAGCAAAAAGGGCTGAGAAGGGAGCACGTCCCAAGGTCAGTGGGGCTGCGAGGTACTTAAAGCCACAGAGAAAAAATTAGTTCCCAGAGGGCGAATTCAAACAGTAAGAGGTTTCATCCAATTCAAGTTTTTTGTGCATGCTAAAACCAACCCTAAAAACTTCAGCAGCACAGAAGCATCGCTCAGCACCTGTGTCAACAGAAATGAAAGGGTCCTTTGGAGGACAGGTTTTAAAATCACTCCGCAAAGTCAATTTCCTTATAATTTAAAATCACCAGCTTCTCGTCCTAACCTCAGTGGATCAGGTGAACACTGAGGTTAGGACGCTTCTCCCCTTCCGGCCCTTTTTGAAATCATTCCCACTGAATTAACTTTCCTGTCTTTTTACATTTATGTCCTAGTCTTTGAAAAGAGATCAGGCTGACATCTATGCAAGTATCTCACAGCAGCACTGAGAAACAGATTAAACCGAGAGTCCAAGGTCAGAAAGCAGACTTCACACTTGAGCAGGCAAGATTTGACCCCAGTCTAACACCCTGCATAAAAAAAAAAACCCTTGCTTTCTAAATTTGAGTTGAATAGAGTGGAGATGACATGTTAGGCATCTGCACTAGCCAGGTAGGACAACCGCCTCGGGGCACCCGCTACCCAACTAAAATGCCTCGTGTGGCTTAGAGATGCAAGTACAGCAAGAGGTCCCGGTCTCGTAGGTGGTGGCCCGCACACTGAGGAGTCCCTTGCTCCTGGGTGACTTCCCTCCTCCATCTGTACACACCGAGTAAAAACAGCATTACGTGCTTGTTTTAGGCCACTTCCTGAGAATGTGAGGTTTCTTGGCTTTATCTGTCCGCTAAGGTGAGACACTGTTGTATCTGCTTTGATGTCGGCTTTATTGTTCATTGCTGCAACATTCCTGGGGGTATTTTTCTTTTTTAATTAGCAGTGTTTGAAACTCAGCGCTGGAGCAGGGCTTTGTGGATGCCCTGGACTGACAGCAAGACGAGCAATTGGATCCTGGATCAAATCAAGACAAAACTTCCCCTGGGAGCAAAAACGAACATCTACTTTGGACACTTTGTGAGGAGGCGAGTCCCCCTGGAGAAGGGCCATCAAGCCAGGGAAAGTTCAAGGCAGAAGACGAAGAGGATGAGATGGGTGGGTTCTTTGACGGAAGCCGCAGCCTTGAGGTTACTGGCGCTGAGCAAGGCTGCCAAGGAAAGGATACTCAGGAGGAATTTTACTCACAGGGCTGCCAAAGTCAGAGGGACATGATGGTATAGGACAACAGCGGCCACTTTGGAGGCCCCAAGACAGGAGAGGAAGGTGGGACTGATATTTTAATAAATGAAACTGCTGCCTCTTGTTAGGCTTATGGATCTCGGACTTGATCTCCCACCTCTCGCAGGGCGTAATTCCTGGCATTCAGTTGGGCCTGGGCTCCTTTCCCCATTTATGAGTAATTTCACTCACTTGCCATCTCCTCTGCTCTCTAATTAACAGACGGCCACCAGATGCATAAGCAGCTTTCTCATAAAGCAAAATATTTAAGCAAGCTCTTTATGGACTAGAGATAAGATAAGCACATAGCAATGGAATTCCAGGCCAGAAAGATGGAATGGAAGTACATGCATTTAGCCATCCAAAGACAGATGCCTTCACTCATCCGTCATAATGGTACCCACGCCTTGTTTAGGGGGGGGGGGACAGGGGACTCAGTGGGAACCCCCCCTTCCCATGCACCCATTCTGCTCAGTGCTGCAAATGTAGTTCCCAGCCCTCCTAGCATTGCTGCACAGAAGAAGTACAACAAGGGGGTCACAGTTCCCCGACTTCCACACAGCACCCTTTTCTGTGCACAAGTACCCAAAGATCAGTCTGAGTAACATTAAAATACTTCAACAAGACTGCCAATATTGTTTATGCAAAATATCTAAAACCAGCCGACTGAACCCCAAGTATAATGCACACGTAACTGAGCACACTTTCACATTATCTGGTGCTGAAACTGAGCTTCAGGGAAAATATTCTTTTTTAAATAAAATGTATGTGCATTGTGGGGGTTCCCTTGCAAGTGAAATTGTTATAACATCCCATAGAATAAGCAAGTTCAGCAAACAGGGCAAAAGAAAAAGGGGAAACAAGAGCAAGCCAGAAGTCCATTATTCATGTAATTCATGAACTGGGGCTGAAATCCCTAGGAGTAAGCTCGATTGAACTCAATGGGATACTGCAGAGCATTTAGCTGCAAAGCTGCAGGTCTATAAACCCTCAAAGAGTTCAGTTCCATAGAATGCACAAGGTGAAGAAGTTTTGAAGTAGACCTGCGGAGAACCAAATACTAAGGAAGCAACCATTTCAAGTTCTGCTAATGTAAAAGTTTGTATTAAGCCTGGCTATTTATTCCAACCTTCAGTCTCCTTTGGCATAATTCACAAAGCTTGCAGTTGAAAACAGTACAAAGATGGCTATTGACTACATCTGGCTCTGGTGGATGCAAGAAAATACGGTTTTGGGCTGAGTCTGGAAGCTTCCAAACACAGAAGCTACTCTTGCTACATATTTCTGAAAATGTTCCATCTCTATTTTTCCCTCCTGCAGTCCAGGAGAATCACTCCGGATAATTACTCTGATATTTTCTTACAGGAATGAAATGAGAGCTCAGATTGAAAGAATTCTTCTCTTTTGCAGGTCCAGCTTGGAGGTTTTGCCAGTTGCTGCTGGCATCTAGTCATTCTCCGGAGCCTGAGAACTGCCTCAAATATATTAATACAGGATCCGGGTTCAACAGAGTGGCGGCATCCAAGACTCCTTAAAAGAACAAGGGAGCCACATTCCATACATACCTTCCCCTCATTCTTTCAAACCTTGTACCCCAACAGCGATTGTTCACCCTGGCATCTGAACAACAGCATATTGTTATTTCATGCAGTCAGCTTGGAGAGTCCTCGGATTAGTATAGCAGAATATAAGTTGAATAAATAAATAGATACAGGTGTGTACATACACACACACACACGCATGAATGTACCCCATACACATGTTGCATGACAGTCATGTTGAAATATTGCTATATGCTGCACCCATCCTGAAGTGTCTGTGCCCAACAGGAGAAGGAGCAGAAAATGAGGACTGGTTGCTTTCACACACACAAGCAATCCGTTTCCTGGTCATTGTCCCTCCTTTGGGTGCTCTCCTGGACTTGGGTAAATGAAAGGAAGGCTCCCACCGCATCTACAGAGAAGGCAGGGGCAGGGGTGGTCCCAATGGGGCACTTTTTGGCAGCTGTCACCCAGCTCCTCTCGTTGCACCTGATGTCCCTTGGGATACCCAGGGCAAACTGTAGGGGGAAGGAGCAGAAGACTCACTACCTCTCTGTGTCCAACTGCACAGAGAACCCCTTGGAAAGTTTAGCCAAGCGGTTTAGGGGTTGTGCAAACCTGCCCTATGGGTCTCTCCCTTTCCCCGGGTGAAAAAGTAAATACCCCTGAATGCAAGGGGCATTTAGCTGGATGAGAAAGTAAATGCCCCTGAAGGTTCAGTCCTGCTCCCTAAAATGGGCCGATGTAATTTGGTGGTTGCTGTTGGGCCAGGGACCTGGAAGATCCGGGTTTTGGTCTCCCATTGGGCATGAAGCCCACTTCGGGCAGACCTCACGGAGCTTTGTTGTGAGGATAATGGGCAGCTGCACGGGGCTCTTCACAAGAGGAAGAATGCTAGGATAGAAATGCAATGTGACAACAACAACTTGGTACTCTGGGGACCCTTGATGGACAAAAAGACAAACAAGTGGATCCTAAAACAAACTAAGGCCGGACTTTCCCCAGAAGCAAAAATAGCACAACGGAGACTGACGTACTTTGGACACATCCTGAGAAGGCAGGACTGCCTGGGGAAGGCAATCCTGCTAGGGAAAGTCAAAGCAGAAGAAGGAACGGAAGGCCAACTACGGGATGAATGGAATCCATCGGGGCAGCCACAGTCCTGAGCTGGCAAGAGCTGTCCTGGACAAGCCATTCCGAAGAGCCGGCGTTCACGGGGTTGCCAGCACACGGCATACCCATGTTGTGGCTTTGGTCCATCTTCAGCCCCGGTTGGCTGTTGTGGGGTTTTGTTCAAGTGTTCCTCTCATTTCTCCCACAGCGATTTCTCGGAGGTCCCACAAGTATGCTGCTATCCCCGTCTTAGGCCGTACTGGCCGGATAAAAACTAGCATTTGGCAAGTGAGTTCACTGTTCATATAGGAGGTGATGATGGCGTGGGAGGGAGGAGTTGTGATGCTGAGAATGAGAGCAGGGCTCGACTAGTACGCGACAGAGCCTTTTTCGTTTCTGAAACACTGGGAGGCCTGTGGTTATCAGTATTTGAGCAGGGCAGAAATCAGGGACACAGTCCAGGAAAGTTGAGGGCCCTCCCATGTGTCGGACTACGTGCACTTAGTCTTCAACAACAGCTCTTTTTCTGGCCAGCTCCTCACTTCTTCACACCAGTTCTATCGATTCTACATGGGTAGGTTGTCCAAATCAGTGACAATGGAGGTTGGGAATCATGTCCATTGGCTCCACCCAACAACCACGTATGAATAACAGCTTCTGAGCAGAGCTCACACACAGCATTCATCATGGATCTGTTGTCCAAATGTTTCTTGATATTTTTATTCATTTATTACATTTCTATACAATCCAATAGCCAAACTTTTGAACAGAGCTTGCGTGATATCATTAGCCCCATGGATAGAAGTCTGCAGTTATTGTAAGGGGCAGAAGCCCCAACAAAGTTGAAGGACACGCAGGATCTGGCCTTGGTGTGCACACGCAACCACGCACAACAAGAACAAGAGGAATGAAACTGGGTGTTATTCCCGAGAATAGTTCGAGCTGACCAAAAGGGCAGTTGACCCAGAATGCATGGTGCGGTTCTCTTTTATACCATTGCTGACCAGGTGGCCACAACAGAGGTCCATCGGTTTGAAATCACCACCGCAAGTGCTGACTGGTACATTTGAATTCCAGCAGTCCCCGTGCATACCTGGGAGGTTGGGTTACCTGCAGGGCTTAGCCCGGAGCTCCAGAGAGGGATCGCACAATCCCTACCTACATGGCTTGCCTCTTACTGTTAGTGATTATCTCCACTAGTGAGAGCCAGTGTGGTGCAGTGGTTCAAAGCATGGGACTGGGACTCAGGCGATCCAGGTTCGAGTCCCCGCTCGGCCATGGAGCCAGCTGGGTGACTTTGGGCCAGTCACAGACGCTCAGCCCAACCTGCCTCACAGGGTTGTTGTTGTGGGGATAAGATGGAGGAGGAGAAGGATGTAAGCTGCCTTGAGCCCTTTGTAGGAAAAAGGCAGGATATAAATTGAAAAACAAATAAATAAATAAAACATTATTTCAACAATACACGAGACAGTAAGTAGCTTGTTCCATTTAGTGTCAGCTAGCCAGCTACATCCTACAAAACAGACATGATGTCCTTATTCCTGCCCGTCTCTCACCTTCATTCTAATCTTGACCCCACATGAGAGGGTGTCGCACAGAGGTGGGCAGAGACCTGTTCTCCCCTGCAGAGGAAGGCAGGATGCGCTCCAACGGAGCCAAGCTCAAGGAACCAAGGTACAGTTTGGGTGCCAGGAAGCACTTCCCGACAGTCAGGACCCCAGGAGTATGGAAGGGGCTTCCACGGGAGGTGGTTGAGGCCCCATCATGAGGGTGCTCAAGGACAGGCTGGACATGCACATGGTAGGCATGTCATGAGCAAAGCTGGCTGGAGCCGGGGGTCAGACTAGATGGCCTGGGAGGCCCCTTCTGACTCTGTTTCTATGTTTCTATATCCAAGAACAGACACTCAAACGCGGATGCAACTCTTCCTTGCATTGCTACCTCCCACAGCTCGAGCTGGAACTGAATTCCTAGATGGGATTTCAGTCAGGAGGCATGTAGAGAAATGCTCAGAATGGACAGGCAGAGTTTTTAAACTCTGCGCATTTTAATGTCCACATTTGTGCATTAGGAAAACCACCGAAAGAATGGGATAGCGCTGAGTACAACATATATGTAAAACCTGATTTCTCATATCAGCAGCATTATAAAACTCAGAATTACATTCTGGAGCATCCAATACCCTTTTTAAAATGTAGAAATGGGGAGATTCTTGCTGTGTACCATTCAGCTTGCTGCTTTTTGAAACTCTTTCCAAATTGTGCAGCAACAAGGGCATCACAACTGAAGAGCCACATCAAGTCACTAGAGAGGAGGCACCGAACGGATTTCAGATGTTTCTGGATCGGGGCTTTGGCTAGGGAAATCATCTCTCAGCAAGCGGAGCCATGCAACTGCTTAGTTCTGCCATACAGTCCTGAAAAACATGCCTGACTTTACAGCGCCATTAAAAGTTCCACTTGAAGTCAGTGCTTTCTTATTTATTCCTGGATAGCAGGATTATAAACCAGGTGTCTAAAGCAAAGGCGATTTGCTTTTATTGACAATTACACGGGGAAATTCAGGTTCTAAAAACCAGGCAGGGTGAAAATATGCTACTTATACATGGCTCTCAACGATAAGCAGGCAGCGTCTGAAAATAAGAGCCATCTGCAATTCTTTGCTAGCAAGGAGCTTTTGAAGATGTGCATGGGGATTGCTTATATTTAAAATACATGTCAAAAAGTAAAGTCTGATTTCCTCGGGGCATACTTCGCTAGTTTTTATTTTTCTGTGGATCAGGAATGAAGAGGCAAAACAGGCACTTGGTAGCTGATCTATTTATTGCCATTTTTAAAAAATCAACGTAGGCTAAGGATATTCTCATTAGGTCTGAATATTAAAAATGATGAAAACGTGTTTCAGTTTTCTGCAGCTGTATAATTGCAGCTTTTCCATTACAAACTATTTTGCAAGTTAGAATATGGAAATCAGGGTTATTTTTGCGACTTCTAATCTTTTTACTCTGTGTATACCTAAGGTTTAAATCATGTCATATGGATATTCATACACATATTATCTGTTTGCTTTCATCTTTCTGATTACCATACAGAAATTATGGATTCTTATGCAGGGCAGAGATGTGGCACACAGAAAATTATATACAAAGAGAGAGTTAAACCTGATAAATTGCTTGACTTTGAGTAAGGTCAGGACAAGAAGAGCTGGGTTTTTTAAAAGGTCTTTAAGCGGAAAAAAATGTCCAGTGACCCGAAGGCTTTGCTTCAGCATCCACTGGCAGATGTACCCAAGAGCTACCGTCCTTTGTGTCCACAAAGCAAAAGTGCTTCTACTTCCCTGGACAAAAGACTAAGCAGATGATCCTTTCTCGTGCTCCACATACTATTTTCGTTGTTAACCACTGGGAAACAAAGCCTTCTAAATGCATCATAAAGGAACTTCCCTGCACCCACGATGGCATGCCTGGAATGCCAAAGACAAACCAGCTATAACGTTCACAGCATCTCACTGAGCCTGCCCAGCCTCTGCCAGCCCATACAGGGGCTTCAGGGCTTCTCAAGAGCCCCTCGGTTCGTGGCGGCAGCTAAGACACATTTACAGCAAGGAGCATGAAAGCAGGCCTAAGAAGGTCGGAGACGGAAGGAAATTACGGCCGGGGGGATTGTACTGCTTTCGGTGCGGGGACGTCTGCAAGGCCAGGCTTGTGCTTTGCAGGCGGTGCTTCCATCCACTGATATTCTATCCACATGAATATATACAGAAGGTTCAGAGAGGAGCATCAGTCTAATAGGAGCTGAAGGAGCACTGTGCTACAAGCTATTTCTTTGACTTAGGTGGTTTTGATTGGAATCTGCCCTGAAACTGACATTGCTCCGCATGCCAGAAAAGCATGTATAAAACTTGAAGGTCTAGTCAGACTTGGCAAGTTCCCCTGGCCACACATGACCCCGCTCGACCAAACTCTCTGCGTGTTTATGCAGTTTAAACCCTCGGCGAGGAATGCTAGCAAAGCCTCAGCCAGCTCTGCAAAGGGGTCTCCTCTAGAGAGGGAGCAGCCAGCTTTCCAACCGACCATCCCCCAGGCTGACAAGTTTGCAGATGAGTGGTCTTCATGGACCCACCATATAATGCCCACTGGAAGACCACCCCAGATCTGAGGCTGCAGAGCTCTCCTGTTGCCCTGGAAAAGCACTGCCCCTCAGTTCTCCCCTGAGCTGAAGCAGGCCAGTTGTGCTGGACTACAGTTCCCATTGCTCCCAGCAAGCACAGCCAATCCCGTTAGTCCAACACATCTGCAGGTTGCGGGGGGCTAATGCGGCAGACGAAAGTGTTTCAAAATCCATCCACTCAGCACCAAGCCCTTTACTGAGGCTTTGAGTCATGGACATTCTCCTGGGAAACTTGGAATGACTACGTAAATGTGGACTCTACATACATAAACTAGGCTGCACGGATCACAACCAGGGTGCCTTTAAATTGCCCGCTGAATCCTTGGATGAGGCAGCCAGAGCTTCATCCATCTGGCTTGGCCCTCCGTCCCTTTGCTGCCTCTCCCCTGTGGTGGAATTGAAATTCCGGTGCTGCACAGCGGGCAGATGGAAGGCGAGAAAGCGGGGTGGGACCTTCCAGAGGTCTGCAGAATTGCTCTCGCAACCTGGAAGCAGATCCCAGCTCACAGCATCTGATTACACATTCGCTGGTTTTCCTTCCCCACAACTGGCTTAGGGTGCAATCCTGTTCCTGCCCAAGTCAATAACAGAACCTCCCGTTGATTTGAAGTGGAGCACAAGGAATAAGCACGGGAGCCAACACACCCCAGCAAGTTTCCCTTGGCTGAGAACTGGAGGCTTTGCACGTGAAGCGAACGGGTCTCTGGTCATTTGAAGCAAAAGGACAGCATATGGAACAAGCAGTTCCTGTGGCAAAAAGTTGCACCGTAGAGCATTCCAGTATGCCAGGCATACCTTCCTCCACCATAGTCCTTTCCCTTCCCAATATTCCCTTCCTTTACCCCACCCAACGTTTTCTGGCTTACATTCCAAGATTGCCCAAGTGCTCCCGGGGCAATTTAACACTCCTATATAACCCAACCCAACCACCATCATCTTATGGTCACCAGACACACTCAATCTTCAGTGAGCTGGTTGGGAGGCTTAATTCTCCCCGTCCCGCAACTCTCTGTGTACTTCTGGAGCTTTTGGGGCTGTTTCTGCCCTGCCTCTCATTGGGTGAGCGGCGTTATTTTGGCAACATTACAACACGCGCAAGAACAGAAAGCCCGACCACGAGGCTGCCTTTAACTCCTTTCGGTGAAATGACAGTGCAGGAAGCACTTTCCCACTTTTGAAAACCTGCCGCTTGAACACTGCTAGTAAGGTTAATCTGTCGGCAGAAAGGAAGCCAAGGAAATGAACTGGAGGAACTCAACGCGGGCTGCAGGCTAAGCACTTCACTTGGTCATGAACTCACTGAAATCTGCGGAGCTTCTTTCCAAGGAACCATGCGAATGGCTAAAGCTGATGCCCGAGTTCATTCCACCAGGAGAACATGTTGCTAAAAGAGCGGCATGGTATGAAAGTGCCCAAGAACGACCTTGGGGATGAAGTCTGTTAACTGGCGATCCCTTGTTATTTGCATGGATGTATGCAAACTAACCAGGAGAGTATCCGAAGTAATTACATGCTGGGAGATAAAAAGGCAGTTAAGGTGCAAATCAGCCAGCTAGACAAACAGCACATAGCGACGGGGACGGAGGGTCTGTGCCTTGCCGGGTACCAACCACAGGGAAAGAACAGCAGCATCGCCTCAATTAGCTTCATCCACTGTACAGGGCACGAACGGCCAGAATAACCATGGAAAAGGGAAGAGGGCCGTCTAGCTGGAATAAATTCAACCAGGACATGCTAAGTAGCAGTGCAGCGCTTCGGAAGGGGAAGTAAAGCGGGAGAAAGGATACGGGGTCCGAAGCCGGCGGGATGGCAGATCCTACACAGACTTTCCTAGGAGTGAATCCTATGGAATGGAGTGGTACTTACTGCTGAGTAGATGCATAGAGGACAAGGCTGCACGGCTTAACAGTGGCAGCAAAATGCGGAAAACCAAGCACGGTCCACGAACTTCACCACAATACCGCCAAGGCTGCAGCCGGATCCCGAACTGTGCTTTGCATCGGTAAAGGGCTTTGTGAGCAACTGAAAGCTCTCTGCGCCGGCTCCGGGTGCCTGGCAAAGCTCAGCGCTGCGCCAAAATACCCCAGATCCCC
>JAIXND010000773.1:17970951-18046971 GCA_023646645.1 Varanus salvator macromaculatus
TCTATTTAATTTGCCGAGATGCACCGGGGGAGGGGGAGGGATAAATAGTGAGGGCTAATGTTTTTACTGTTATTTTAATATGTTGTAAGCCGCCCCGAGGCTTTGTTGCGATGGGGCGGCATATAAATATTTAAATAAATAAATAAATGAGCGTCCTCCACGCACAAAGACATCAGATCCCCTCTGCTCAACCCATCATTTCCAACGGCTGCAGCAAAAAGCTCGCTCAGTGAAGCCGCCCCTTCAGCAGGAGCATCTACCAGAAGTCCATCCCGCAGAGGTGATAAACTGGGCCATTGAGGCTTTGCTATGGCAGTGAGAAAAAGGGCATCCTCGTGGGATACGGGGATGGGAGGGCGCCTCATAAAATCCAAATGCTTTCCTCAGCCTGACATTTTCAGGGGTCAGACAGTCAGGTGCATTTTATATGCTCTGAAAATGGCAGGAAGATTGGCGCAAGTTTGAGATGACAAGAAGAGCTGGAATGTAAAAGCAAAAGACCCCTCTCCCTCTGCCCAAGATTATTTTCAGAAAGAGGTTGGTGGCCAAATTTAAGCCAGATTTCCAAAATTATTACAATGGTTTCAGATCGGATGTTAATGGCGATCTCTCCTCGTGTACTGGAGTTGGTGGAAACCGTTAGTCCTCAAATCCCCTTTTGACTTTTTAAATTTTAAATAAGCTGCTTCACTTGTAACGAGAGTCTGGGAGATTCCTTCTAAGCCACGGCACACGCTCCCTCTGTCCTGCTTTACAACTGATCTAGAATCCCGAGCAGGAGCAAAATGCCCGTTGCTTCGAGGGAAGCATCCACAGCGAGCTGGCGGTGGGTCTTCATGGAGAAATATCCACTTGGCTCCAGTCCTGACTTGGTGCTTGAGTGGTGCTCAGGTTCCATGGGAAAGGGGAGCTGGCTGCAGTGATGTGATTTATTTATTTATTTATAACATTTTTATGCCGCCCCATTCACAAAAAGCCTCGGGGAGGCTTACAAAACAGATAAACAATCATACAATTACCTTAAAAATCCGGAGACATCTCGGCACAGATATAAAATCAATAAATACAATTAACAATTAAAATAGTGTTTAAATAAAAAGGTCTTGGCCTGGCGCCAAAAAATGAATAACGACGGCGCCAGGCGGACCTCTCTGGAGAGCGCATTCCATAGGTGGGGCACCACCGCCGAGAAGGTCCTCCTCCGGGTACTCACCCTCCTAATATCCTTCATGGAGGGTTCCTGGAGAAGGGTCTCTGCCGCTGATCTCAAGGGGCGGGAGGGCAGATACGGATTGCCTGGGAGCAGAGCAGCCGGAGGAGGTCGGAGGTCCCGGTCCTTCCCTGATCATCCCAATTGCCAGGCCCACTGCTGGAGAAGCCCCATGGCTAGACCCAGAGGGCCTGCCCCACCAGGCTGCAGTCATTCTTCGCCCTTCCACTTTCTCAATCCATGGCTGACTGAGCCTAATCAATGGGAGCATCTTAGCAGGCTCCATCTTCTACATCTGGATCTGAGCCTAAAAGGCTGAGGAAAAGCGATAGGCACAAGTTGTAAATAAACCCTGCTTTTGGCATCACTCATCCCTCTGTTAAGAGATCTCCCTTTGCTTCTGATTTCCTGGCTTTGGGAAGATCGGTCCAGCATGAGAGAACCTCAACTCTGCCCTTCTTAAACCAGCAGGACCTTTTTAAAATGAGTAAACTCTATTGAATGTTCACAAAATAACAGTTCCTCTTACACTGCAGCGGTAAAAAATAGTTCCCTGCACTTTTCTTTTGAACAACTGGGGACAATCCAAACTTGAAAACTATAAATGGAAGTTATACCTCTGACATGTATAAAACAAGGTTATCTCTATAGTGAACACATTCATTTAATATATAGAAATGTGTGGATTTCTACCGTCGGAAGGAAGATGAAACACCTGATTTGCTTTTCACAGTTGCAGCTAGATTTGCCAAGGAGTAGAAACCTGCTGATCGCCTTCCAACCTTGCACACAGTCAGTGCTTTTAATGATAGCAAGACTGCTTTAGAGATGTTTTCTAGCAGAGCAGAATGATCTGCCTGTCTCAGTCTATATTTACTGAAAATTACTGCATAACAAGGCTGGTCTTCTGTAGGTCTACAGCTACCGAAAGACCTTTGCAGGAGCTGTGTAAAAGGGCCGTGGGTCGGGCATCACGGTGGTGTTGGATGCAGCAAAAGGCTTTGGGTTCACCGAAGACTCCACCCCATTAGGTACGCAGGAGCGTGTGCTCAGGTGCGTCCAGAACAGGTTGCCCCCTTCTAAAAGGCTGCAATGCCTCTCCTAAGACGTAGGCGGTAGGAGCTTTCACCCGAACAGGCTGGCCCTTTGGCACTGCCCCTTTACATTTGGCCACGCCCCATTTGCCTCTGGCTCCACCCACCTTCGGAATGAGGCCCCAGGCAGGATGAAGTTCTGTTCCCCAGCAGTTCCCTCGCTCTTCGTCTGCCAAACTGTAACTCCACCCCAACATTCTGGCTCTGCCATTCCGGTGGAGACAGGTTGGCTGACTAGTCAAGCCTCCTTTCTGTATTCGTAGATGCTAAAACGGAATTTGCATCCTCTCCTCTTGACCTCTGCCAGCGAGCTCGTCTTTCCATGTTGCCAGGCTGCAATGTAAAATCCACCCTGTCTGCACCGTGCCCTTTAAAAAGAATCTGATACGTCTTAGCACATCAGCTGCCCGGTGAGTTTGAATGCATGCATACACAGAAAAGTTTCAGGAACGAGAGGAGCTGATGTTGCTTTAAAGGCGTCTGTACCAGATTTGCTCTTTCTGTATATATGTGAACAAAAACCGTAGGAAGAACAGGAGTTTCTGACATGCTCCCCAGAAAAGGAAGCAGACACCCTGAGACCACCTCCAGGAGGGTAGAAGGCATGAAACAATATTATTTATTTATAATTTCCATACCAGCAACAGCCAAACTGCTGTCCGAGCAGTTCACAAAGCACATTTTAAAAGCCAGTAAATGATCCACTGTATTAAAAAAATTAAACCATCATTGAAAGCTTGTAATACAAAATTTACAACTACATATTAAAACAGGTTAAATATATATAAAATGATAACCTGAAGAGAAGAAGAAGAATATTCAGACTACTTAGCAGCTAGCAGCCCCCAGCTGGTGCAGTGGGATCTTTACCATCCCCTGGAAGACTGATGCATCAGGAAAATAATAGAGAGTGATCTTTCTTCTTTAAGCACCCTTATTCTTGCTCTGTCTGCCAAGCAAGCTGACTATCTTGTCTGCCTTCCCTCCGGCTCTCTATTACAGCTGAAAGGCTGACAATTGAAAGAAGCGGGGAAGAAAAGCAAAGCTTCAACTGTGCGTATTCGTGAAGGTGCTGAGAAATGGCGAATGGAGACCAAGGTTCATTCTTCCTGTCCAGCAGGTGCAGGGTAAGGGATGCCACAGAGCTCCAAACCACATTTTTCCCCCCAGACACCAAGCATTCTCTATAAAAATGTCATTGGGAAAGCAAAGGGAAAGAGAGAAGAGACAAGAACAGGGTAGAAGCAAAAAACACAAGCTGTTACCCTGTTGTGTTTGCTGCAGTGCAAACCGGCCAGGCATATAATCAGGAAAATAACAGAGAAAATATAGGTTAGGTGACATTATTCATGATGGAGGAGGCAGGCCTGGTTTAACGGCTGTCTTGAGAAGTCTTTGTATGGAAGACAAATGGAACAACAGGTGCGAACCCTGAAAGGAAGGGGAAATGGCCCAGTGGAAAACCCCTCAGGTTGGGACCTTGCGTTTTCTTCCTGAAGGTCCCAGCGTTCAGTGGAAAGGATCTAAGACGCCAGGGATGGGAAAGAGCATGAAGGGGAACAGGAAGGGCTGCTTCTGAAGAAACGATGCTGCCTTGTGCCAAGGACGGGGCTTCCCTGAAGGTGCAGCCAGAGACCGACCCTTACCTAGTTAAGCATCATGTACCCCAGAACCTCTGAGGACTGCAGCTGTCCTTGCCTAGTCTCAGATCCCGGCTAGTAAACCAGTACGAAGCCACAGCTCCCAGTTTTAGACAGAACGGGAACCTGTGTTTAAAGAAACCACAGCTCAAGCCAGCACACCAGGGAAAAGGAGGCGGCGAGGGGAAGGTGTGTCGTCCGACATTTGTTTCTCACCTGGTTCACCATTGCTGATGCAGCTGGGACGTTTGTGTCCCAACAGGCCCGTTTGTGCCGGTACCCAAGGACTGGTTCTCCTGCGTCCAGAAGCTTCTTTGCACTGCGAAGCAGCATTTCTCAAAACTGTACTGAAAAGAGGGCGCGATCCACCATCATCGTGTTGTCCTGCGATGCAATCCACCTACCTTTGCAGCCCTGTTCATTTAAACGGGATGATGCTATGGTGAATTGCGTCTGACATCACACCTTCTCAGCATAAGCAAACATTCAGTCAGGGCTGCATGGCCTCTAAAATTAGCCAATTCTTGGTATTTTTTCACCAGAGTGTCTCACCTAATCCACGCAGATCAATGGGGGTAGTTTTCAGCTCTTATCTCAGTCCTGAGCAGAGCAAAGGGTTTATCTCCACTCAGCTGCTGATAGGAGATAAGAGCTTTCCCTGCTCAAAACTGAGAAAAACTGCCTACACACAGGTTCCCGGGAGCACGACCGATCAGCTCCAAAGGGACCTAATTCTGAACATGCTGGTCAGTGTCCTGCTAAAGCCATCGCAGACGGTTGCCCTGGCTTGGACCCTCTGGGCTACCAGGGTGGTATATAAATGCAAATAAAGAATAAATAATAAGACAGCAGAGTAAAAAGCAGAGATGTCGCCCTGCCGACAAAAGCGCGTATAGTCAAGGCGATGGTTTTCCCAGTTGCAATGTATGGCTGTGAAAGCTGGACCATAAGGAAGGCCGAGCGCAAAAGGATTGAGGCTTTTGAATTGTGGTGCTGGAGAGACTCCTGCGAGTCCCTTGGACCGCAAGGCGATCAAACCGGTCAGTCCTAGAGGAGATCAACCCTGGCTGCTCTTTAGAAGGCCAGATTGTGAAGATGAAGCTCAAATACTTTGGCCACCTAATGAGAAGGAAGGACTCCCTGGAGAAGAGTCTAATGCTGGGAACAATAGATGGCAAAAGAAGAAGGGGACGGCAGAGGATGTGGTGGCTGGATGGAGTCACTGAGGCAGTTGGTGTGAGCTTAAGTGGACTCCAGGGGATGGTGGAGGACAGGAAGGCCTGGAGGAATGTTGTCCATGGGGTCACGATGGGTTGGACACGACTTCGTGACTAACAACAACAGCAAAAGGTCTTTTAGCGCATCTTTCTGAAGAAGTAAACACTCCACCCCTTTCATGGGTGAAAGAACATCTTACTGAATTGTGGTGGAAGAAGGCGTATTTAGGACCAGAGGGTAAATGAGTTAAGATCAGGGGTTACTTTGTTCCAGTTTACTGACTGTAACGTCTTTCTTGTGTATTGTTGACATTGGTACAGTTTTGAGTGGAAACCTTCATGGAGAGAACACAAGCAGTCAAAAATATTGGGCTGGTTACAGTTACTTGTGAATAGAAGGAAAGAACGTCTCCTGCTGTTTGGAAAAAGTTTGTGCAGAAGCTCTAGGAAGAATTTGTTATTGGTATAAAAGTATTTTTGGCAGGTAGTCGTGTTTTCGCTTGCATAAGGGTATGTGCAAACTGTTGTGTGAGCAGAACATGTTCCTCATGTGGCTGCAGCCCCTGGAGCCTAGTGTGAAACAGAGTTTCTGTGAGCAGGAGACGAGATCCACAAACGGAAAGACACCTTTGTATTTAATCTATTAAGGGTGCCTTCCTATGCTTGTTTAGACAGAAGAAAGGCCTACAATCCCGGCAGGCTGGAAAATGTGACTTTTTTCTGTCCAAACATACACAGGATGGTACCTTCCTTGACATCCACGCTATTTGGATTTGGTCTCCAGATATTGCCTGCAAGACATCATAAATAGATGGAATACGTTTGAGAGAGGTAACTGCTTGATGGAACCTGAAATGGAAAGTGTTCAACAGGCTGAATAAAAGGAAGCCGTTTTCCACACGCTGTCTTAACCATCCCTGCTTCTTCTGCATTTTCCATGCTGCTCAACTGCTCGTGGAAATGGCAAGCTTTCACGGAGTCCTTTCCTGTGTTGCTTCTTTCTACATGAAACACAATTTTGTTCTTGCTTCAAATTAGAATCCGCAATGACATTCACTCTGTAAAGGCAGATCCCAGCTGGCTGCAGGCATGCAGGAGAAATGAGGTGGGAGCAGAGGGGAAGAGTCTGAGAGTGGCAAAATAAGCTTCCAAATTCAGGATGCTCTGTAGGAGAAAAGTCAGGCCAGCTGCAAGACAACTGCGGCCTTTCTCCCCAGGTTTCTCCAAGGGTTATTTGAACAAAGAAGCTTTCAAAAGCAGCACAGCCAGAGTCCGTGAAATGCCAGAGTCCTTTCCCACTTTGTAGCTCTCTCACCTTGTTCTACTGCATGTTTAATTGGTGGATGTGGAGCTTTCTTCATTTACAGGAGGGTGAATAATTTCTCAGTAGCGTATACATGCACAAGAGAAATCAATAGAAGTAACTAAGTGTTGGAGTGTAAGGATTCATGGTTCAGCTCAGTAGAACCAGTTTCTGAATCCATGAGGGATGCATTCAGGCCAACTGGCCCTGCATGGAACTCTGTGACATGGAAGTTTTGCAGCCTGGTCATTCCTGGGCGTCAGCCAGGACTTTCTGCTTAAAAACAGATCTTGAGCCATTCCATAGAAAGGACTACTGAGCTGCATGCAGGAGAAACCTACTGAGAAAATAGTCTTTTTCGCAGAAGGCTCTCCTGAACATGCCCCATTGGAATGACAGGGAATCGTGCAGGAGAATTTGTAACATTTGGTTCTATGGTGGTCAATATCAAAATGTGGCACCTGCCAGGTGTGCTCCCATAATCTGCCAGGCAGCATGGTTTGGGGAGTTGTAGTCCAACATCTCCAGGAGGTGCCAAGTTGAGGAAAGTTGCAGTAAAGCAAGCTAGATGCATAATCCCCGATCAGATCGATGGAGAGACATCAGTCGTCCACATCAGACACCCCTTTTTCCTGCTGTCCAGGCCTTGGCAAGAAGTGAATGGGTGACTTGCAAGAACAGGAAGCTACACAAGTGAACTTATACAATTATATTGTTTTACATAGTTAATTGTGTATTTATTGTTGTGAGCCACCCCAAGGCTTCGGCGAATGGGGCGGCATAGAAGCTTGCTAAATAAATAAATACAAGCCCAGTCGGCAGAAAGTATCATGGCTAGAGAAGGTTTTCATGTGCATGTGTAGGAGATACGAGGCCGTTTTGCTGAGCTGCACCATGCTGCCTTCTGGATGTATCAAACTCACGCAGCAGCTCTTAGACCACACGTCCCACCAAATGCAGAATCCTTTCTCTCCAGCTGTACAGAGAACGGCTGGTGCTTATTCTCCACATTCTTTTTGCTTCCCTTGAAGCCCTCAGACAATTTACTTGAAGATAAAGTGCAAGATGCAAAGGGTTTGCTTTCGAAGAAAATTGGTTGCTAGATGATAATTGAGTGTAATATTAGGTATGCCCACCATGTTGGGCATATTATTTGTCCAGGCCATGCTTGACCTTATTTGGGGAAAGGAGAAATTTTCCTGTCTGCCCCATTATGGCTGGCCTTAGTCCTGAGGGAGGACATGATGTCCCTCTAGAAGTACCTCCAAGGCTGCCATGAAGAGGAAGGTCAATATCTCCTCTCACTGATGCCAGAGTGTAGGACACAGAATAACCAGTTCTAGTTGCAACAACCCAGTTTCAGGCTGGACATCAGGAAAAGCTTCCTCACTGTCAGAGCAACATGGCAGTGGAACCAGCTGCCTGGAGAGGCGGTGGGCTCTCCCACACTGGAGACATTCAAGGAGACACTGGGCAGCCCTCTGAGTGGGATGGTGTGACTTGGTGTCCTGCACCAGCAGAGGGGTGGACCCGATGGCCTTCATGGCCCCTTCCAACTCTACCATTCTATGATTCTAGTAGGGCATTTAAAACTCCTCCAACTAAAGATGACATCAGACTAAACTCAACACCTGTGCTTTGTTGAAATGCCCTTGTCTGCAGAGAGCTAGGAGGGTCAGAAAAGCAGGTATCCCTCCCTCTCCCTCTCAGGTTTTACAGGTTAATTGGGTACTAACTGCAAAACCGATATTCTTTCTTTTGGCTTTCAGCATGTTTCTTTTTCAATTTCTTCTTTGATGTAATTTACATGAGGTGAAAATCAATGCCTTTACTGGGAGACAACATTAGCAGACGCTTAGCACCGAGAACTCTGTGCTCCACGAGGACTGTATAAAGAACAATAAAATAAATGTCTAAGAGGTCAGCTGGATACCGTTTTTATTGATCTCTTTTCTCTATTATTTTAAAGATAAAGATCATGGATATTCTAGCATAATGAATGCTTAGCAACAGATAGGAACCGCTACAAAACAAGAATATTAAAGGGAAACCTGCAACGCTTTGTTGCGTTTCGGAATACAGGACTCTGTTACTGCCCAGAATGGACTGTATAAACTTCGGCTTGCACAGAATTTAGGACAGTGGTGAAAAGATCGAGGTGGAGCATCACTGAATCATTCTTAGTACCAGTTTTATTATGGTTTAGCTGAGAGCATGGGGTTAACTTTCATATCAGACTAGCAGAGGGACTTTATCCCTGTCTCCTCCCCATGGCAACCCGCACCACCCAAATTTTGTCTCCGCCGGGTTTCCCAGGCTCTGGACCTCATTTTCAGGGGATGTGGGAGGCTGCATATTTAGCTTGGCCCATTTAAATCGATCTGTCATAAGGCTGCTTGCACTCAATTCCATCCCAGCAGGAGCAACGTGTCTTTGGAGGAGCAATACAATTGCTTTTTAAAAAGAATCTGGTATTTTTTCAAGTGGTTTTGGCTGCAAGCGGCACTTCAGCTTAGGAGAGACTGTAGCATAGGGGCCAGGTTTTTATGAGGGCATTTTGCCATTTGTGATCCAAGGGAAGAGTTTAAATCTTTTGCATCCTGTACTTAAGTTACCTGCAGATGAGAACATGATACAGTGATACTTTCCTTTTCCATTGTCTACCGAACACAATGTTAGGTTTGATGCTCAGTTCATCAGGCCCATGTGGGATGAGGCAGAGAAAGACGAGGTGCTCCTCTCCTTCAGAGTTGTGTTCAGCACCGTGTTTTTTTATTTTATTTTATTTAAATCATTTCTATGCTGCCCCATTCGCAAAGAGCCTTGCGGCGGCTTACAAAACAAACAACAATACACACAATTAACCTTAAAAATCTGGAAACATCTCGGCACAATATTAAAACCCAATAAATAATCAACAATCAACAATTAAAATAACTTTTAAACAAAAAGGTCTTGGCCTGGCATCGAAAAACAAATAACGACAGCGCCAGGCGGACCTCTCTTTTAGCAGCTTGTAACAAAGCGTGTGGGTTTGGTGGTGAAAAAGGCCCATGCTATGGGCACCAAATGCCCCCACAAGTTGCTACAACAGGTGTTAAAATCGGCTCTTGCTTCTTTCAGCCAGGCCCCTGGGGGTCCTAGCCAATATGTCCCCACAGTGGAACCAAAGGCTGTATTTTTAATTTCCAAATATAGTTACCCACCAGAGTAAGATAATCTCCACATAGAAATATGTGCTCTTAGCTTGCCACTTCAACCATCCTGATGCGACAGAACGAAATCTTTCCCTGTCAAAAAATCAACGGGTCATTTAAAGCCCTGACAATTAAATTGCCAGTTCAACCATTTATACTTCACAGCCTGGTAAGATGCTAAAATAGTGAGAGCAGCAGGAAAGAAGAGCAGAAAGGGGGGCCTGTGAAATGTAGCCCTTAGAGGCTGACCTTTCGCCCTGGCTGCTGTACGAATTGGTTGTTACTAAGAGATGGTTGCTACTTGGAAACTCAAGGAGGACCAGTGGATGAAGGAGCAGACAAGAGGCGGGGAGAGATGCTTACGTGAAGCTGAGAGAGTAAGCAAGAGTCTTCCCTTTCCATCTGGAAGAGATACAAAGCAGTGCCTTGCCCATCATCCGGTAATAGGGACAACCTAAAAGGAAAGTAACGACTTAGTCCAATGTCTTTACTTACACGTGCCAACAAGGAGAGACTCCATACACATCCCTCCTCTAATTCCTTATCTTGCTCTTGTTTTAATGCACCCATAAAACCTCCTTCTTGCGGCTTGCCATATTTTGATTCCACTTTCTGCTTTCTGTTTTGTAAACAAATAGGCGAAAAATCCGATAAAACTATTAGCCCATAGAAAATTGCTGTTCCCGAGTACAGAAGGTGATGCTCTTGGTGCAGAAGTGGCTTTTTCCGACAGCACCCCGGCATCGCTGGTTTCTACTGTAATTTTGCAATTTAGCAAGAGATGGCTTTCTTTTTTCCTGGCCGCGGAAAGATTTTAAAGGGATGATGAAAGCGCTCTACTAATGTGTGAAGTGCAAAAGCTATTTCGATATCCTAATCTACATGCATCCCTGGAAGATTTGCCATCTGCTCTTCAAATCATTATTCCTTCTCCTCCTTTGCACTGAGCCTGAAGATGTTCTATAAATGTCAGCATGCATTTGTGCAATTACCCCCTGAAATATTTCTTCCTACCTCAAAAAAGATTTCTGGACCCTTTGCTAGAGTATCCCTGAAAATCTTTCAGTTAGAGTTATTTTGCCCCCGCTGTAAGCAATGAAGCCTGGATTCTTCTTCCTCAAAGGGGAGATCCTGCAGAAATGGGGCTGCCAAGGACAGGGATCCAGAGTTGCAGAAGTAATGCATGGGTTACGGTAAAGCAGACTAATCGACTGGCAGGACTAATTGACTGGCAGAGAAATGGAGACAGGGCAGTTTCTGCGGGACTGCAGGGTCAGAGCAATCCCACCAAGAACCAAAATACTTGGCACCTGCCAAGGGTTCTTTGGAAAGAAGGTGGTAGCAAAACTTGGCTCTCTGGAGAGTGTACTTCTCCAGGGCAAGCTTCCAACCACATGTTTGTCTCGTGAGATGTTACATGTTTAGGCAGAATGCACTTGAAAAAAGTCACCTAACAAGGCATTGTGCAAAACTTCCCACCAGTAAGTTTGGCCTGCACTCTGTGCCATGTAAGCAAACATTTTGCTGTCCAGTTTAATGAATGAGGAGGAAATTTGCAGGGACGAAATGATGGAAGAGCAGGAGAGATCTTAACCTTTCCCTGGGCAAGTGCCACTGCTCCCCACCAGTCAGGCGAGAAATCCAGGAAGAAGTCGGAATGTTACAGCCTCCTAGATTCGGGTTCCCTAATGCTCTGCCCTGCTTGGGGCTCAGAACCATGTGATAATTTGTTTGAGAATGCCTGCTTTGAGATAAAATATCCTGAAAATGTGGATCTAAATATAAATCTAAAAATGAGTTTGGGGCAAATTAAAGGGGATTAAAAGTTAAAAGGGATTCTCCATTAAGTGCTGAAACTCAGATTAATTGGTGAATGTAGGCTTTACAGAGAGGAAGCAAACTTGATTTGCAGTTATAGCAAAAAAGGCTCACGGGGAAAGGGTGGCCGGGGGAAAGCTGCGAGCGGGCAAAAGCACACAGCTAAGGCTGGCATTTCGTTTTTCTCAAGAGCTGCCATTGTTCTTATGATGTCCCCAATATGCCATTGCAGAAAATGGTTTAGAAGGGCAGGGCCGGAGTGGTGGCAGAATTCATTCATTTTGTATTGTCTGTGGTTAATCCAGATAAGATGGAAGTCCTGTTGGTGGGTGGTTCAACCTTCCAGGCAAGGGATTTTGGCCCTGTCCTGGATGGGGTTGCACTCCCCCTAAAGGATAGGATACGCAGCTTGGGAGTGCTCCTTGACCCAGAGCTGTCCCTGGAGTCCCAGGTGGCGGCGGTGGTGAGGGACGCTTTCCTCCAGCTCCGGCTGATCCACCAACTGCGTCTTTACCTGGGTGAGCATCACCTTGCAACAGTGACTCATGCCCTGGTCACTTCCCAGTTGGATTACTGCAACATGCTCTGTGTGGGGCTGCCCTTGAAGAGGGTCCAGATACTTCAATTGGTTCAGAATAGAGCTGCCAGGATACTAATGGGGACCGGCAGGTATTCGCATATAACACCAGTCCTCTGCTGGTTACACTGGCTGCCAGTTGAAGTCCGGGCCCAATTCAAGGTGCTGGCGATGACCTATACAGCCCTAAATGGCTTGGGTCCAGGATACCTGAAGGAGCGCCTCCTTCCGTGTTCCATCCTGCCCCTTGAGATCTGAGGCAGAGGCCCTGCTCTGGGAGTCCTCCTCAAAGAAGATTAGAGGGGTGCCTACCTGGAGGAGGGCCTTCTCTGCAGTGGCACCCCAACTATGATATGCTCCCCAGAGAGGTTCTCCTGGCACTGACGTTATATTCTTTTCGGCATCAGGCAAACCCCTTTTTATTTTCCTGCTATTTTAATGTTCAATTTATTCTAACTGGGGTTTTAGTATATTAACGGTCAGGTACTGTGGGGTTTGTTTTATTCTGCTCATTTATTATAAGCCATCCCAAGATGTTTCCAGAAACGCTTTTAATGAATAAATAAATATGGCAGCATGCTGTTCTCCTGGCCATTGGCCTTCAGTCTGTTGCATTCGCTGCTACAGCAAAGTTCCATTCTTAAGACTGTCCAACTGCATTGCTTCCATATTGGAGGATAACCATGGGGGAAGTCCAAGGGAGATGCCACTTTCCCCAAATGACCGCAACGTAGGCTGCGATGCCCACACAGAGCAATCCAGAGCCCCTCCAGCAGCATAACAAGCGCTCTGCCGTCAGCAGCCGCGCCAAGCAGACGTGACTCAAAGGCGATGACTCTAGAGCAGGACAAGCGGAGGCAAACGGGCCCACCTGGAGGTTTCCCATGACATGGTGCTTCAGTCTGGATTTGAAGGTATTTATCCAGAAGCCCCTGTGAACCTTGACGGGAGCAACCTTGACAGGATATGAGGCGTTGGGCACTGCTGGTCCTGGCTGAGCATCACAAACTGTGCTCATAGCCGTATCTCTCAACCGTTCACAGAGGAGACAGGGAGGTAGGGGAAGAGAAGGCACATTGAGGGACCTGGGCGCCAAGAAACTGGCTAACCAAGCCTAGAGGCTTGGGATGCATGTCCACGACCTACTGAGAAAGCGGGGAGCTCCCAGAACCTCAGGCTGAAGTGGGGCCCACAACCCTCTAAAGAGCTCTTCATAGAATAGTAGAGCTGGAAGGGGCCATGAAGGCCATCAGGTCCAACCCGCTGCTGTTCAACTCGACCCAAACATACTACGGACTGATTAAACATGGTAAGCCAGGGCAAATGCAACATGGAAAGCAGCATGCAGAGCACCGCCTTCTCACACATAATGTGGTGCTGGATAAATGGGCCCATTTCATCAGCCGCATCATTGACTCAAGTTGCAACGCTGCCAAAATGCGAGGGCTCTGGGCCGAGGGCCGGTACCAGTGCAGTGCAGTGATATGGTGTGCTGTGGTATAGCTTAGTGCGTGAAAAGGGCAAACGCTCTTTAGGTTGTGTTCATGGAAAGAGCACTTCCAAATCCCATGAAGTGCTAGTTCCCCTTCACTCAATGCTGGTTGGCTCCATCTCAAGTCCCGTGTCCAGCTCCTGGCACCACAGTTCAAGAAGGCTGCAGACAAGCTGCGAAGGGTTCCAAGGAGGGCAATAAGGATGATCCAGGGACTGGAAGCAAAGCCCTGTGAGGAGAGGTTGGAAGAGGATACAGGCACTCTACAAGTACTTGAAAGGCTGCCAAAAAGAGGAAGGGCAGGATCCCTTCTTGATCATTCCAGAGGGTGGGACATGGAATATTGGACTGAAATTCCAGGAATCCAGGTTCTGACTGGACATCAGGAAGAGCTTCCTGACAATTAGAGCAGTAAGATGATGGGTCCCATGACGAGGGAGGCGGTGGGCTCTCCCACACTGGGGGCACTCCAGATGCAACTAGGCAGCCACCCGAGAGGGATGGTTTAACTGGGACTCCTGCCCTGAGCAGGAGGTTGGATCCAATGGCCCTCTGGCCCCTTCCAACTCCAGTATTCTATGATTCTGTGATATTCCTCATTTTACAATTTATAATTGCAGTTCAGCCAGCCTGGATGCCTTACTCTCTGGGAGGTCAGGACAGCCTGCAGGCAAAAGAACTAGTTTTCAATCCTGTTGTATTTAGTAGGACTTACTCCCAGGAAAAAAACTACATGGTTAGGAATCCATTTTTGTGTTAGAGGATAGAAGAATTGATTTGTTATTTCTAATATGAGTTAAAATAAACCTTTTTTATTGTCAGAGGGAAATGGATGGATGGGTTTGATAACTGATTTAAAACAGCTCTTGAGATACTGCAGGAAATAGATTATATTGATCCTGACAATTGACTAAAATATAATTGCCTTGTGTGCATGCAAGCAGTAGACGCCAATGAAAAAGTGGGTTGATTCAACTCCGAAAGGTTGCAGAGAAAGCTACTTAAGTATAAAATGGACCGTGCGAAGATCAATGCTTCTACCTGAGCTTTGTTGGCCAGCTTTTGCAGCGAAGCTTTTTGCTTAAGCTGCAGAGCTTTTCTCGCCACTAGAGACTGGAGTGCCTAATATGGCTGCCAATTGGGAATCTGATGAGAAAACCACCCCGCATTTTCGAGTGTTAATTGAAACAGGAGACTGAAGCATGAGGGTATGAGCCTGCTGTCCTGCTTCATGAGAAGGCAAACATTCCTGGAGAAGACAAGCCTGCTGGCAGAAGACAAGGAGGAAGATCCCATCAAGGAAGCCACAGTCCTGAGTTTGCTGTAACCGGGCAGGCTGTCAAAAGCAGGACATCTTGGAGGATGTTCATTCATAGGGTGGCCATAGGTCAGAGATGACGAGAGGAGGCAAGAGCAACAGCTCAGGATGCTCAGAAGCCTCAGTGAATCCATGCTGTCCATCGCTGCCAGAGCCAACAGCTGCAGAAGCAAGCTCAGCCTTGTTACCTGGTGAGGCTTTCCTCCAACTTGGTCTGCAGAGGCTCCCCCTTGAGCTTTCTATTTGCATCCTGAGTCTGGTCCTGACTCTGCTCCGCAAGGAGCCGGAGCTCTCATCCCACCGTGTCCATCACCACCCACTCCTTGACGCAGCAAGGAGGCAGCAGGAGAACCAAGCAGCCCAGTTAGAGGGCCTCCAACATCACCGCCATCTTGCTCTCTGGTAGCAAGCGCCACCCTGAGAAGCCACCTCCACTGAAGGGGAGTGGTGGAGGGGAAGGTTCAGCACTTTCCATCGGCAGGTGCTTCTCTCTCAACTTGAGCAGTTCATACTTTTCTGATACCAGTGAAGTTTCAATTAAAAAAATTCACTTCAAGGAAGAGTCTTGAGCTTCATCAGAAGGAAAGAGGGAAAGGACCAGCTCAGGAGAGTCACCATTGACAGTCACCTCAAGCTTCTGCCTAGTCACCAAAAATGCTACTTTGCACATTAAAAATAAAAGGGCGGGGGGAACAGACCCTGCACAGGGACTCTGAGGAGCAGTGGGCAAGTTGCAGAATACCCTTGTCCACCTGTGCCGTTGTTCCATCGGACAAAGCATTCCATTTTAAAACCGGTATGAAAATATTCTGATGCACGAAAATAATTAGGCTATTCTAAAACGCAAGTACCATCGACTAGCCAGAAAGAGCTAATTGCAGCTCGTGTGTGTGTTTGCCTGCTTTAAGGCAAGGCCAGCCTTGACTGAGATTCAGTTCATTGCTCTTGGGTCCCATTGGAATCACTACAACAAGCTAAGCATGACTAACGTAAGTCCCATAAATTTCAGTGGGAAACACGTGCAGCTCACTTAGGTTGTGTATATTCTATTGGAAAAATAAATGATTAATCAGACTCATGACGTTAAAAATGCATGGCAACCTCCCTCTGGTGTCCCTGCAAAACGTTTTCCAGAATGGCGTGCCTTAGAAAACCCTAATTACTGCATTTTTTTAAATGGAAGGCCAAGAATTTCGTGAGCTGGAGGCACAGCACATCTCGGATCAAACGGTGGGGATAATAGACCTTTGTGGAGGACGGAGGAAGACGAGCCGGGGGGAGTGATTTCTCCGAGGCAGCTCCTCCTTCATTCCGTGGTGGATGTTGGACGGAGTCCCAGGACATGTTACAGGTGAAGCCGTTGCAGTTAAATGGCTAATTAAGCTATTCTGTAGGTCTCCAATTTGTGTAATCAAACACCCCGGTGCATGGCCTGGGCCTGGATTGCCACACTGTCTTTTGTGACAGCATGGCATTAGCAAGGCAATAAAATCAGTATTAAGATATGAAGTGGCCTGATTTTCAAATAGCAGCACAAGTCAGCAGATGTGTGTTCAGAAGCACAGGCTTAAACGAAGGAGAAAGCTCCTCACACAGGAGGACTTATGTTCTCTCTTGCGGTTCTGTGTGCACCTCCCAAAACTGTTGCGGAGGGTCCCTCAACCTTCTGGAGAAGATATTGGAGCACACCAGGAGGGCATGGGAAACGGATGTCCCAGCAAATTTGCTGTGCTGTCAGACAATCAGGATTGGATACAACCCATAATTAAAACAACAGGAACGACCTACAGACTTTTTGTTCAGGATGGCAATTTCTTGCTAGCTCACATGGAGATGATCTTATGTAGGTTGGAAGAAAAGGTTGCTTTTTTGGACTTGGAGACGTTTTGCACGAAGGTGGTTTGAAAGAGGAGTTTAATGCATCCGCTTAAAAGAGGGCTATTTCACCTTTGGCCAGTGGCCTGATGGCAGCTTCCAATGTAGAGCAGTAAACTGAAGAAAAAATGCCAATAAAACAGCAATAAAATGATGAAGCAGCCACTCAGCCTTGCGGTGTGTGCGCTCATCAGTCTCCTCCCCCAGAAACACAAGCTTTCCTGGGGCGTATGGGTCAAAAGGGA
This sequence comes from Varanus salvator macromaculatus, assembly GCA_023646645.1. Taxonomy (NCBI): domain Eukaryota; kingdom Metazoa; phylum Chordata; class Lepidosauria; order Squamata; family Varanidae; genus Varanus; species Varanus salvator. The sequence goes on from JAIXND010000773.1 coordinate 17,987,938, forward strand.
GGTGAAGGCTGCATCAAACAGAAGATGGGGGACTGAATTAAGATTAGAGTTTGTCTCTTCTTCCATCCATCTGGGGAAAAGGGCTTTGGGGAGAGGCTCAAGGGAGACAAGCAGCAGGAGGTGTGGGGACAATACCATGCCTGTGGCCTAGAGACACGATATGACAAGCACCAAAACGGATCCATTAAATTAATGGCTTTAAAAAGAATGCAAGCACACAAGTGCAGTCGGAGCTCACTTGCCAGGGAGTGAACTTAGTGGGATTTACCCCTGAGTAAATGTATATAAGAAGATTCCCCTGTGTATATACTAGAAATACTGAAGGATGATTATATGGAGGGACCACATAAAATGTAGTAGCTAGAAGAGCAGAGAACTGATGGGAGCCAGATGTGAACTGGAAGAGATGCTGAACAATGGAGGAAGGATTAGCAAGTGCCTCTCACAGTTCTGCTGGGCTCAGATGAGCGCCTTCCCTGTACAAGGCCACCATCCAATGGACACTGAGCTCCTCACAGGAGGTGGCCCACTGCCCTCTGAGTTTAGGTTGGCAGTCCTGAGAAGCACAGGCTTTTCAGTGATGGCACCCGCCCTGTGGAACTCTCCACCTTCTCCTTTGGTCAGATCACAGAGTTTGCTCAGGAAAACAGAGAGGAAACCTCTCTGGTTCCCAAAAAGCTTCTGGCTGAGGGGCTTAATGCTGCTCTTGTGGTTTGCTTTTGCAGTTAGCGATGTTCTTAATCTGCTACTTATTAAAACATATGCATGCATTTTAACTCAGTTGTTCGTCACTTTGCCAATATCTCTTGGATGAAGCCGTTTCATTTAATTAGCAATGGGTAGCCTGTTAAGTTTGTAAATGCCACTCGCTTTGCATCCTTCCTATCAGAATAAATGGGCGAAACTGTATGTTGTCTAGAATGGCTGCATTTGTTATGCGATGGTATAGTCTGAACAATGGCCTACATAAAATGTGGTTTTGCGTTTTCAAAGTCAAGGGGACAAATTAGATGAAGCGCCACATCCATCATATCCTTCACAGCTTTGCAAATACTGCTCTTTTTCTATGTGTCGCTCAAAGAGAAGCTATCTTGTGACATTCTTGCAGATAGACTATTGCTTGAATACAATCGTGTATTTTAAGCCTCCGTAGGGACTCTGAGAAAGTCCCCAAAATCCTCAAGTCAGGAATGCGGGAATACTCCACTCCCTTTACGGAGAATGCTCTAAAATGGGGTGGGGAAAAACTTATAGTTCCGAACCATGAGCAGAAGTCCGTCTACTGAAATGTGGCAGAGCAAGAGCTGGAGAATGGGTTGACAAAGAACGTGGTGCTTCCCACTTTGGGTTTTCTTGGGGGTCCAGACATTAGATGCTTTTGTTTAGAGTAACCATTCAAAGGTAGCAATTCCATCCTTTCTCTCAGTAACTCTCTTTCCTTCCCCCAGAAGAGAAAATACACCAGGCAACAGAGAGCTCTTTTTTTGAAACTTTACTGCAATACAGGTAGTCAGAGGGTTTCCTTCCCCTTTCCAACTCCCGAGCACATGTTCACATCTCATATTTATACCCTTTCCCCATCCACCACTTCCCTCCTCCTGTCCCTCATTGGCCAAGGTACTGGGAGGTTACAATCTCTTCCATCCGCCTATTTGTCCCTCCCAGGTGAATTACGATGAGCTGATTTTCTATGCAGGATGTGTGAGTTAATATTCATGAGGCCATTGAGCAGGCACCCTGCTATCTTGTCTACTGCCGAGTCCCTCCTGCTCTCTGATCCCAGCCCCCCTCCCGCTGTGGCTGAGGAATTTCTTCCTTGCATCTTCACTCTTCCTGCTTCCTTGTTTCAAGTCACCCTTTCATCCCTGTCACTCTCTCCCAGAATGGATTTTCTGCAACACGAAGGAAAAACCCGTGGGAAGCATGAGGAAGTTACAGGTAAGGCCAACGCAACCTGGACCTTCTGTCGCATTCTGTGAATGGAGGAGCCATCAAAGCTTGTAGGGATTCTTGCTTTTCCCTTGTTACCTTTTCACGCTTTCCTACCACTTCTTCCTTCTTTTTCCCCAGCACAGAAAGCGTGCTGCAGATGGAACAGAGATGCACAAGGCCTTTGGCAGGTCATCCGAGCAGCCCGCCGTCTGATGAGAAAAATGGATAAGTGAGCCCCTTCGCACAGGAATCCCAATATCTAAATTTCCTCTGAGAGCCATTTCCCACTTTGGTCCAAGAAACACCTGTTATGGGCAGGTTCTGTGGACCCTGGTGACCTTTCCATCCTGAAGCAGCTTTCTGTAGTTCTCATAAGAGGCCTCACAGACTTGGAACAGAAACAGAGAAAGTGAGGTAATTCAGGCAATGCCAGGATGATAAACTTGCTATTCAAACTACTGCAGACTTAAACTTCTCTCTGTTAGTTTCTTGGGTGAACTGGTTCATATTTCTGGTTCATATTTCTAGCAGGTTCTAAAAAGGTGCCATGAAGCACAGATAACAGTTTTGAGAATAACTCTTCTCCATGTAAAAGTCTTGAGAAACGAGGCATTTTTATTAGAAAAAGGAGGTCTCTAGCAATATTTATAATTCGTAGGGGAAAGTGATAGCAAATTGAGCATGAAATGTGTGTTATGGCTGCTGTCACCCAACAGATGTAAGTACAGACACCATGGGAAATTATAGAGTTTTAGCCTTAATTGGAGCTTTTTATAAAGTGGGTTTTTATAAAGTAGGTTTGCCAGCTGGCATCTCCACAGAATGACTTTCACACTCTGTATTGAATTTTCCCAGTGTTAGCTTGCTTTCAGAGAAGGACTGTTCAGATCTGGGAACCTATTAACAGACTTGCTGCTTCCATCTCAAATGTGGAAGATGAGGCCAATATTCACATCTGGTAGCCCTTGGAGTGTTTGCAAAGTGCTTTGAAGATCTATGAATCTATAATCCTTAAGAAAAAAGCAGAACGGGGAAGATGGAAGCTCTTACCTCTCCATGGGTTTTCCTGTGGCTGCAAAAAGCCATTATTAGTTGAGAAAAGTGAAGGACTCCCTTCCTAAAACGCCTTCCTTTTCAAATGCCGTGTTTCCTCAAAAATCTCATTACCCAGTTAAATAGGCACAGACAACCAATGAAATGACCACAAGCAGGTATTAGATAATCCCTTTCCATTTTTTCTCATGCATAGGCTAAAAATGGAAGCGGGGAGGGAAAGACTAGGACTATATTCCCATTGTAAGTCCACCACTCTTGTTTCATCCTCTAGTTCACCCCAGAGCTCCGCTCGGAGGAATGATCTAAAACGGGCACCTTAGACGGAAGATCTGAAAGGGCGCTTTTGTGGATTCTGGAGGAGCTGCATCGCTATTCCATCCAATCTGCCGACTTCTCGGCTGCATGCAGGCACCCGAGCGCGTCCATTGTTGAAGATGCTGCCGGGACATGTGGCTAAAGTCCTGTCCTTCCCCACCCAGTTGTGGGGGAAGCAACCCGACTGGGCCAAACACCAACATTCCTCAAGGTGCTTAACATGGGAACATAAAACCAGAGCATGTCAGAAGGGGCCTGTTGGGCCATCTAGTCTGACCCCCAGCTCCAGCTGGCTCGGCTCATGACAAGCCTACCATGTGCATGTCAAGATCATGACTGCAAAACACAGGGCTCCACATGGACCTGATCTGCACTTGACACTTGCATGGGAGACTGAGTCTGCTACCCGTCACATGCTCATTATTTCCACTGTGCATCGATCTTCTGGAACAACCCGGCAATGCCTCCTAATGCTTGCAGAATGTCAGGGTTGTGCTGTAGGCGGTGGTTGGAGAGGAGAGGTGAGGCAGAGTGGAGCAGTGCCAGGGAGAGGAAGCCGAGAGTCAGAGCTGAGGGGGGCGGTGCGACAGGTTGGAGGTACAGCAGCTTCTTTGCACGGCATCTATTCCTGACATCTGGCAATCCTTCCCTCCAGCACCGCAAAGCAACCTTCTTGCTAAACTTTTCTATTGTGGCTGAAATAAGCTTTCAAGCATTTTTATTGGGGCTGTCAGCTAAAGAATAAGTAGTTGATTAATTATCAATCAATCAATCAATCAATCAAAATAAATTTCCATACTACCAAAACTTTCAGCTTAAACAGAACTTTTCACTCCACGTTCAAAGGAAATGCTTTCTTTAATATTTTGTTTGCTATTTCCTACTGAGATCTGAGCCGGTGTGGTGTGGTGCTGAGAATGTTGGCCCACAAGATCCTGGTCCCTGCTCAGCCAGGGACGATTTTGGGCCAGACACACACGCTCAGCCTAACCTTGCCCACAGCATTGTGGCAGCGATGATGAAATGGAGCTTTGTAGGCCAACCCAGGATCTTCACAAGCAAAAATAGAGAGGAATCGTCGTCGTCGTCGTCATCATCATCATCATCATCATCATCATCAAAATAACCTCCACAAAATAGTCACATGTGCCCCTAATCGGTAACATCACCACTCACAAAAGCTGCGTTTCCCCGGCCCAGTGATTAATGTCCTTGTTCCATTTCTTACCCGACAGCTAGAAAGCTCACTTGAATTACTCCACAACTTTTAGCTTGTGCAACTCCTATCAAAGGTAGCTCTGCAGGGAAAGGTTTTAAGGAAGGAATAACAATCAGGGGTCAAATGGCAGGTGAGCCTAGAGCTGCAGCTAGGTGATCTTTACCATTCTATTTATAAAACAACTCTTTCACTCAGCACCCCCTTTTTAGTGTAAGCTACAATTATAATTTCATGGTTTTGACACCAGCATCTTTAGCGCCATGCTGAGATAATCAAGTTTTCTGGAGCATTCCTATTGAAGGAATCGGTTGATTGTGCATTACAGAAGCCGTACAGAATGTTACTTGCATTATTCCCTGGCTCTTGGGGTGGGGCCACGGTTTAGTGTAACATACAGAACTTAGTCATGCTGCTTTAAGTAGCTTTTGTGGGGAGCCCCGTGGCTAAATTCCGATTTGCCACATACAGGGCATATCTCCCCACTCATTAAATACAAGTCGCTCACTGAACGGGCTACGTCTTGGGATGGTATTCTGGGATTATTATCCGCATTCCGGCCGCATGTGACGGGGGCATAATAAGCGAGCACTTCTTGCCATACCACTGAGATGGAGTTGGGCATTCCTCTGTCAAGCCACGGGGACATCAGTCGGGAGCAACATCCGGGGGTCAACAACTGTTGGCTGAAGGCCCGGGAAGCTCAGTCCTGGACAAGAACAAAAAGGCACAGATGGTGGCACAACCTGACTGCTGGGCAACGGGACTACGAAGCATGTTCTGTGGAGTAGTTCCACATTAGTGTAGCCACACGTTCCTTGCTTCTTTGAGCAGCAGTCCTTGGAAGAAGCCCTTCCTGACCTTGTACCCTCCTGATGTTTTGGAATTCAACCCTGATTATGCCTGACTGGTGACCAGGCTTCCTGGAGCTGGAGTCCGAAAAATGTAGCCGGCACCATGTCGAAGATGGCTACTGGAGCAGTTGAGGTGACGGCCACCTAAATGAACGCCGACCTTTGACTTCCCCCGATGCCTCCAGGCTGTAAAAGAAGGCAGATGGTGCTGAAAGACCAGGAGATGCGTGGGTGCAGCATCGATTCTGAGCCGTGCGCTAGCACAAGGCAGTGTTTACACGGTGCTGAAGCTAATGTTCTGCGTCCATTGCTCTGGTGCTCAGGAATGGGTTTGCCACAGCCTTGACTGTTCTCTTCCAGCCAGCGTTTGCCTGCGATCTTTGTTTTAAGTGCAAGAATATCCTTGATTTTGGCAGAGAGGCGACTCAGCTCTTGCACTTAACCATCCGCTCCGTTAGATTTGGCTGAGGGCAGAAGGACAGACTTTGGCAGGTGAGCTTGCAGTTCCAAGCTTGTCTAGTAAAGGTGCTCAGTCCAAGCGTGAGAACCAGGCCACCTTGGAAAAGGAAGGATGCATTTCAGAGTTGGTGGGAAGAAGATGGAGGGGAAGTTCCTTGACCTCGTAAAGAGATGACAGACGAAGCATGCAGACTATTTGGAAGGGTCCAGTTTTCCTCCCCTCCAGCCCACAAGCAGTGGGATCCACCCCAAGCAGGGACTCGGAAGTTTTCCTGAAAGGCGGGGACTGTTTCCATTTGGATTTGACCCTTCACATGGGCAGACGGTTCTCCCACACCTCAAAGAAATGTTTTGAACTGGTGGAGCTCGAACGACGGCCTGTGCTTCTAAAGTCTTTCTTGAGTCCGTGGGAGAAGAAACCTGGTCACGATATCATCCGGCTGCACTCCATGGGATGGGCAACATTTGGTTCACTATGCAGCAGTCCCGTGTTTTATGCCTGTGTTTCCCTTCACATCAAACAGCACAAATACCACACTCGCACAACCTCTTGAAATTCACAAGGGCAAGGAATGGCAAACCACAACAGAAACACCCAGGGAAGCCTCTCCAAAGCTGATGCCCTCCAGATGAGCCGGGCTACAGAACCCTCCGATGCAAAATATCCTGCCTTTGTAGGAAAAAGGCAGGATATAAATCCAAAAATAAATAAATAAATAAATAAATAAAATAATATTCAGAGAAAAGTGATGTTGAAACCACGGAGCAGTTGCCTCCAGAGGTGACGTGTGACTCTGCTGAAAATCTAAAAATGAGCATCTATTTAACAAAGACAAACAAAACAACCAGTGACCTGGGAAGAAACACACTGAATATAATCACCTTGTATTTCTCTTTATTATTTATTAGATTTGTATCTCACTTTTTTTCTTTTGAAAGACGCAAAGCAGCTTGCATCATTCTCCACCTCCTGAGCTCCCTGTAACTCTAGAGCCCTTTGCTATTCACACAAAAATATATAAAGAATACCCCACAAATTAATCTTAAACAAAAACTTTGATTAGAATTTATCTACCCTCTCAACAGCCTACAGCAATAAATTTTCAAGGTTATATATGTGCGCATGGTTCATGCACACAGTGTGTGTTGTGGAGGGAGGCATTTTATTTTAAGCCTTCTGCTTCTTAATAAATTCAAATGTGTTTAATTGCTTTCAAAACTTTACTGTTAGCATGAAGATATCGACGTGCTTATATATAAGTGGCACTCAGTGTTGCTATACAATCAGCATTAATAAAGAAAGTCATGCACAAATGTTACTGAGATGTTCTTGGGAAGTTAAATATGCTTGCATATTCATAAGGGTTTTTTTTAACCACAACTGGAGCAAAATCAACCCAGTGCAGAACTGGCTGTGAATTCCTGCACGATTTCTGTAAAAGCCATCTGTTTTTCCAATCTCCTCTTCAGTTCAGTGAGCCCTCCTTCCTCAGGAGAGAGAGGCCCATTTGCCTTCGACACGCTTGCAAGACACAGTCCCCGTCATTCCTTCTGGGGACAGAAGAACACGGCAGGCAGCTGGACCAGCCCGCCTAGTTCATCCTCCAGCCCAGTATCCAGTTTCCAGCAGTGGAGAGTCAGAAGCATCTGGAAGGCCCCCAGCACCGTGGGAAGGCTCCCATCGCGGTTCGAAGCCCCTTGCCACACGCCAGTCCCTGCTGCTGGATCCACCGCACCTTGCCGGGGAGCCGTACCTCGTCCTCTCTGGCCGTGCCTTGTCCCTGGCCCTGCTTTACCTTGCTGGCCCCTGACCTCAGCTTGTGCCTGCTGCTGCCTTGGCTTCTTCTAGCCCTCGTGGGCATCACACCGTTTGCTGCCCCCGATTCTGCCTTGCCTTCAGACCTGCCTGGCCTTGCTGGATACCTGCCTTGCCTCTTGCCCTGCGGCGTCGGTGCTGAGGTCTCCGCCAGCCCAGTCTTGCTGGCCCAACCACACCTGCCTGTCAAGCTTCCGCCACCGCAGCATCTAGCACTTAAAAGAGCAGGACAATGGAACCGGAAAGCATCTTTTAATCATCCTAGCTAGCCGCCATTAACAGACCTGCCTTCCAGGAATTGGTGGTGTTCGAGGTATTTCTTTTAAAAATAGCAGAGTTGTATTCTTGCATCCAGAGTTCCATGGAATGCGAACTCGGGAGTGTGTGTGTGTGTGTGTGTGTGTGTGTATGAAGTGTCTACTCTACATTCACTTTCCTCTTAATGATTTCCCTGGAGGTGTTCTTGTGATGTGCGGCTTATTTGCACATACATGCATAACTAGGTTGCGTCTAATGTGGCTCTAACTTATTTTCGACAGTTTATTTATGAATGGATTACCTGTTCTGTGTTGCAAAATATTCCCAAAGCATGATACATTCAGTAAAATGCAATAAAATCACACATGAACCCCCTTTCAAAAAAAAAAGAAAAGAAAAAGCAATCTAACAGATGAGAACCATAATACAGTTGTAAGATTGTAAATAATCATTTCTATAATGCTGAAAAAAATCACGATGGCTGCCCCACTCAAGCTTTGATTGTGCTAAGAGAGAGGATGTTCTATCACACTCCCATGTCCTGACCTATGCAAAAGTTTAGATCCACCAGCAGAAGCCAGGCTGAGCTCGGCTGACTAGCTTGCTGACTCCCCCATTTAGTTCCATGGGCTTATTCTAGAAAAGAATAACATGGGATGTAACACAGTGTGCCCAGAGGGAGATGTCCTGCTTGAACTCTTTAAAAGATATGGCTTTCCTATTTGGGTCCTGGGATTCATAGAATCATAGAATGGCAGAGTTGGAAGGGGCCAAGAAGGCCATTGGGTCCAACCCTCTGCCGTTGCAGGACACCAAGTCACACCATCCCACTCAGATGACTCTCCAGTTTCTTCCTGAGTGTCTCCAGTGTGGGAGAGCCACCGCCTCTCCAGGCAGCTGGTCCCACTGCCATGTTGCTCTGACAGTGAGCGGGGAAGCTTTTCCTGATGTCCAGTCTGAATCTGGGTTGTTGCAACTTGAATTGATTATTCTGTGTCCTACAGTCTGGCATCAGCAAGAAGAGACCTTGACCTTCCTCTTTGTGGCAGCCTTGGAGGTGCTTCTAGAGGGAGATCATGTCCCCCTTCAGTCTTCTCTTCTCAAGGCTGAGCACGCCCAGTCTAAACATATCTCTCCTCACAGGGCAGTGTTTCCAGTCCCTGGATCATTTTTGTTCCTCTTTTTTGGACCCATTCCCATGTTTCTTCATCTTTCCTAAATCTTGATGCCCCAAACTGGATGCTATTTCAGATGAGGTCTGACTAGTGAGGAGTAAAGGGGAGCTACTACTTCTCATGATGTGGAAGTAATACTTTTATTAATGCATCCCAGAATAGCATTCGTCCTTTTAGCAGCTGCATCACATTGTTGGCTCATATTTAGCCCATTCTTCACAATAACTCTGAGGTCTTTTTCTTTTTCAGTACTGTTAAGCCATGCATTCCCCATCTTGTATCAACACATTTGGTTTCTTCAGCTGTGAGTCTCTCCCTGCAAAACTGGGGGTGAGCCATTTCCTCAGACCTAATTAATTTTTGTAATTAGCCTTGCCAGATGCAGGTTCTTGCTGTGTGTGACCAAGAAAGGGTGGGAGGCTGGAGGGCAGCTGGCAAAGCAGTCAGTAGCTTGACAACCCAGGCACCGCTGGGTTCGCACGTAAGGACAAGCTATGCCTGCCAAGAGAAATTGGGGAACCTGGACCACACCTGGGCTCTGAGAAGAGCAATGCACCTTGACATTCAGCAACAGAGACATCCCTGACTCGGAGTCGCTCTTAACATGCCACTCAGTTTCCCCTGTTCATAGCTGCCAACAAAATGCTGCTGAAAACGCTTGCACTTCACTGTGAGAGCAAACATTCCTCATTCTAAAAAGAAACTAGCTGAAGCCTGATTTACAAACACCTGCTTCAAAATCCAGCACAGGGCAGGGGGCTATTTTGAGTGCAAAGTGATGCAGCAGGTTGTGGGGGATTTCCAGGAAAGCCCAGGCTTTGAAAGTTAATGTAAGACGAGAAGTGCTTCAAGAACAGAACAGAAGACTCCCGCCGTTGTCCTCTGCAACGACGGTTGGAGGGTAAGGCCAGCTTCTTCCTAGGAGATGGAACTGCGTGCCATTGAATTTATGATGACAAGATCCCTGGATTTCTGTGCAGGGTTTTCATCCTTGAGGTTCAAGGCAGCAAACAGGGCAAGGAGGCACCCACAAGGCAGAATCTTCCTGCTAGAGTCAGGGTGGGGAGCGTCAGTTCTGGGGGTGAATCTCAGAGAAGTCCTGTCTGCCCTGGGCCTGTGTCTCCCAACCATCTTTTGTTTCCCGTGCATTGAGCAAGAGGAGAAACGCCTCTCCTGGGAGTTGGAGATTCTCTCTGAGGACTGGAAGACCAACAATCCAGGGTGCTATTTTTGCAGTTTTGGTTCCTTCCCTGTGCCTTCCAGCCCAACCACCGGTACGATGCAGTCCCTAAGAGGTTCTCCAAAGCTAAATTTGGGCTGTGTTGTTTGTAAGTACTTTCATGTGCTTTCCATGATCTCCAGTGGAAATGCGCTACGTGCTCAGATGAGGACTGTTGGGAGAATTTGGGTAAATCCTGTCTGAAAAGCATTACTTCTGTGTGTGCTTTTGAATTGTGGGATCAAATCCTGTCTTCCTTCTCAAAACCAAGCTGTCACTGTTTCAAATGGCCTTCCTGCCCCACTCCTTTCTCTCACCTTTAGCTGTGGGCTACAGGAGACAGGCCATTCAGTCCAAACACACATTGCAAATAGTCATTGTTGGAATTCAGTTTACATGGAAGTATCATCCTAGCCCAGAGGCTCCATGCGCCCTGGCCAACTGAGTTCATGCATAGTCTTAGTAGCTTGAATTTACATATCTAAGCAGACCTGGAGATGGGTTCAAGCTACTGAACTAAAATGTCAATACAAGAGTTTATGATAGCCCAAAGTTTACATATCTAAGTAGACCCAGAGATGGATCCAGTAGATCCACGCCTCTGGAAGTTACTCCACTGATACATCAAACATTGCCTTGGGAAATAGTGTAATCCTATTGTTTGTATGATTGACTGACATTCTTGTATCTTTTCTGCATATGCTGACCACAGAACTTTATTGTAAAACTTGTATTCTGTCCGTAATGGCTCTGTACCGGTGTACGTGACTGAGAGAGTATAAAAATGCCCTTCAGTTGGATTAAACCTTCGCAGCAGAGTTCACCTCTGCCTGCCCGGTAATGGCCTTATCGTGAGTCAACCGGGGGAACCTGGGATAGACAATAAAGACCGCAGAGGTTCATAATGATTGATCTTTCCTACGACCCTGAGTTTTATTTCCTCTTCTCAAATTGAGATTCCAGGATTCTGACAGGACTGAGAGGAAAGGCGTCCCACCATGCTACAGTTACGTGTTCCCTGTTCCAGGCTTGGCCTCTGGGTGCCTGAAAGACCGCTTTCTCCTGTACATCTCTACCCATCCATGAAGATTGATTCTCAAGTCCTTCTCAAGAAGCCCGCCCCTAGGGAGGTGAGGGGAATGTTGGCTAGAAGAAGGGTCTCCTAGAGAGGTACGCCTGGAACCGTTGCTGCTATCGCTTTGGCACCAGGCAAAGGCATTCTTCCCTTGTGGCTATTTTAATCATTGATTCTAGCAGTTGATTTTAACTGGCCCTATACAGCCCAACAACAACAACAATCTTTTTTCTTGGTGCCTTGCTTTTTAGACCTGTCCTTGGGGTTATTTGGGGCGCTGATTCAGAAAATTGCATTGGCTAGACTGCATCGACTACAGTTTCTTGTCAAATCTTAGTCTTGGACATGGTCAATTTTTTAGTCGGGTTTCGAGAAGATCTTGCTGATCGACTTATTTTTCCGTTACCTAGTTTGTGTGTTTTGCGTACAAGTTAGCGGATATAGTGAGCGTGTTTACGTACTTCCAAGTGTAATTTTACATTGGAAACCTTGGATTCTAAAGGATAATTTATAACTGTATTATAGTTACGATCACACAGGAGGTGTGTGCTTATTCCCACTCAAATTGTTTCAATCTTGCCGTTCAAGCACCGTCGTATTTCACTTTCCTTTTAATTTTTAATGTGCTTCTTTCATGCTATAAGGAGATTAAATAAACACTACATTAAAATATTCTGACTTTTTATGGGCGACCAGAGTGTAGAGTGGTATAGGGCATTTATGCCATATCTCAAAAACCAGAACTAACAGGAAAAATGAGTGGGTTACCCAGGAACAGGTCTAACACCTGAGGCATAAAAATCTGGGTGGCCAGTGTTTTATCGTTTTTTGGTGGTTGATACTGATTTAAATGTGCTTATTTTAGTGCATTGGTGTAATATTTTAATTCTGATATATCATGTTTTTATATTTTGATCATGTTGTTAATATGCTTAAATATGTTAATTTTATGTCTGATTTTAGAATCTTTGGTTGTTTTAATTGTCATGAGCTGCACAGAAAGCTCAAATACCGGCTATTGCAGTGGCATACAAATTGAATTAATTAATTAATTAAGAAGGGCGAATGCTCCTTGTGACGACATCTGTGAAGGAGGTGAAGAGAGTGAGTACCCAGAGGAGGGCTTTCTCTGCGGTGGCACCCTACTTATGGAACCTGCTCCCCAGAGAGGCTCGCCTGGCGCCGTCATTATTTGCTTTTCGGCACCAGGCAAAGACCTTTTTATTTAAGAAATATTTTAATTGTTAATTTAATTATTAATTTATTAATTTATTAATTTTATTATTTATTAGTTTTGAATTTTAGTTTTTGTTAGTTTTAATTGGGACTATGAGATGGGCCAATTTTAGTTTTAGTTTTTAATTGGAATTCGGTAGGGCGTTTTGTGTTTCAATTTTATGTTGTATTTTGTATTATATGGACCTGCTGTAAGCCGCCCCGAGGCTAGCTGGCAAGGGGCGGCATAGAAATTTTTCTAATAAATAAATAATAAATAAATTTAGAACGACTGAAGAAGTCCGTCGTCAGCATTAGCTGATTCTACTGATCGTGGTGGAGGGAGCTACTGAATTTTATCAAGTGCTACTCCTGCTTGGATTAGACCTGCTAAAATAACGTATTGACTTAAAGTCTCCACTGTTTCTTTTTCTGAGAACTAACCCCCTTGAATGTATCTTAAAAGTGGTTCCACTGTATTTTTGTTATTATGGCTATCTACCTTGGTACCATAAAGAGAAAGGATTGCTAATGTTTATTTATGAATGTATATATTTAAAAGATTTTTATCCCTTCCTCCCTTCCATCTTACATGAATACTAAGGGCAGTTCACATCATACTGAGACAATCCTCAAAATTGTGCCAGAAACAAGCACAACGATTTTTTTAAAAAACCCAACAACCTTAAAGCAGAAGTGAAGAACCTGAGGCCCCCGAGGCTGAATCAGGCCCTTGTGGAGATCTGGCCAGGGAAAATTGTCCTGAGGGTCACACCCCCTTCATTTTGACTCCCATCAGCACTTGGGCTCTTTGGCCAAAGCTCATCCTTTGGGCAGTGCTTCCTTTTCTTTCCTTGTCCTTCTTGAAAAGCAGGTCTATGCTCATTGACTCAGAAGTAAACCCTACCGAGTTCATGGAGCCACAGCCTTGATTCCCTTTCTGCCTTTCCTCCATGTCTTTGCTGTGTTTGTTTCCCCCTCTTTGAAAGCATCTGAAAACATGGGAAAGTGTGGATTTTGGGTATGCAGACCTCACTTATTCCATGCAGATGTTTGATTTCTTAAATGCATGGAGAGGAGTTTTGCGGGCAGAGAATGATCCTGTAAAGCTGGGTATTTTGGGGTGCTCAGAACTTGGTGGCTGTAGTTGGAGCATTCCAGGTGCTGTGTGTGTGTGTCTCAGTTTTCTTCTTGCAGTGGGTCACTTCTGGGTTCCGAAGAGTGATGTTCAGTGTGGCCCCATCAACATTACCACTCACTGCAGAGGCACGGATCCCCTCCCACACTCTTGCAGCCATGGCTTTCGAGTCTCTGGATTGTCTGCACACAGGAATGATTCACGGAACAGGGCGATGCAGGTCCAGAGGAGTATTTTTGTGTGAATCCTTTGCACACGTGATTTGACACGTCCTTTGCCCTGGTCTCCTCCATCTGGGGAATGGGTCGCTGGTGACCGGAGCTTTGAAAGCCTGCATCTGCTGATTGCTTGGCCGCGCCTGCTGCTGCCACGGACTCTTTTCCACTTGGGGTTGTTGGGAATATATGACTCTGTATTTTCTGTTCGCTGCCTGCAGTGTTTGCAAATTGTTCCAGGAATCCAGCCCAGAGAAGCTCCAACACACTCTTCCCCTCTTTCATAGGCCAGAGCAAGCGGGGATTGTTAGTGCTACCATCGCCCTGCCCCAGCTGACTCCCACTGCTCTCCTCCGTTCCTTCCAATCCAGGCCGCAGCTCGAAAAGATCTTGCTCTCCACACAGCTGTGCAGATCCCAAAAGATGATGCTCCATTCAAGCAGTGCCAGAAGACGTCTCATGCTTTATCAATCACCTCCTCTTAAGACACCCACCCCCTTAGCAGGCTGCTTCACCCAGTTGCAAGGCATTAGGGCGGGGTGGCCCTGTGTCCTCTTTATAGGGGACAGTCCTCTGTTTGGAGAACCGCCAGAGAACAGTTCCCTATTCTTTTCATGCTGGGTTTTAATTGTGTTTTCGATGTATCTGTTCATGAATGTTTGAATCATGTTCTTAATTTAGAAGTTGCTATTTGTTCTTGTTGTTAGTTGCCTTGCAAACCTTGAAGAATGCTTTGCCTAAAGGGTGATATGGAACTAAAATAAATCATTATCATTGTATTATTAGTATTACTACTACTACTAATACTACTATTCCTGATAGAAATGTGGGACCTCAATACCTAACCACATAAATACAGAAATAGACTAAGGGGGGAAGCCTCTATTTGAAGGGCTTCAAGTCCTGTTTAAAATCAAGCACTAGCCACGTTTTCCATTTAAAGTCTAATTGTTTCTGAATTTTCATCTTGAATTAGCATACACATATTTTATGCAAATCTGGCATCTTTTGTCCCCTGGGCTGGTGATGCATAAGCGGCCACTCTTGCTGAATTCAGGGGCAGTCCTTCAGCCATTCTCCTACCATCATCACCATTTGCCTGGGCTTGGGTGGCCACTGCTTTCTTACCCTACATCTTGCTTTGGGGCAGTCCTCTGCTGCCTGGTTGCTATTTGCTGTGCTGCTCAAGTGAATGGGAGGGTATGAAGAGGGACTAGAGGGAGAGAAACAGGAGCAGTGGGGCTTGAGCAGAGCAGGGTGGGAGCAAAGAGAGCCCCCAGTATGCTGGCGAGACGAGTGACCAGCTTTCTCTCTGTGTCCGCTGATCCAGCAGCCACCTTGGCAGTCGTAATGAGAAAAGCTGTGGATTTCAAACCCCTGACAAGCGAGCTGATTCAGAGTGGAATTTTGCAGGAAATGAAATGATTGCCTTAAGCGAGACCTTCCTCTCTCCCAGCAGAAGGAGTGGCCGTCTGTGGCAAGCCACAACGATATTAGAGCTCCTTACACAAACGATGTCAGGAAACCCTCCTGAGGAAAGTGTAAAACCCACATGCACCCAGACAGAAATGAGAGGTGAATGGGAATCACAAATTAGAATGGAAAGGTCCCCCTTTAGATCAGTCCCAGTTCAGAAAGGGAATGCTTAACCCTTTCCCACACACCATGTCCCCAAGGGCACTTCTCCTTCTGCCGCAGCGCTCTGCCCCTTCACTTTCCCCTATTGGGGAGAAGAGCTCCACAAAGCCGTGCTGGTGTGTTCAGGTTTAGGTGGAAATTTCCGCTGAGACAGCGACTGGCTTGGCATGGCATGGCATGGCATGCTAACCTTCCATGGCCACAGAACTGTTGCCCACAGCTGGCGTTGTGAAGCCTCCTCAGAAAGCACATCTCGTTGGGTTTGCCTAACCTCCCGTGACTTTGCACGTCATCCACACACCACAGGTAGGCGGAGGGCTCTACTCAGCACCCTGAAAGCGGTCACTGGCCAACGTGATAACCTGGAAAGCGGGGGGAGGGGGGTTATCCTGCCACTGACTGCATGATGATGCATCTGGAGCAACGAGCGGTGAGTGCGGGGTGGTTGGCCAAGCACACCTGTTGTTGGGCCTTGGATAGTGGCTACAAGATCCCTGCACATATTCGCTAGCACCTCATTGAACCAGGAATTCCCCGAGGCTGACCCACAACCCCATCCCACAATCCATATCGATAAATATCTCTTCTTGGTGAATTAGGATGATCCACATGGTCTTAAGCAAACATGGAATAATGCACCGATGTTTCCCTTTCTCCCCAGTCAGTGGATTGCTTCTGTCTCCAAAGGCTGAACAAAACCTCAGGTTCTATTTCATTCATCCAAAATGGACGTCGCAAGTCTATTGGATGCCACAGCATCTTTTTGATGAATGGAGCTAGAATGCAGAGAATTAGCCCCGAAGGACCGCTGTGCCACATGGAGAGGTCTCAACAAGGAAATCAGAGCCTGGCTTGAGTGAGCCAGGCAGCCAAGTGGCTGTGACATTCCCACTGCAGCCGCTTCAGGGAATGCCCGAGCAGACACGGCGTTCCATCAAGCAGTTTCTTCTTGCTGGCAGCACACGTGATTTTTGTTTCATAAGCAGCCCGTGAGGACAACGACTCTCCTGCACCGACAGAAAAATTAACAAGTGAGTCCGAGATCAGACCAAGCCGGAACTTTCCTTGGAAGCAGAAATGACGAAGCTGAAGCTGTCAGACCTCGGACGCATCATGAGAAGGCAAGACTCCCTGGAGAAGACAACCGTGCTGGCGAAAGCTGAATGCAGAAGAAGACAAGGAAGACCAAGTGAGATGGATGGGCTCCATCAAGGAAGCCATGGCCCTGAACTTGCAAGAGCTGAGCAGGGTTTCAGGGAGGGTGCCATCAGTAGCACATGGTTTGACGGAGGTTCAGGACCAAGGGAAGTGGCTTCAACCCTTTCCTGCAGCTGCGGTCCTGGGAAAGACTATTCTGGGTTGGTTTATTGTTGTTCAAGGGGGATGTGCCACTTCAAAGAGCAGACGGTCACAGGGGGCTCTTCTCCAGAAGGCTGAGCCCAGCCGCCTCAGCTGGATTTCCAAACATCCACGGATAAGGTTGACTATTGCACTGGACTGGCCACACTGGTTGTGAATCAGCAGACTAGGCCTCTCTCCTTCCACACACACTTTTTAAAAGGGGAATATAAATCCTTGATATACCCTTCACTTACTAAACAGACACACACCTACACAGAGGACCCCCAGATATGTTGATGGTACAGATGTACTGTGGGGATTCAGGGGGAGGGGACTTCGCAAGCAGCAACCCCTCGGCACCTCCCACAATGAGCTCTCCCCCATCCAAGCTGCCCCATGCCAAAATCCTAGCAGAACAGCTGCTGATACTGCATGCGTTTTGGTGAGGCTCAGACTGCCCAAGCCCTCTGTAAGCATCACCAGCTGTCAAAATGACCAATGCGAAGAAGACTTCAACAAAGACTCTTGGGAGAGGAATGCCAAACACCGAGGGAGTCTTTTCTGGCCTTACTTTCACATTTGCAATTTGCGAATTTCCTGCAATTTGCTTCAAGGGGTAGCACCCACACCAAGGTGTGTGGGTTTTATCTTAGAATTACTCATCTTTCAAAGAAGGCCGCTTCAAAAGAAAGCAAAACCCCTTTGCCACAGCCACAGCCCTATGTCTGTCCCACTTTCTGCCACACGCCTCCCCCTCCCCTTTCATGTGTAACGTATTTCGCTCTTTTCATGAATGCAGTCGGCACTGATCTCCCACACGCTGTCTCTGTCCTACGGGCTATTAAGCACCGGAAGGATCTCTCTCTGCAGAAAAAGCGTTCCTTAGACTAGCTGCCGATGCCACAACTGAGCCTCGTTATCGTTGCCAAGCGGAACGAATCTTCACCAACCTGTCTGCTGGATCGCTCTGCGCGAAGTAATTCGCACCAGAGGGGAATTGCATGCATTGCTGTGCTCCTCAAACGTTGCAGCAGGAGCACAGAAACAGAAATGTCGGGGGTGGGAGGGTGGGGGGGAATTTCTGAGGTGTGAGTGAATAATCACAGTTGCGAAGTGGTAACGTAATTGTGCATCCACTTAGCCTGTAACGCCTGCTGAGCAGTGAGGACAACCTGCCGCCTGTTTGTATCCTGCCATTTTCAATCAGCTGGTTGGATTCTTCGTGGCACATGGCAAACAGTGCAGAAGACCTCTTTCAGCATGTGGTTAATGCTCATCGTGTTCGGTTACCACATGGTCAATGGTCGATTGTCTTTACTTATCATTTCTAGATAAATTATGTAACGTTGAAGAGGAAACTTTTTTTTTTTAAGGAAATTTTATTAAAATTTTAAACTAATACTAAAAACATCAATCAGCACATACATCGGACTTACTGGGTTAACCCCCTGCTACATATTTTTTAACATTCTATAATCATATTCAAATTAGTTTCTAATAACTTAAAAACATCTCTAAATGTATGCCAAGTCCTGTTTCTCCAGCCAATCAGAAAAAATCCCAAGTTTGATAGAAGTCAGTGTCTTCTTTCTCCTTCAGTGATAAAGTCAATCTATCCATTTCTGCGCAGTCCAGAATCTTTCTTAGAATCAGTTCATCGGTGGGCAGTTCCTCACTTTTCCAGTGTTGAAGAGGAAATTTACGATGGAGAAGGCTTTATTGTACAACGACTGAATTCACAGACTTTTGCAGACGATCCGGACAATTTCAGTTTTATTGGAGCTCAGGGCAATATCAGTTCTCCTGGATTTTTCTGCTACTTCGGCTGTTCTGTTTACCACAAAAAATCTATCCAGGAAGAAAAGATGGGAGGCCTTTCAATTGGTAGAGCTAGGACTTGTCCCTCTGGAAGCACCTCATGGTAGTAGCCTAGTCTCCTGAGTTTTACTTTTTCTAGTGTAGGCCCTGTGCTAAACCGTGCTTCGTTTAGGAACCTACCTGCTCACATGGGCACGTCCACATGAACGTTTGTGCAGTTCCAGGTTCTGTCTGGCATTCCTATTGTGCCACCCGATCTATATGGTAGGCTGCACTTGACTTATCCAACACAGGCAAGGTATGCCTGGATTTAGCTTCTGTATAGCCTGAAGTGCTTGATTCTGGCTATTCTTGGAAGCTAAGCAGGATCAGGCCTAGTTGAGATTGGGATGGGTGACTTAATGTGAAGCACCCGGAGAACTTTGGCTACAGGAGGTATAGAAATAATAATAATAATAATAATAATAATAATAAACTGTCAAACATTGCAATGTGTAAATAACATATAAGAATGAGAAGTTATGTGCTTATGTTTCAGTAGTGAAACAGGATGGAGCAAAAAATAAAGTGGCAAAGTTTGGGTATTGGGGATATTTAGAAACATAGAAACATAGAAACAGAGCGAGTCAGAAGAGGCCTCCTGGGCCATCTAGTCTGACCTCCGGCACCAGCCGGCTCCGCTCATGACATGCCCACCATGTGCATGTCCAGCCTATCTTTGAACACCTTCACCGATGGGGCCTCAACGACCTCCCGTGGAAGCCCCATAAGGGATGGGATATTTTGAAGAAGAAAAGATGTACAGACAAAAACCAAAGTGCAAAGGCGATACCAAGTAATCACTATCTCCAGCAATGACCTTGAATTTTGGAGCGATCATTAATCTGGAAGTCAAATGGGACCACCTCCCGAAAAGGATTCGTTTCTGCAAAATTGGGGTCTCCCCTCTACTAGGCATGCAGAAGTATCTAAATGTGTAAAACTCAAATAGTCCTGTGAGGTTCCAGGATGTAGCATGGAGTAGCCAACAACTACATCCAGAAGAAAAGACTAGAATAACTCCTCTCCTTATCTTGAGAGGAATCCCTTGGTTATCATTGTTTTTGTTATCGTTGTGGGGGATCGGATCTAAAGTGACCCCTACATTGTTTTCTGTAAGCAATTCTCATTTCTAGCCTGGAGGAGAGAAAAAAGAGTGTCTAAAGCACTTTCCCAAATGTTTCTCCAGCGTAGCTGGTCGCTGAAGCCACTGGGTGGCCTGGCCCTGCAGGTTCCTCCTGGGTCCCTCAGGCCTTGGCTTCATTTCTCTGGAGGTCGGGTGGACACCAATGCTGTGCCAGTAGGGATGACATTTAATGGCAGCCTGAGGGCCCCCTTTCCTCTCAGTCATCCTGGCAGTATCCCATGGATCACCTGTGGTGCTCTGCTTCCCACCTGGGCATCCCTGTGCAGCACAGAGAAGTGGTGCTGGGATGCAGGAACTGGGATGCAGGAGCCTTCCATGTGGCTTCTAACCTGGCACGAGGAACCCGTCCCTTCCTGTGCCTGGCCATGGAGGGGTGCTGATGCGGCTGGGCACTGGGGTGCTCCTCAACTTGGGGAGCAATGTGGAGGGGGAGGGTACTTCCCCATGTCACCTCTGAGCTTGTCCCTCCAGATGTTTTGGAAGACATCTTCTACCATCTCCCACTGATATGGCCATTATCTGTCGGGGTCACAGTCCAAAACCTGGAGGACACTAGTTTGGAGAACCCTGGTCCATCTCCAATATTCTCTGCATCACATGGCACTGGCATATCCATCAAATTCTTGCAATATTATTGCTCTCAGTCGCATCCAGTGCTTTTATTCTCCCAGCTCCAAGTTTCTGTCAGCAGCAGAAACTTGTTCTCATCTGTGTGCAAGTATCAAATTCTGTACATCGATTCTGTTTGCAGAAGCTGTTTCACAGCAGTTGTGACTTCTGTTGCTTGCACCAGTTGTGCTCATTTTTCCACTAGTGTATGCACAATTGTGACGAACAACACCACCTCTTGCTCCTTTTACACTAGCATGATCTTGTATGCAACGCTATGACTCTAAATCATCATATAGAAGCCGGGAAAAGCAAAGAAAAGGCAGGTTGAAAGTAAGTTGCTGTGAGAGGGAACATTTGAGTCAGCTTCTCTCAAGATATGGAGGGCTGTGCCGGAAATCTTTGTGTATGTGTAGCGTGTGTGTGTGTGTGTGATTGCAAGTCTGATCGGTGGCGGGCCTATAAATAGCCACACACTAGGGTTTCCCCAAACTGGGTTGCAACACCACTGAAGCCGCTAAAAGCAAAGAGCAGCGTTGCAAGGTTAGCACTCCTCGTGCGTTTAACACTGGTTCCCCTTGACTGAATCTCAGGCTCTTCTGGTGAGTTTTAGAAAATGGGATCAGATGGAACTGGTGGAGCATGCGAGATATTTCTGTGTCTCTGGGAAGAAAAATGGAAATTGAAAATGCAAAAGGTGCAGCCTCCTCTGCAGAAGGAATGTGGGTGGCAAAACCTGGCTCCAAGACTAGCTTAGTCCTAGAGACTTGCCGACCAGAATGCTCAGGATGATCTCAAGAAGGGAAATGAAACCAGGGAGGCCTCCAAACAAGGAAAGTCTATAAAAATGGGTGACTTCAGCTAGCTCAGCTTTGACTAGAGAACTGTGTGCTCCGGTTTTGACAAAGAGGTAACATTTCTAAAAGTCCTGCCTGACATGCCCTAGAACAGTTGGTCAGGAACCAACCAAAGTAGAGGCCATCCACCCATCCATCCAAAACATTTGTATGCTGCCCACTGTGCCACGGCACCTCTGGATTTAATCCAGGGAGTGAGGGGATGTTTCCAGAACCTATTATAGGATGTAAGTGTCATTGAACAAATTGGAAACAGGGGTGGCTCTACACTGGATCTTTCTCCCTCCTTCTAAACCAAAAAGTGTCACCTCCCCACTAAGGGAGGTTTCGTTTCTTGTGGGCCAGATGGCAGGATCATGAGATGCTATTCAGTTGGTTTGTCCTTTTGACCTGATTTCAGATAATGGGAGAGATGTGTTATATCCACTCACCTCTGGCTCTGCCTGTTCAGCAAAGAGTTGCACAGAAGCAGCTTCTTGGCCTTGGGATTTCAGCTAAGAATTTCCACCCCACCTCTTCTTCCAGCTGTTATTCCGATTCTGAGGTAACAGCTTTGGAAGGCCATATTGTGGGAGATGCAAGACTAGTCTCTCTAGTCCCCTTATGGATCAGAAATGAGTTGCTTTATTTGTTGGTTTATTAGATTTTTTTTATCCCACCCATTAACCATATGGGTCCCCTATCAAAGAACAGAAGACAGAGGTGGGAATAAATGACAATTTCTCCCAGTGGAGAGAGGTCATCAATGGAATCCCACCTGGTTCTATATTAGAACCAGTACTTTTCAACCTATTCATAAATTATCTGAATTAGAAATGAAGAGTCCACATTTGTAGGTGACACCCAATGACCCAGGGTGGTTAAAGCCCAAAGGGATTGTGAGGAGCTTCGAAGGGGTTGCTCCAACCGGGGAGGGTGGGCATCAAAATGGCAAATGTGGTTTAACAAAAGCAATACAGGAGTGCACACCGGGGCAAAAAAGTCCTACCTTCATGTATAAGCTGATGCTGGCTGTGGCCAAGAAAGGGATCTTGAGCACCTTGATAAAAATGTCCACGTGGAGGGCAGCTGTTGCGGAAAAGACAAGTTCCTTTTTGTTAGGGATAATTAAGGAAGGCAATCAAAATAGAAGTGCCGACATCACCGTGCGGTTATTCACATCTCTGGTGCAACTGTGCTTAGAATATTATGTTTAGATCTCATTGCTACACCTGAAAAGGGTATTGCAGAGATGGAAAAAGTACGGAGACGATCAAGGGGTTGGATCAACTCCCCAGTGAGGAAATGTTGCAAGAGTTGAGATTGCTTCACTTAGAAAAAGGGTGAGGAACGGGAGATGGGATGGGGTGTTCAGAATCATCTATGGCATGGAGAAGGTGGACAGGGAGACACTTTTTCCCTCTTCCATAATATCAGGATGTTGAAGCTGATTGGTAGGACTGATATAAGGAAGTCCTTCTTCACATAGCGCTTCATGAGACTATGGAATTCAGTTCCACAAGATGGAGTGGTGGCCGCCCATTTGGATGGCTTTAACTGAATGGATTCATGGTGGAGAGAGTGCTCAGTGGATGCTAATCCTGGTAGCTAAGTGTTACTTCCAGTATCGAAGGCGGGGTATCGATGCACGCCAGTTACTGGGGAACTTAAGCACAAGGGTGCTGTTGTGCTCACAGACAACTGTGCAGTCCTGAAGGCAGTAGGTCTGCCGTTGTGTGAACAGACTGCTGGACTCAGTGGGCCACTGGTCCATCTGATGGACCATTGATCTAGCATGGTTCTTACGTAAGGGAAAGTGGAAAGAAACTACTGGAGGGGACGCATCCTCATACCTGAAAAAACAGAAGGTGCTTGTGCTCAAAAATGGTGATAGAGGTGGACCCTCTCCATAAACACACACATGCCCCCTTCTTCTAGGAAGAAGCCATCCATTCTGACAAGAAGTTGAACACAGAATGGCTTGCACTGAAGCCTCTCTCTTGCTTCTGGTAGCTTTGGAGCATCCTTAGTTGGAGGTTCAGTTTCCCCACGCTTATTTTGCAAGCTGGGATGGTCAAGGTCAAAGGAAAGACGCAGGCACGAAGTCGCAAATAGATTCACTGGCAAATAATGCTCAGGCTGCGAAAACAACATAAAGTCAGGGGAAAGAGTGTTCCACAGAGATTATCCCTGTCTGGAAATAAGAACACTGTGATACTTCTTGGAAGGAAAAGAGGAAGGTACAAAAATCCATTAGGACTTACAATTTACCAGAAGCCGATCAAGCTTCTGGAACTGATAGAAAATTGCTGGCAGCTCAGACATAATTTAAGTGCCCTAAATTGAGAAGAAGAAAAGAGAAGAAGAAAAAATTCTTTCAGAACTGGGTTGTCTTCCATGTTTCTGGCTCTTCAGGAGCTGGCGAGTATAATCTTCTTATTCTTTAATAAGACCATTTTCTGTGAGCTTGGAAGGATTATAGATCTGTTTCTAGAGGCCCCAACTAAACAATATTGAGGTTCTATGGATCCTTCCAATTCATGTGCGTCCTTTTCCACATGGGCATTTGCAGCCCAACCACATTTACACAAAATAAATCCTTCAGTATCCAGCAAACTCTATGAAGGAACAGGAATTCCATGCAATTTTCATGACATTATCTTTTTCCAAACCTTATTGGGGAAAAATAGGGATGTGGTGTAAGGTTGCTGACAATGCTTCTTAGAGAAATGCATTAATATTGTGATGTTGCATGTATATCCCACTGTTTTTTTTCTCTTTCCCAAGAGAGCAACCATAGCTTCCTCTTACCCTCACAACAACAGCCCTGTGAGGTAGGCTAGGCTTAGAGTAGGTGACTGGCTCAACGTCTCCCAGTTTGCCATCAATAATTAAATGGGGGTTTTTCGGGGGGGGGGGGGAGAGTTCTGTGGCCTACAGTGGAAAACCACAGATGACATGCGTAGCCTAGAAAATGTAAAGAAAACTTTCAAAAGTTTAGCAAGTCATGCATGCATAAAATATATGCATTATTAATCTATGTTATCATTTGCTACCACAAATATGTACAGTACACAATTTTATTATAAAAACTTAAATTTTGTAAAAAGTTCCAGTACGCTAAAGAACTGTGGACTACGCACCCTGTTTGTGGACACCACACTCTTTGCCTTGGTAGTAACTAGACTTGCTCACATGTTTTGTCTCTCAATGAGTGGTGTATCTTGCGTCTCTCACAAATTTTTGTGAAGCACACAATGCGCTCTCCAGAGAGGTCCGCCTGGCACCGTCACTTTATTCTTTTCAGCACCAGGCTAAAACCTTTTCATTTCCCCAATGTTTTAAGACCTGACTGCTTTAATTGGGGTCTTATTGTCAGTTGGAAGTTTGAGGACATTGTGTTTTATGTTGTTGTACTGTTAAACTGTCCTGAGACCTCAGTAAAGGACGTTCTAGGAAGGACGGACGGACAATAAAATATCAACTGTAACCACAGGTTTGTCCCATATAAGCATAAGGTGAGTGGTTATTTTAAAGGTGAGTGATTCTCTTAAAAATTAGAAATGCTTCTCAATTCACTGTTAGGTGTGCATATCAACAGTTTAGGTTAACACCCACACACAAAGAGAGAGATTGTGAGAGAAGCAATCCCATACACACGTGGTAAGCAGTATTACGTGTTATGATTTGCAGGAGGCGTAGAAATATTTGTGGTTTTTTCCACCTTTGCAAGGGTCCTGTGCCCTTAACTTCCACAAACATGGGTGTTCGATTGTACTGTTATTAACCAAAACATGAGATTTCACAGGCTTCTCTGTTCAGACATTACCACTCAAACAGTGAAGGGGAGGCAAGGATGCCCCTCTGTTGTGATGAGTTGTGGGTCCCGCCACTGTGTTTGTGCTGGAGAGGGAAGGTCTGCAGTGGAGGGCTGCCTACGTGGCGTAGGCTTCCTATGCAGCCCAGAAACCTGCTTTGGATCTCGGGGGACCCTCCACAGGCCGTGGTCCCCCTTGCCGTCCTCCGCATTCCAGCGGCATGCAGGGTGGTGGGAATGGTCTGTCGTGATGCTCCGGAGGAGTTTCTCCACTCTCTCATCAAGCATTTCTCACTCTGTGAGGGCCACAGGAGGAAAGTTTTCTCATGTAGAGATCCATCTGTGGTCACTTCAGTGTGCGTCCCTCCAGAAATCCACTCTGCTCTATGCCTGCATTCATCTGCATTTGTCAGAAAATTCATGTTTAAATGTGTCTTCCAATGCACATTCATTCATTCATTCATTCATCGATTTATATCCTACCTTTTTTCTCAAAGGGCTCAAGGCAGCTTACATCATTCTCCTCCTCCATCTTATCCCCACAACAACCACCCTGTGAGGTAGGTTGGACTGAGTCTGTGGCTGGCCCAAAGTCACCCAGTTGGCTCCATGGCTGAGCGGGGACTCGAACCCGGATCCTCTGAGTCCCAGTCCCACGCTCTTCACCATGACACCACACTGGCACATTCCAAGAGATTCACTGCACAGTGTCGATCGTAAATGTATTTCCCCTCAAAGCACACATTTCTAGCTGTGCTTGATTGCAAAATTCCCCAACAATTAATGAATTTACAATGCAGGGTCATTTTGCATTCTAAGGTTCCCCCCAGCTGTTCCCCACATGTGTGTGTGTGTGTGTGTGTGTGGAGGTTTTCTCTAGGTAGAAAAGCAGGTTGAAAATTTCCATCATTAAAATGACCTGCAGAGAAAGGGCTGATTCTTCTCAATCCCTCGTGCCGAATTGCTATGATTAACTTTGCTACCTCCTTTCCTTCTGTCCCAAAAACGAAACAGACATGAAATTACAATGCCCAGGCAAAAAACCCCCCATTGACTAATAACTTTGACCTACATGGAAAGACGAAGTACCACATTTTCCTGTTAGCATCACCTCTAACCTACAATAGGAAAACAATTATTGACAGACTGCATTTATATGTGAATTAGCAGGACAATATTTAAATGTTTGGAAGTTTAAGAATCACATTTTTCTGACAAAGCAATATTTAAATTAAAAAGATACATGATGCATTGCCTCTTTGTTTTGGCATTTTGTTTCCTGGGGAGAAATGGCTGGGTAGTTGTAACTATTTTGTTTGTTTGTTTGTTTGTTTAGAAAACTTCTATGCCGCGCCATTCACCGAAGCCTCGGGGCAGCTCACAATCATAAATAAATTAATTATATTGTTTTATATTTCTGTTAAGAATAATTTAAGTCACCCTGGCCAAAAGATTAAATAAATAAATAACATTAACAATTAGAATAATGCTTGAATAGAAAGGTCTTTGCCTGGCACCGAAAAACAAATAACGACGGTGCCAGGCAGACCTCTCTGGGGAGTGCATTCCATAGATTCAGATTTCAGATTATGAATACCATTCAGAGTTTCCTGTGTCTTCTTCACTGGGGAATACAAAACAAAAGTGTTACACGGAAGCTAGAAACCAGGGGTCAACTTCTGAGCAAGTCGAGAAGTCTGGTAGGGTTCTGGTGGTACCAGGTGAGCACTTTGTCCTTTGGCTCTGGCTGGTTTCTCTCTACTGCTTTCCTTCAGTTCAGATCAGCCTTTCCCAATTGAGGCCTCTGCAGATGTTGTGAAGCTCAACTCCCAGAGCCCAGGCAGTGAGGGATGCTGGAGCCTGTCTTTCAAAACATCTGCAGGACATCTGGTTGGTGAAGGCCAGGGTATAGACGGAATCTTTGCATGGAGGTAAGGAATGCAGGTTTTGGGTTCTGGAAGCATCCTGGGTTCAAGTCAGAAGTGCAGTAGATCAGAAATTAAATGGGGTTGCAAGTCTAGCCAATCACCAAAAGGCAGCGCTGGTTCTTGGGCAGTGCCAGTCTCTGGGAACAGAGGAGCAAGTATCCTGGTGCTTGTTGCAATGGGAGAAAAGGATGCTGGACTTGGCAGGAGCTGGACAAATGTCCATAGAAGTGAAATAAGTCATGGAGGGAAGGGTGTCATGCTAGGAAGCCTTTTTGGCCAATGAGATGGGAAATAAAGCAAATTTTAAAAATAGAGTGCTCTATGCAAGGGATGACCAAGAAAGAAAAAAAAAACTGGTGTTTTAGCAACAGCAAGCAAAAGAGTGAGATTCAGAAAAAGGCAACTTACCAGTTGTGTGGCTGATGAACTCCAAGTTCTGAGTCTGTTAGAACATCATCATGTGCTTGAAAGTGGGAGATCAAAGGACAAAGAAGAACAAGCCTTCATTCGGGGTCCATCCTCGCCAAGAAGTAGCCCATCAGTACAAATGTGGAATTGCTCTTGAGCGCTTCTTGTGACGTGTGATGTGGCTCTTGGAAGGACATGCACCACATCCAGAACGGGAAACGGAGAAGCCATGATGAGAAGATCTGCCTTCTGACCAAACTGAAACACACCAGAAGCAAATGACTCTCAGGAATTAAATAGAATATTAGAATTTAGGATGGGTGTCAGTGATTATGACAATGATTACAATAAAGATGGAGAAAGCCATGAATAAAATCATCCCAGGTGAAAGCCAGTAGAAAGCAGGAGCTGAAGAGAAATTCTTGTGGATTCTTCAGAAGAAGACCTTTGGCTTATAAGTAGGTCTCTTAGACTGAATGTTGCTTGTATTCTGTTATTGCTGCATTTTGAATTGTGGCTTAATGCATTGTTTTATTATTGGCTTCATCACATTCTATTTGTTCTTGGAAGCCACTTGAATGCCATTTTTAATTGGAAGAAAGGTGGCTACAAATCAATCAATAATTTGACAAGATGTCTGGAAAGTAACAAGAGTGGCTCTCAGCAAGAATGTGAAGAGACCTCATGAGCTGGCAAGCAGGAACATACCAGAGATCTTGAGAAGCCCTCTTGGCATGTTTACATTTCTGATCTCCATAGCCAGGGTTGCTCCAACCGATCCACTTGGTTGCCATGAGCCATCTTTTGCAATTGATCCATGCTTGCCAAGCACCATCCGAGATCGGTTTGCCTGTCCTTCATGCTCTCTCCTGCCCCCGAAGCAAGGATTCTTGACTATTGGGTTCAACAAGAAGAAAACCTGCCAAGAACTTCTCCTTGGCATGCAGCAGTCCCCCAACTCATTGGCTACCCAGACTACAGACCCAGGTTTACAGACTATTTCAAGGATTACTTGAGCGTATGTGTATGGAAAATGGCAGAGTGAATGCCTATAGCTGAAGCGGAATATCCATCAAGCCGGAGCAGACCGGAACTCGCTCTGTACTAGATCAGGAACTAAACTGGCTTTGGGGGGCTCTCCTCCTGTCCAGGAATGGCAGGTCACACCAGCCCTCGCTTGCATTTCTAGACACCTCCAGAGTGATGTAGAATGGATGCTGCGGCCATCAACTGTTCCATGTTGTGCATGATGTTTGGACTACAGCCTGGCTCATCATGA
Source organism: Varanus salvator macromaculatus (assembly GCA_023646645.1). Lineage (NCBI taxonomy): Eukaryota > Metazoa > Chordata > Lepidosauria > Squamata > Varanidae > Varanus > Varanus salvator. The sequence goes on from JAIXND010000773.1 coordinate 18,016,741, forward strand.
ATCTCCCAAATGAGAAACAGCTTATTCATGCTGCCTTCCTCGGCAGAAGCCTACCGCTCCATTCATCACTGCTTTCCATTTATAGCTGTATCTGAAGACAGGGATATCCATTTATTCATGATAGCTGTTCCTTGTGCATTTCTTATAAGTGTTCAGAATAATAAAGTCCTACAGCTCCAATCTTGGCTTTGGCTCCACTATGTTCCAAATGAACTTGGGGGGAAAATCTATGCTATTCTTCAATTATACATATTTTCAGAGGGCACCAATGCAAGAGGATAACCACAAAGTTAAAAAGCATCAGCCAGCAGCTAAAAACACATGAATTATTTGATTCACTGAACTGCACTAGGGGTTAAAATACCTGGTGGAAAACTAATAAATTAAAGCAAACAAACTTGCAAATGGATATCTAAGAATGAGGACATGTTTTTCCTGGTCAACTCAAAAATGGGTGGAAAGATCAAGAAAGATGTTTGCGATCTGGAAATTAGAAAACACGTACTTTTTTTTTTTTACTAAAGCCATTTTTACAAAAACTTTTCAGTGTTCCAAAGGTTTTCATACTGCATTGTATTTTGTATTTTGCTCTCCATTTGAAAAAGCATGCAGGAGTTGAGCTAGAATTGTGCCCTAAACATGTGATCCAGGATCTATCAATGTTCAGTGAAGTTGTCACATCACAGATAACAAGTCTGGCCAAACAAGCAAACAGTCGAGTTAGGACTGAATTGGTTTTTCCAACAAAACAGCAACCAACGTGTTAATGGACATTGAATAGATTTGTAAAGAATTACGCACACTGAATATCAGAGGTATGAAGTCTTGGGAAAGCTTTAATAATAAGAGTTTCTCCAGTAGAAGGAAGATGTCCAAGACCATGTTATAAACATGACATCTAGCATACGGATGCCCCAGTATGTGAATATAATCCTCCACATTTCTGATTCTGAAAACCAAACTCCTCAAATAGCAGAAGTTTGGGGGACAAAAGTTTGGGGAGTTGGTACCCCATTGGTTCTGTACTTCCAGTCTTCTTCCTTGGGTTCTGCATGTCACTTCCATTAAAAAATAAATAAAATAAACTTAAAGGCGCCCACATGTGAGTGACTATCACATGGGCTCTTCCAGAAACTACAGTAACCCCTACTTCCTTAGGTGACCCCTTTTTGTAGATCTAATGACTAATTCTCATTTGCTGGGGCCCTTTTCACTTTCTGCTGTGTCCCTGAACTATGTTCATTTGAAGTCAGAATGATTGTTTTCCCTTTGTGATATAGAAGATCTTTCTGGGTACTTCAAGGCTTTGATAGAATACTCTACATTTCTAAAAGTTTATTTCCATGCAAGTAACCTTGGAAAGCAGCAGCCCATTTTAATTCTGAAACATTAGCTACCGCACCTTAGTATAATTGCAAGATGCAGCTAAAACAACTAACATTTTCTGCCTTAGTTTCTTTCACTGAAGTAGATCACATGCTGGTGATGTTTTCTTTTCTACATACAGCTCTAATTTAATCTTGTTGCAGTTTCTGCGCATTGTGTGGTGTCCTAGCCCAGAAGTGTGTCAATGTAATTGGAGGTAATTGAACCTAATCTGCCAAAAAGCACATTTTATCTGGCAAATTGAAGAACAGGTGCCAGGGATTCATGCAACTTTTCTCCGTATGCCTTTGGGCACTGAGAACTGGCTGCAAAGGCCACTGCTCATTTTGCAGAAAATAATCCTGGCATCTAGTAGATCAAGTCATGAAGACTTCAAGTCAGGCTTCAGAAAAGGCACAAGTAGGGACCAGGGAAGGAGATGGCAGACACATGACAAGACTTGGAAGAGGGAATACCTAGTGGAAAAGAAAATTGGGACAGAACTTGGACAGCGGAGTGGTGGATGTGACCAGAACCTACAGCTGTGAGGAGGATCAGCTTCATGCATTGATTGGAAATAACCAGCCAGTTCCAAGAGGAAGGTTAAGGTCTCTTCTTGCTGATGGCAGAGTGCAGGACATGGAAGAATGCATTCAAGTTGTGGCAACCCCAATTCAGGCTGGACATCGGGAAAAGCTTCCTCACTGTCAGAGCAATACGGCAGTGGGACCAGCTGCCTGGAGAGGCAGTGGGCTCTCCCACACTGGAGACAGTCAAGGCAAAACTGGACAGTCATCTCAATGGGATGGTGTGACTTGGTGTCCTGCAACAGCAGGGGGTAGGACTTGATGGCTTTCATGGCCCCTTCCAACTCAACTATTTTAGGATTTTATGATTCTAGTTTATTGTAAGAACACCTATTGCTGTGTGATAATTTCTCAGCATCAAAATGACTCCATTAAGAGTTTGAAAACACATGCAACATCAACAGTCCTTGTGCCACTCCTTTTCTGAGGCTCCTTCCATAAAGATAAAAGCCTGGGAACCGAGCATCATCTTGTGTATTAGTCCAGAGAATTACATTAGGATTTCTAGAGGTCAAGAACCAGGTGGACAGTGGACCCGGTACCAGGTTCCAGCAGCACATCAAGAGATAATGGCCTCTCAGGGAGCTGCATCCCATGCCGAGCTGCCCTTGTGAATACGCAGCCCCCGAGAACCGGGTGTGCATCACACCATGGCTAGTCCTCCGGGAAGTCCTCTTGGGGTGGTCAGCATTTGCAACCTGGTGCTCAGGGCTTCCTGCAGCTTCTCGGGAATCCTCATTCCTGATGGGCTGCTGATGCAAACCAGACAAAAGAAGCTGCCGTTATTTTGAGCGCAACTTCCTAGTTCACCGACTGCTTTAATCTCGATCCTGAAAACTGGCGCTTGCTTAGGGAACCTGGCGTGGATTCAATGCAGCTTGGATGTTTTCAGTCACAGCCAGTTCCTTTGCTTAATGATAATGGGTTTTTGCACAGGAGTGCTAATTGAAGTCTGCCTCTTCCTCTTATTGTCTGCTTGCTTTTCCTTGAGTTCAGGCCAAGATATTCAAATGTTGCCAGTGAAGGGGGGTAGTGAGAAGAGCATCTCTCAGCCTTTCTTCCACCTCTTCACAACAAGTGCATGGTCCTACGCTTTTCTCAGTGCCTTCCAAAAAGACCTTTAAAAACATTTTCTTTGTACATTTGCTGCAGTTGAAGGTGAGGGTCATTTAACAGCATGGCCCTTTTTGCAAGAGTGGGCAAAATAAAGCAGAATCATAATGTACAATCAAATCCACTGCCCTCGTTCCAGCTTTGTTCTACACTGCGTTAGATGCAGAAGGACACATTGCAGCAGACAAAAGAGAGAACTACCACTGGCAAATTGACCGTGCTGCTACTGTCGATTAAAAAAACGGTTTCTGCCATTTTTGGCATTCATTGGTCATTAGTTACTATTAGCTGGCAATGCCAAGTTGGAAGTTCAAATGGTACCAGTCTTCTCACAATTGACAGCGGGCATCCCCTCGTCCAACATGGGTACTTCCTTTCTGAAAATGGTCTCTGAGGTTTAATAGCATGCAGCGATGATGTGGCCTGTACCCCAGAAACACAGTGAGTCAGCAATTACAGTTGAGAAATCCTGAGAAACTCTAGCTCTGAGATTACACAACTCCAATCATTTCCTTCTCCTATTTCTTTTATTGAAAACGAAACCCAGAAAACAAGTAGAAGTTGAGTAGGGAATACAGCTGTGCCGAATTTTGCCTGCAAAAGCATTCTTCAGCGAATATGGATCAGTCCAGTTTGGTGGAAGGATCGAGGATTTCTGTGAGCAACTTCTCTGAAGAGCAGCGGTGGATGAATTTGCACAGTGCTTTTTTTGTAAAAAAAGAAAGAAAAAAAAAGGTGCCGGAACTCACGTCTTGGGGTCACACTTTTACACTAAAAAAGATTTTCAATTCACCAACTTTTTTTGAAATAAAGAACTTATTTACCTTTTGCACGTAGCCAATCACTCCACACACGCATAAACATAATGGTCGCCGCCGGCAGTAAGCACCCAGTGCGCGGCCACACGACCGATCCCAAGCCGAGCAGCATCCCAAGCAAGCAGCGCCCTCACCATCAGCGCCGACAATCAGCGCCGACACACAAGCAGCCCGCAGGCACTGTGCTAATGATTTTTGCCGCTGACCTGCTACGCCTGACAGGGTGATTCAAAATCACTTAGAAAAATCCTTCAAAAAAAGGTGCCGGAACGTTGTTCCGCATTCTATGACAAAAAAAGCCCTGAATTTGCAGAATATTTTAGAAATGTTTTTAGCTGACAGACCGCAAAGTAATCAGAGATAGCGAAGAAGGATAGAATCCCCCATTTAAGACCCGCAAAAGGATTTTTGCTCCTTTTTTGGATTTGTGGGTCAGTTTCAATGATAAAACTTAACAGCACTTAATTTAGGATTAAGCTCTCATAACTCTTCGTATAACATAATCTCAAAAATCATCCACACAAATTCCTGTGCAGGACAGATAATCTTGTATAATAGATTAATAAAAGAGAAAGAGAAAGAGAGAAGGCTGTTTTAACTAAAGTTGCTATGGAGTAAGATTGAGAGAGAAGTTGAACCTGGGGCTTTCATGAGCTTAAGCTCCCCTGGCTTTTCCTATTAAAAAGTTTGATTGGGAAATTGTTCTACTGAATGGAGAGGCAAAAATAGGACCAAAGAACACCTCTGAGGAAACATGAAGACTAGGGGTGTGTCAGGAGACCACTTTGGGTGGAAAATCTGCCGGATTCCCTTGTTCCGGCTTCCTGGACTCCGGTCCACATTGCACCAGCCCGGGCAGCACGTTCCTGGCATGCACACCCAGGGGCCATGGGGTGCCCACCACGAATTCAGCCCCAAGTCCCGAGGAAGCAGCGCCATGCTTGGTCATTGGGAATGGCGGCCAGTGTGCCTGCTTGTCACATCCCTTTTCCCAGTTGGTGGCAACGGCAGTGAGAGGGGAGACGGTTGGCTGCTGGGAATAGCACGTTGGCTCCCCGAGCCCCTGTTCCCACTCCCGACCACTGCGGGGGTAGTAGGTGGGAAGGGACACTGGCTGTCAGGAAGGGCAGCTTGCGAAGGTCCCTGGCGGCGCCTCCAAGAGTCAGAGACTTCATCCTGGCTCAGCCTGCTTCCCTAGAGAGGGACAAACTCTAGAAGAAGTCCGATGGGTAGTGCAGCCAGGCTCTAGAGAGGCTCAGCAGTTTCCTATTGCTATTACATTGAAACAGCATGCAAACAAAAGAGCTTGGTTAGAGAGAGAGAGAGAGTGTGTGTGAGAGAGAGAGAGAGAGAGAGAGAGAGAGAGACCGACCAGAGCCTTCATCATTAACCTATTAACTGGTGGAAGCAAGGTGAAATCAATGGAATGCATTGAACTGAGCCTTTCTAGTTCTCCTACATGTTGTCAGGTTTCGGTGCATTTGCTCAAAACGCTTTGTTCTCGCCATCGATTTCTAAAGAAGTTCCAACCAAGGACAGGCTATTGTGTAGTTCATCAAGCTGGTGTCAGCATCCGTCCCGCTTCCTGTGCCGAGGTGAAGGAGGACAAAGCTGCTGACGCGGATGCACAGCATATTTCTGAGAGTTTTCCGGGGCCACGTGAGCGGTGATGAGAAGCTAAGCAGCCGTCACAGGGAAGAATGTTTTTGTCGGGAGAATCTGGATGATATTTAAATAATTTGAGGATTGATTGCACCCCTGTAATCTCTTCTATCAACTCCTACTTGTATTAGGTATTTGAAACACAGCTTCCTTAGAGAGGGACACAAATAAACCCAAATAAACCTTGTTATTTTCCCAACATTGTAATACTAAGGTTTTAGATGTGTGCTACATTTTTCATTCTGGTTTGCTGTTGCCCTCAGGCTTATCTGTCATGCACATAATGTGTATTTAATGTAGACAGGGTTTATGTGCCGGGCCTATAGAGTCTGTTCTTATTATTTATTTGGGTATTTATGTAAATATTTCAGCAACAGGTGTTCTGTAAATTTGTAATTCTTTGTGAACTATTTCAGAGAGCTTCTGGCTATTGAACAGGATAGAAATATTTAAAATAAATAAAAATATTAATAAGTAGGCAGTGGAGTTTAATCCATATGCCAATGTTACATGGCATGGGTGCAGAACCTCACGGTTCCCAATCAGGTCCTCCCAGGGTCCCCAGAAGGCTGTGAGATCTTCCTTAGTCTTAGATGCAAGTGGCAAGCCTTCTAAACTAGAATATGCCCTATTTGGGGGATTTGGGGACTCATTCTTTTTTGCCCTTGGGCCCATCTGTCTCCTAGAGTTTGTCCCCAAACAGTTCCTCCAAAACTGAATTTGTCCTCAGGCCGAAATATGTTCCATCACTTTGGTGTTCGGTCTTGCATCAAAGGATCTCATGGTGGAACTTCCACAAGCATTTGGCTATCTTGGGAAGGCTGAACAGAAGTGCCCAAGCAAAAGATGTAGGAAGAGAAGAAAGAAGAGACCGAAGGGAGCTGGAGTGCCTGGAATGGGAAGGCAAGAGCACGGATCGAAGTTCCTGCCTTCCCATACCCGTTATGAACCCCTCTGCTTCATTCCAGCATAACTAGCAGAAGTTCTACAATTAAAACTGCAACATTGACCACATCTGATTTCCTTCCACTGCATTGTGGAGGTATGCATTTGTGTAAATGAAACCCCTCAAGAAGAAGGAAACCCCACTGCAGTCACAGGCAAGCCTGCGTGTTTTCCTGACGCACCAACACAAGTTGGTACCGCAGCCTCCAAAACCACTCAGGGGCACACCTGCTTCAAAAAAGCTTTCTTGGTAGCCTTGTGTTTGCATTTCTAAATTAATTCCTCTCCTGCATGTGATTGGCTCCACTTTCTAGCCTTCATAACCAGGGAAATAAGGTCGAGAGCACGGTGAGCAATGCCTAGTGGATTATCCAAAGACCGACACTCGCTGAATATGATTTCCAGTGGTGAGAGAAGATGACTCTTTGGTACCTGATGTTGCTGTTTGCCTCTCCTGATGGCTAACAGAACTGGGATGAAATCATCAAAATAACTTAAGGTTTCATCCAGGTTGCAGAAATCAGGTTGATCACAGAGAAGTATTTTAGCCCAGGACTGCAAGCTGAGAGACAGGCAAAACTTATAACAGGGGCTTTAAAAAACCCTGTTATTTCTCAGGTAGTCCATTAAGTAAATGCATTCTTTCCTACATCTGAGGTCATACATTTCCTTCCAGTTCCTTTTTCTTCCAGCATTTCAGCAAGGCTGGGTGGAGACTGCTGCCTTAAAAGCTCCATTCCCTTTTGTCCCAGTTTAGCAAAATGAGCCTGAACTATCAAAAGGTCCCTGGATTACTCAATTAGATATCCAGCACTCTAAAGCTTCCAAGCTATATTGCATTGTCTTTCCGCCATTTACCGCCACTTCTGATCTCTCCTGTTTTCATGTATTGAAGACTGAAGGCTTGTTTTGCTTCATTTCTGTCTTCTTAATTTAGAGAACCTACACTCCCCACATCTAGAAAGCCTTTGGATAATTACATGCAGTTGCTCTGTGATTATCAAGTGATGTTCAACTGCTGTTGCTTAATGGGTTTGTTTTTCCTGCTGGTCTGCATACTTCAAAGAGACAATGGTACTTGGACCTAGAATGTTTTAATGGAGAGGAGAAGAAAAGAATAGGATATGCAGACACAATGTACAAGATCTCACACTGAGGAAGACATCCATTTCAGATCTATGTTTCTATTCATGCATTTTTAATTGAATGTTATGATTAAAGCAGCTCAAACTGGTTTAATCAGCAGATCAATCAACTGAAGTTTTCATTGATTAATGAGTTTGGTCGGTTTTAATAGTGGGAGTGAGAGTTATTTGTTTCTCTAAATGAGGCTATTTTAGTTCTTGCATGTTTCTTGTAATCAGGAATGATAGAAGAATATTAAAGATAGCTGTTCCTTCTGCCAGCAACTGATACGTTTGGTTGATTAACTGAGTTGGCACATACTTCCTGAAGTTTCTCAAAAAGGCATCAGGTTTTCTAAATGTACAAGTTTTTATTCAAATCTAAATCAAGTGTGTGACAATAAAGGGCAGGGGATTGATAGGTTACAAGCACAAGACTATGTTGATGGATGCGTAATCCTCTCCCAGTCCAGCCCCAGGGGAAGCTAGACTTGAGTGTTCCAAGACTAGTAGGACCATGGACAGGGCTTGGAGGCGTTGCTTTTGGGGAACAGGCAGCAGAAACAGCCTATTAAAGGTGCTTTGGACTAGCCTGATGACCTGCAGAGGCAGGAACACAATGTGGACCTGGATGGACATGCAGCAGTGTCTGTACCTCTGGGTTACGAAGAGGAGCTCCGGGGCCTTATCAGGTTTGCTTCATGCACAAGGGGAACCTTCTGGCTTCCAAATTCTTCAGCACATGAGACAGCAAGAGAAAAAAATCTTCTCCAGCGCGTTTCCCTTACCTGCCAGGTTATGCCAGGACAACGTATTTTGCAGCAGGAGCAGTGAGAGAGTCAGTCCCTCCCCTCTGGCTTCTCCATCCCTGAATTTACAATGGCGGTCCCTTAACAATTGTGGGGAATGCCTTTTCCAAGCGATGTACACACCCGCTGTTTTTGCACACCCAGTCACAACTGGTGGGTTTGAACACTGGACAGGGGAGAAAGCTGCCAGGAAGAAAAATGGTGTCTTTGAAACATGGTGCTGGAGGAGAGCTTTGCAAATTCCCTGCACCAACAGAAAGAGGAACAAGTGCGTCTGAGGTCGAATCAAGCCACAACGTTTCCTGGAAGCAAAAAGGACAAAACTGAGGCTTTGGGCACATCATGAGAAGGCAGGGCCCCCGGAGGAAGGCCTCATGCCAGGGAAAATTGAAGGCAGAAGAAGAAAAGGAAGGCCAGCTATGGGATGGATCATCTGTAAAGAAAGCCACAGCCGTGAATTTACAAAAGCTGAGTGGGCCTGTCAAGGAAAGGATATTTCGGGGGGCTTTCACTCACAGGGCTGCCAAAAGTGAGAGCAGAGGTAACAACAAATGCCTGTTCTGATGTAAAATATTAAGAATGACTTCTTTATTAACAGGTAGCTAAGACCCTCAGGATTACAAAATGCCTTCTCCTTATGGAGCTGCAAACAGCTACTGGTCTGACTGAAAGAAAGAGAGCTGTCTTGGTACTGAGCAAAGGAACGCCTACAGAATCTTGAGCAGTCCTTCTTACGTTCCCTTGGGAATGCTCTGTATCCCTCTCCTTCCCTTTCGGATGCCCTGCTGAATATTCTCCCTTCCCATGGTGGGATGGATCTAACATCTCTTGGCGTGTCGGCATCCCAATCAGTCCACCACCTGCCCTCAAATCAGGAGACGTCCAACCAATTTTTAACAAAGCAATATAATTACCCCCAAATCTCCCAGTGGGGTGTTTCTAGACCCATAGATACTGCATACACCACACCAGCCCCCTGGCTTATTCCTGGCTTCAAGCATGCTAATTAAATTAAATTAAATTAAATTGCAATTTAATCAAAAATAATTCCACAAACAGTTCTTGCATGCTGCATCTCACTTTATTTTATTATTTATATTTGTTCAAATGGAACTGATAATACTTATTTATTAATAATACATTATTGTTTGTTTTATTGTTTATTTAAACTGGCTTTGTTTTATTATTTATACTTACTTGATAATAATAATAGATTAATAATAAATTATTATTTATTTTATTGTTTATTTAAAGTGACTTTACAAGGGTAATGTCTGGCATGGCATCAAGTCCGATTGTTTTATTTATTTTATTTATATTTATATTGCGATTTATATCCTGCCTTTTTCCTCAAAGGGCTCAAGGCAGCTGACATCATTCTCCTCCTCCATCTTATCCCCACAACAACAGCCCTGTGAGGTAGGCTGGGCTGAGAGTCTGTGGCTGGCCCAGAGTCACCCAGCTGGCTCCATGGCCGAGTGGGGATTAGAACCCGGATCCTCTGAGTCCCAGTCCCAGGCTCTTAACCACGACACCACACTGGCTCTCTGATGTTTTCATTCTGATGTTTGCAATTGAGCTTCTTCTCCACCAGTTTCCTCACTGCTTTCCTTGGAAATGTCTTTCTCCAGACACTTTGTTGTTGCTGCCAAAATCTCAGATGCGGAAAGTTGTATCATCCCGGAAAAACGGCATGCTGGGGTTTTTGCAACCGCCAACTAGAGCACCGCAGCATGAGAGGACGCTGCTAATATGCAACAGGTTTTTCATTGACATGCATGTCGTTTTTCCAGTTAGTGCTGAAAAAACTCAGAGTTTTTTCAGAGTGGCGCTTTTGCAACGCACCCTATGTCCTTTCTTCCGTCTGCTATTTTGCATCTATAAATAAAGTTTATTTATTTATTTAAGACATTTCTATGCCGCCCCCATTGCAACAAAGCCTCCGAAAGCTCCCCGTGTTAGTGAGAATAGATGCTGCTGTACTTTCACGTGATCCCTGAGTTGGAACATTTGGAAATAAGCAATCCCGCTTAATTAAACGCAGGTTTCCCTGTAAATCCGAGCCAAGGAAGGAAGGGTATCAAACAGAGCTGCCTCGCCAAAATGAGATAATCCCCAATTAAGTAAGGAAAGGTTTTACTTGATGTTATTTATATAAATCCAGATTTAGATACTTAAATGATAAGCACTGTCAAGAGGAGACAAACCAATTCATACTTGACGAAGACGACAAATGGTTTTGCCACACGCTGAATCTGTGTAATGCAGGAAACACACCCAGGTTCAGCTTCCGTATTTATTAGATAGTTTAATGGAGAATTTTTCCAGTACCCTGTCACACAAATACGAGTTATTATTCCTTCTTCTCTCACATACCCATAAGTTCCACCTCTACCAATCAAGCCTGTTGCATGTGACTATTTCTCTATATTTAGAGAAAATGTCATGGCACTTAGTTTGTTCAACGTTTTCCAGCCACTTGCGGCTTTGGGAATGGGAGCTCAGTCGTCTGAACTTCCAGGGATCCATGGTGCAGGCTTCTCGTATTCAATGTGGCTATGAAATAGGGACATGCCTTTTGGCTTCCTTCCTCAAGAAGTAATACAAATAAAAATTCCGGTGTGAGCTTTTAATCATAAGTTTGCTTCTATTCTCTTTGTTATTTCACAAAAGGACTTATTGATGGTGAGGTTTTGGGCAATATTTGTGCCTTGATAATGATATAATTTGTAAATATATTAGTAAGCCTCCAGAGTTAGTTAAATGCAAATCAAGCAAGTTAAAATGCTGATGGATCGACTAAGAATTCTTTGAGCCAGTTGATGGCCAGTTTCTGATTACAGTTAATTACCTTGAAGGTATATTTGCAAAGTACTGTCTGGGATGCAGAGAATGAATCCTGACCCATCCAATGTCATGTGTGCAAAGAGGGAACTCCTCACAACCACCGCTTAATAGCCAGCTCTTGCCTCCCTGTTATTAGAAACATAGAAACAGAGCGAGTCAAAGGTGACCCCTGGGGTCCTCTAGTCTGACCCCCGGCTCCACTCAAGACATTACTGTTATCTGATCTTTCAAAAGCAGTTTGACATGCGACATGGAAGGCACACAGGACTGGTTCCCAAAGGTCCCTCTGCCCAGTTTTGGGGGATTCTCTGTCCCAGCTCAGTCTGTTTCTGGACTTTCTGCATGTGACATTTTCAGGGGACTCAAGCGGCTGTTATTGGAAGGAGTAAACAGAAAGATCCATTTCTGTCTGCATAGCTGAGATCCTGCAAATCTGAATCCACCCCAAATTTTCCATAATATTATACTTTCCTTTTTGCAGGCAGGGGCTTAAGGCCAGTTTCCATGCCAAACGTGCTGCTTCCAACAACCTCAGACTCTCAGCCTAGCCTCCCCCACAGGGTTGTTGTGAGGATGAGAGGAGGAAGGCGATGATGGAAGCAACCCTGAGCTGACTTAAAGGGAAAAAGTGGGATAGACATGCAATAGATAGATAGAAACACAACACAACAACAACAAAGCACAGTGGTGGCCATTTGTTTCTGGACTGCAGAATGGGGTCACATTCACACATGCGAGACATCCCCTAGTGGACCTTTGTGTGAGCATCGGGCGCATGTGAACTAGTGCATCAGACTAATCTTGTGGCACATGCAGCAGTGTGCAGGAGAGCAGGACGGGACCCCGGAGCTTTTGCCCGCCAAGCCCCAACATCTCGCCAAGCGACAAGCACCTCTGCAAGACAAGGGGACCCATTCACTGCAACTTCCCCCACCTTTCAGTCCCTCATTTAGGGGGCACCTGGTGCCAGGAATTAATTAGAAGAACTATATTTATTCTTCGACCGTCATCGCTTTGCCCGGTTCAGTGATTTAGACAAAATGCCACGTGACACCAATTGAATCCTCGGCAGGGTTCGCTTGTTATCAGCAGGCATGAAAATTATTCATTTTAGCAAACAAACTATAGGTGAAAATAAAGTGAGAAATGGGTGATTCAGACACTTCTTGCTTCACCCGGTCATGAGGGAGGAATAAGTCCCAGAGTTGGCTCTGGATTGCTTTCTAGAAAGGTGACGGTATCTTCCACTCCATGGAAGGAATGGAAGATACTGGGGGAAGATACTGGTCCTTCCCATTCAGGGAAGGATGCCTCCCTGGGGGAATACCCCTCCCTACACTTATATCACGGCTCCCCTCGTTCGCCAAAGTCTCCTGGAAGCATTTTCAGGGGCTGGAGGAACTGCTCAGGCAAGGAATAGTGGAGAAATCAAAGCTGAGCTGGCATAAAACAGGGGTTTTGAAGTAGGAAAACCAAGCAACCATACGGAGTTGTCGTGTTGCTGCAAACTTTAAAGATACCCTTTCTGCAGCTGCCGTCATTCCCTTGTTCCATCTTAGTGAGAACGAAGGAATACGGATTTCCGCAGCAAGGCCTGCAGTCTAAAGCCCAAAGAATGCAAACAGCTGTGAGGCAGAGTGGGAGGAAGGGGGAAAGCAATGGCAGGAGGGGATTCGCAATACCTGGAGGGGAAGGAAGGATAAATAGAAAATATTTGGGCTCATGATAACGCCAGAGCATATGTCTATTTAATCGGAGAAAGGCAGAACAAGGGCACTTCCTGCCAGAAGGAAGTCGCTCCGGTAGAGAAATTGGCCATTTCCAAATGGGAATGAGGCACCAGTAGATTTAGGTCCTGCGGGTGTTTGAGGGACTTCGGGGGGAAAATAAGCCCTGTTGGGTCAGACCCAAGAACCATCTTGTTCAGTCGCAAAGTTGTGCCCAACCCATCGTGACCCCACAGACAACACTCCTCCAGGCCCTCCTGTCCCCCACCATCCCTCAGAGCCCACCCAAGCCCACACCCACCGTCCCAGTGGCCCCATCCAGCCACCTCATCCTCTGCCATCCCCTTCTCCTTTTCCGTCGATCATTCCCAGCATCAGGCTCTTCTCCAGGGAGTCCTTCCTTCTCATCAGGTGGCCAGAGTATCTGAGCTTCAGCGTTAGTACCTGACCTTCTCAAGAGCAGGCAGGGTTGGTTTGCTAAGGTCCACCTAGCCTAGCACTAACCGGTGGCCACAGGATCCGCCAAGCAGGAGGGGCGTGAGACCTCCCACTGCCCAAGCTCCTCATCAACTGCTGTTTCAGGCATGGCACCTCTGGAGAAGGAGGGGGCACGGAGCCCCCCTTCTCCACTTGTTCCCCGGCCAGTCCAGCACGCCTTGCCTGGGCCTTCTGCACTGGTCTGCTTGGACCACTGCCAGGCCTGGTCTGTGCAATGTGGACTCTCGCCAAGCGGTGTAGCAGGACTGGGTGACACTATAGTCTCTGGTCCTTGGCCTGTGCCTCGTAAGCGCCTGTGTCTGGACGCAATGCCTCAAGCGCCTCTCAGCCACCACGAGAAGCCTGCGCAAACACATCTTTGCAAGTAGCTGCATTTTTTCTGCCTGGCCATTGTCCTGGGGCCTGCCTGCAAGCTCACACCTCTCACTTTCCCGTTTGCCTTGTACGGTCAGGGACTCACCTGAGAGAAGAGGCTCACCTGTGAGAACGAAGCATATGAGAAGCTGCCTGGAACCATGTAAGATGAGAGGTCTGGCTAGAGAGTCCTACATGTTGGCTACTCCAAGAGGCCGCCAAGGTTGTCCAAGGTTGCCGGCAGGTATTTTTCCAGGCTGCACTGTCTGAGTTTCTTCTAGAATGCGTTTGCAGAAGCCAAGAATGGCTTTGTCACTGGCTTTGTGCAAAGAGAAGGAGCCTGCCTTGTGCAGGCATCCCAAACTGAGTTAGGGGCTTTTCTCGTTTGGAGTGTAAATTGCACTGCTAGAACGGAATGTCTTTTGCGCTTTCTGATGGAGGACAGGGATGTCTTCCTGGAGCCCAACTCCTAATCTAGAGCAAGTGCTTGATCAACCCTGGAATGCTCGTAATACATCCCAAGGGCGGAGGAAACTCGCTTTTGCTTGTGCAAAGGATTTCAGGGATGGATGGATGGATGGATGGATGGGTGAACGGAAGAGTGATAGGCGAGGTGAGGCAAGGCAGAGAGATCGGCATTTCATAAGCTTCACTGAAATAAATAAACTGGAAGGAAAAACTATTGGAGACGGTTCCAGATGTTGCCAAGTCTGGTGGCAGAAATAGCCTTGAAATACCCAAAAGCATCTTTTCACTTTTCAGTGCCAGGCAAAACCATTTTTTTCCTTCTCTCAGCATTTTAATGGTTAAACGATTTTTAAATAAAATGTACTATTCCTGATCTTGCCAGGTCACTCTGATGTATTTATGTAGTAGTTTATGCTCATTTTATTTATTATTTAGTTGAAATGCATTGCTATTGAAATGTATTCTGTTTTATCACTATATTATATTTTTTAACTTTGTAAAGCATTGAGAGAGTCAAATTGGCTACGGAGAAGAATATAGCAAAGCATGTATAACAAAGAACCCACCAAACAAAAAATCTCTCCCTTTCTCTCTCTCCTCTCTCTTTCCATCCCTCCCTTCCGCTCCCGTAATTGTTGGATAGCAGTTCCGAGTTCCTGCCCATTGGCCTCAAACAAGCCAAGACAGCAGAACTAAATGCCCCCCATTTTAAACACCCCTCTGCTTGCTTCCTTGCCCTGGAAGCAGCTCCCCAAATTTATTTCTCAGCGTGTACGTGGGATGGAAAAGCAGAGAAAAGCCTGCGCCGGTGAAACAGAGCCCACCGCCTGGATGGATATTCAGCTGTGTGGTCTCCAGTCCCACTGCCATGAGAGACGAGACAAAATAATCATCCCATGTTCCCACCGCGAATGCAGGGCCCTCGCGCTCGATCTCCTGGAGCAGGGGGGATGCGCAAGGCAGCTTGACCGCCCTTGCTAGGAGGAGGCATCCGCTTGGGCCCCCTCTGCCTTTTCGCTTCTTTTTCCCGCCGAGAAACTGCTTCAGAAAGTCAGGGGTGGGTCACGGGTTGCAAGTGAATCGGAAAACCCAGTTTTTTCCCTGCTCATGCATAGGCCTTTCAGGTTCCAGATGAAGCCACAAAGGGCTTAATTACTAGCATGCTCATTGAGGAGCGCATATCACTGAGTTTAGAACAGCATCAACGTGTTTGGGATTTTGCTGCCCAAATAATCCAAGCACCGGACAAAAGGAACGGAAGCGTCCTGCTTTAACCACGGCTTGTTTTTACGAGGACAAGAAGTGTGCGAATGGGGGCATTTTGTGCATTTTAGTGTAAGAGAAACAGGTCGTATCTTGAAGGCGGGGCTTGCGGGGCTTTGTCCTTCTGGGGATAGTCGTTGCTAGCTGGAAGGGAATGTTTGTCGCCGTGCAAGTCCAGTGTGAACAGGGAAAAGTGCAGCTCTGCACAAGGTAGTTCAGGAGCTAAAAATGAAATCACACGCAGGAAGAGGCTTTGCTCCCTGATGTGAAGCTGGTTTGCCAGCGCATTGCGCCAGATTAAAGGTTTGGCTCTCCATTCGCCAGGCAGTGGAAAGGTGCGAACAGGGTGTAGAGCCCTTATTCTGTCCCTTAGAGGATTCTGGATGCTGTGCTAGGAAGAAATTCAATAGGTGAGCATTTCTCATCTGCATTCTGGGGAAATTGTACCTGTTGAGTGTCGGCCTGCCACCTCAGTGCTAAGGGGACAGACCTCATTCCAGGAAAGTGGTGCTCATGCGTGTGCTTCGTCCTTGATTTCAGTCCTGGGCCTTTTCAAGCCGGCTTGCCCCTGCTTGGCCCAAAAAAGCACCACTCCACCCAACCTCCCGGAGGGTCTTCCTTGGTTCCTGTAATTGCTTCCCTGCAAAACCGCCCCTCCAACCGTCTTTTGCCTTATTCCTGTGCAGCATTTGGCTTTCAGATGCCGAGAAAAGACCTGGAAGGGGGGAAAGGGGGAACATGGAGGTCCCTGGGACAGCGAAATCTGTGGGATGAAAGTATAACGAGGGTTAGCAAAGCTTGGCTGAAGAGGAGCTGAGGACGTGCCAGTGAGAATCGCAGGTGTGTTCATAATCCTGAAAAATGGATGTGAGTGCATGCTATTGATTCCCATTCAGCTAGTCCACAATTTCTCTCTTGAAGAAGATAGCGGCTGGAAGACGACCTGCCTGCAGACTCTGGAGGAGCACGGAGGTGGCAGATGGGCGATGGAGAAGAGGGGATCCAGCAATCGCATCCCATTTGTCAGAGCTGCCAAATGTGGAGTCGCCCCTGGTACCATGCCTTGCAAAGCCCCCTGAGCTATTAATAGCCCCCGAGCTGTCACCTGCCGATTTCTGCAGCTCAAGTCGCCCGTAAAGTGAGACGCCAAATGATTTCCCTTGTTAGAGACGGATCATTGCTTGGTTCAGTTTAGACTAGTGAAAACTGCACAGGTGGATGTGGATCCTGCTAAGACAGGACACTCCACAAAGAGCTATTTGGGTTTCTGATCGCTCTCTCTCTCCCCCCGCCCCCCTCGGGTGTTGGAGAAGATTTGGGGGCTGCCTCACATGGTAGTTCTCCTGACTAGCTGGCCAGTCTCTGGAAAGCAAAGCTGTTCCAGGAGCTTCATACAATCACTCCTCGGTAGTTTCTTCCCCTTCACACAGTTCCCGGGATTCTGGGGGAACTGAGAGCGATGAAGAAAAAGTCGGGCAATGAACCGAGCAAAACCCCAGACCAGGTGTAGCTAAGAGCCCATCTCTGTGTCTCTTCTGAATGAATTGTATTTTTTACTACCATTGCACCTGCCTGGTGTTGTCTGGGGGAGCTATTCTATGCTGTGAAGGACCGGTTAAGACTTCAGTGCTGAAAAGAAATAGTGCTCAGAATCCTGTGGTGAGCCATTTACAGTGAAAGGTCCTCAGATCCGATTCCTCTGTAGCTCTTCAGTAACAGGCCTGGAGAATACCAAGGTGACCGCTTGATCAGCTTCACTGAATATCTTTCAGCTTATGTGCCCCAATAAGGTGGCCAGGTTCCTTGGAAATATGTGGGTGACCTCCTCGTTATCTGAGCTTATAACAGCAGGCGGATACACCTGGGTTGTGGTTAGATCTTCTAGAGAGATCCTGGAAAAGGTGGCAGCGTGGGCTGGATTGGATGCTCCAAATTGAATGATCGGCCATGGTATAACTTCTGGGATACCTAGCAAGATGCGGAGAGTCCTCAGTTGAGTTAGTCCTGCTCAGTCTCCCAGGAGGCAGGACTTTGAAGCTGGTGCTAGACAAGCTCTGCCCTTCTTCTTGGCCCATGGCCCACAGGGCTCCACAAGGATCCACCTTGTCCACCATGCCATTAACATCTACATGGACTTGGTGGAGCCACTGGTTCTTTGGAGATCCGGGTTGTGGAATCACGAGTATCCAGACAAGAGCCGGCTCTGTTTCTCAGTTGCATCTGATTCTAGGGAGGTGGTGTAAATGTTCAGCTGCTGTTAACTTCCATTTTGGATGCTGTTTCAAGGTCTTATCATTTGATATTATGCTTCCCGTATATTGTATGCTATGGTTTTATTTAAGTCCCATTTAATTCACTTTGTGAAAACTGATGAAATACACATTTCTTAATAAATGAATGTTTTTAAAATGCCCTAAAGCAGATCAGCATGTTTTTTCTGGTCAGTTGACAAGACTACCCACGTTGTCTTTTGCCTCAGTTTTGCCTCTAGCCAGACAGATTTTTCTAACCATGTAACTATTTCACAGAGGCAAAAATGAGATGGAACATCAGCAGTGATTCTTCAGACCAGCTCCAAAATGTTGCCAATTCATAAATAAAATTCTGTTTCCAGTGAGAAAAGTCTGTTTCCAACATCTGTTTCCATGTAGAGAGACTAGATCTCCATGGCTGAGCTAGAAACTTGATGACAAAAACGTGAGAGGGATTCTGCCCAGAACGTGTATCGGCTGTACTCTCCCTTCCCCAACTTGGTGCTCTCCAGATGTTTTGACATACAACTTCCAGGAGTTCTGACCATTGACCATGTTGTTTGACACTGATGGGAATACAAATTCATGAGAGCTGGAGGGAACCTGGTTGGGAAAGTGGCTTTGAATATTAAAATCTCACCTAGGAACCATGGCTGATGGGGAATTCCATGGAGATGAGTGAGTGGGGTGCAGAAGAGGGATGGATTACTCTGCCCTTCCTCTACCTGCTCACTTGTTTCCTTTGCTACCCGTGGAAGAAGAAAAGTCACTTCCTGCACAATAAACGCAGGAGGATAATACAGGTCTTCCATGGCTGAGCAAATTATGCTTTCCGAGATCTGGTGAAATGGAGAACCTTCCCCATCCACCTGCCACCTACGCTTCTGTACACAGGAAAGGTTAAATGGAAAAGGGGCAGAAGACTCACACAATCTGCCAGTTGTCTAAATGCACACAAGGGCTAAAGTAAGATAGTAAACCCGTCTTCCTTGGATGGCTCTCTGCCAGATTAAAAAAACTGATACAGACACATTTATGATAACATTTTTTTTTTTTACCCATGCCTGGCAACAGCAAGAGAGATGCTCAAATGTACTTTCATTGGGGCATGATATATCTGTACACTTCGGTAAATACATCTGTAGATGCAGGCAGAAAGCAAGATATTCTGGGATTGAGAAGTTGAAAGGTAATTCAGAAGAAAACTGGATTTTAGAAACTGAAATTGTATCCTTTGCTTGTAAAATACCAAATGTCAAGCTACCAGAACCCCAAACAATGTACAGTCTACACCTTATCTTCACAGAATCCTGGTAGTTCTTTCACCTATATCTTTTGCTTTGTGAAGTAAATTAATAATTGACTCATCAGCAGACTGCCATCTGTCAAGAGCTACCGAGTGGGAAGTAATCCAAGACTGGGGTTCCCCATGCGCTTATAGTCTGAGACGGAGCTTTCTGACTTGCCCTTGAAGTCCATGGAATATTCGTCTTTGTGATACGGATATTTAGTGTTTATCGGTGTGTGTCTGTTGGGTGGGGAACATAAAATGGCTGGGCCATGGACTTCCACACAGCCCCGTGCCCTTTCAGCAAGATGGCCTTAAGCATCTAGAAACGGCAACGTTTTCTGTAGGCCAAATGCCACCTCGAGATTGCTCAAGAACCGCCATGTCCTGCCTATGATGGGCATCATCTGTTGGGGTCACCTGGAATTGGTTGCTGGTTTGCCTGAGAACTTGGGACTGAGGTTCTCGGACTCCTGCTTCCCAACTCCCGGTGTTTTTTATTTATTGAATTTCTGCATCACCCGTTAGCCAATAGGGCTCTCTATTTCCCCTCTGAAAGGTGGTGTGCAAAATCCTTTTCTAACTTGTGCATCCATTCTGCCTCTGTGCATTGAGTCCAAGTGATACCTGCTGCACATGATGAAGTTACAGAAAGGGATGAAATAAAACAGCTAATTTGGTGACCAGCCACTGCTCTTCGTGAAACATTTGCCGCGCTGATTCGTCATGCCACCTGTCTAAATCTACCGAAGGCTTTGGCAGGGCAATGGGTGCACCCAATGGCTGAGGTGAATATATACCAGGTGCGAAAGGAAGCAAAATGCATGCCAAATTGTATGTGTTACTCCGCCAGTAGCAGAGCTATTGAGAATATACAACACTTCTTCGAATGCAGATCCAAAATATCTGTTTCACCAGGGCAAAGCACCCCATCCCCTCCAAAAACACCAGTGATGTGAGTATTCAACTTTTAAGAATCCGATCCGATGCAGCCGTTTTTCCTGGAGCAGTGAGGCCCTGAATCAGTGACATGAATGATTGTAGCTCCTATCTTGCAATGAATGGGATGACATCATAATCTGGCAGGGCAACTGAAGATGAATGCAAATGAAGTTAATGTAAATGAGGAGGTGAGTTTTTTGGCAAGATAAATTGGATGAAATATGTGTTTGTGTGTGCGTGTGCTCCATTTTCTGCACTGCTGGGGGGAAAACGAGAAGCTGGGGAATAATTTTGGCTTGACTCTAGAATTCAACACTCTTTTTATGTAAGCAGATGTGATCTAGAAATCCATGATCACCTATTATGGAAAGGAAAATGAGGCTGACGGAATACACCCCCTCCCCACCCACTTGGACATGAGGAGAAGACTGTTTTCAGACCAATCACTCGACATATTTTTGGGCTAATTTTATCCTGCTACGTGGATATAAAAGACTAACCTAGAATCCTGGAGCCAGAGCTTTAATTTTCAAGTCATTAATTGCTTCTATTCTGTATGCCCCATACCACATGCTATCAACCCTCTTTTAAGTTTTCCATCCATAAATGGAATGTATACGTACAAAACGCACTTCAAAGTTATAGATGCCTTAATGTTTCACAGGCATTAAAAGTGTGAAGCATGATGAATTCTGCTCCACCCACTCATCCCAGATTCATTTTGGGTAAGTATTTTGCAGTAGGATCTACTGATCCTCAAATGACAGAATTTCTTACAATGCTATTTTTAAAAGAATATTAAATTTTCTCAAAATCCAGAATGAGCAGGGCATGGGTGGATTGGTTCCACCATATTGAAATCCTTCCTAAAGGCTTTCTTAGTTCACATTCCGAGAAGGCTGAAACAAGTTCCATGGGGTTCTTAATAGGGTGGTGAGACAGAAGCACATAAAAGCCCTTGAACCTGTGGTATTTGTGCAGAACAGAGAATGAAGACGAAGACAAAAATGAAGAACCTCAAAGGCTGTCACAAAGAGGAAGATCAAGATCTCTTCTTATTGATGCCAGATTGTAGGACATGGAATAATCAAGTCAAGCTGAGACAACCCAGATTCAGGCTGGATATCAGGAAAAGCTTCCTCACTGGCAGAGCAATAGGACAGTGGGACCAGCTGCCTGGAGAGGTGGGGGGCTCTGCCACACTGGAGACATTCAAAGGGAAACTGGGCGGCCATCTGAGTGAGATGGTGTAACTTGGTGTCCTGCAACAGCTGGGGGTTGGACTTAATGGCCTTCATGGCCCCTTCCAACTCTACTATTCCATGAGTCTATGATGATTCTAAGACTCTTCTGCTCCACAAAGGTTTAGCCTCACCATAATTTACATGGCTTAACAGAAGGGGGCTCTTATTTCTCTCCCTTTCCATTGTCCCTAGCTAGACTTTCAAGGGAGAAATGGAATCCCTTTTTCCGTCCATCCCACCATCCAATGGAAAACTGTCAGATGTCTCTGAGGACTCAGAAGACAGGTGAGGGCTGGGGCTGGTGAACTCCACGTGCATTGCTTGAGCATCTGCTGCAGCCAACATGGTCCCCTAAGATAAAATTTCACACCAAGAGAATCCAGACCTAAAGAACTTCATACAGAAGAGCCAAACTTGCAATGGCATCCACCAAACCCTCTCTTTCAACCTGAGGATCAGCTCCTCTCACAGTACCTGTCTGGCTTCCACCTTGCTACTTCTCTGCAACTTAACAATTTGCATCGTGTAATTAGCACTCCATTATCTGTTGGCAGCATCTTTCCTTCTTCCTGGTTAGCTTCTTTCGACATGAAAGTGTCCCATTTGAAATGGTCACTCAAGTCGATACTTTTGCGTGTCTAATTATGGGGGGGGGAGGGGGTGCATTTAATCTGGTTGCTTGCAAGTCAGATTTCTGCCTTACCAAGTCAGTAGCTGTTATGAACTGTTCTTCATTCATTAGACTCTTGTTACAAGTCTTAGACAGACCTTGTTAATTTGGAATGAATGAATTCTTGCATAGTTCAAGGCCATACCAAGAAATCCAGGAACAATTCTTTGACTGCTCTTTTATACCTTTGACATATTATATCCATGAGCAAAAAAAATTCCCACTCACCATCGTTACCAGAACAGACAATATTCATATTCAGCTGGGTGAGTGAAAAGATAATCTGTGTGGGAAAGAGACAGAAATGTGAATCAGAGCAGTTCTTTAGCAGACGATGGCTTTACTGCTGCTTCCTGGAAAAGAACACGTTGATAAAATGGTGATATAGGACTGGATCAGGTGGGAAATGCATGATGGGATGGATGAAATAAAATGTAGCTTTGCCTTCAGTTCTCGATCACGTGCTTGAAGCTTGCGGTGTAAATTCCTTGGAAGGGGGAATGATTCGTTCTCCAGGCTGGTGTGAGAAAGGCATCCCATGAAGGGTTAAGTCCATCCTTGGGCCAGAAGGTCACATACAGCACCTTTGGTAGCTATTACATCGCCCTATATTATTCTACATCCACGCTTTAACTGTTCACACCTCATGGGCTTTCCTCCTATACTATTCCCCAGTCCTGCCCTACAAGAGCAAGGAACAAAGGGTTTTCTCTGGCTTTCCCCCATCGCGTTCATCCACTCCTTTCCTATGTCTCTGACTAGGAAGAAAACCCAAAAGCAGAACAAGTCCAGGTCATGGGAGACCAGAAAAGTGCCCAGCACGAATGCAGCCCCTGCTTCCAATCGGAGACGGATTTTGCCACTGTGCAAGAAGCCTGGAACCAGGAGATCTCTGGCCGTTGCACCAGAAAACGGACATTACTGTGTTTTAAAAACTGCAGAGATTGCAGCTAAAATGTTGAAGGCATTGGGGCAAATCTCCAATGAGGAACAGTTATAACAGCTGAGATGGACTAGGTTAGGAAAAAGAGTGAGTGAGGGGGACGTGATAGAGGTGTGTAAAATTATCCATGTTTGGAGAAAGTGGAGATGGAGACATCTTCTTAACCCATATTATTAGAAACCAGGAGTCGAGGATGGACCTTGGGTCTGATCCGTAGCACGGCTTTTCTTATTTCCTTAGACCAAACGAACAACCCACCGCTGTCTTTGCCTTTGAGGCACCACTGAAGAATGGAGAGAGGTACCAACGTTCCCTGTGTTCATGGCCTTCACTCACACTGCCATGCTCAAGGCACAATGGACAAATGTCAGTTACGTTCTATAAGCAAATAATAATTTAACAACAAAGGGAGAAACCCAGTAACTCCACCCCCCACACACACACACACACAAATCAAGCCAGAAACCAGAAAGTTTCTGACTCAACGAAGAGGGTCAAGGAAGTTTAAATGGGAACAAAATGGACCGTTTTGTGCGAAAGATGCATGAAAAATACAATAGTCGCCTGGTAAAGATAGTACATATAGAACTAATGCAAGCTCTGCTATTTGGGAGCGACTGTGCCTTGTGTCTTATAAGCCACCTGCATTCTGAAGTCCATTTAAAAGGTGTTGCATTTCCCCCGCACCGTTGACTAGCTGGACAACTGCTCAACAAGGTCTGTGGTTCAGAGATGCTGTCGTGGTTTCATCTAGAGCGGCTCAGCCGGAGATCCTGACAAGGGCCTCGGATATCTATGCAGACACAACTGCACAGCACGACACCTTAGAGCAAATGAATTTCCACAGTAGCTTTCTACACATTTGCAGGAAGTATGTGTCCATTTTCCCCTTCCTAGCTCAGCCTGAAACTTGAAATAGAAATAATAAAGAGCACATTTTTCATATAACTAAGTGCAACAGCCGCATGGCCTTGCTCCCGATGCTACATTAAAATGTATGCTGCGAGTTTTCTGCCTCCCCATTCAACCCCTGCATGCGGAGGATCTTACTGGTGTTTGAACTTCAGATGGAGACTTGCTTCAAACACGTACCTTCCGTGTTTCATTGGGAGAACGCGATTCTCAAGGTTGGTATCTCATTATAATGGATTTCTCTTCTTGGCAACCGTGAAAATGGTGCAGAGATCAACACTCAAACCTGAAATATGAAATTATGTCCGGAATATATACATAGCAAATGAGTTGCTGTTACCGCAAATTCAGGAGAGATTTTGTGTTGTGAGCAAATGTACACAGAGGTGTAAAGGTGCAGAATGCAGATCAGGTGAATTAAACCAACCAGCTGACTTTGCTTCAATGGGTCGTTCACTCAATATTTATTTATTTGGTGGCTTGGTTGTTTGTTTGTTTTATCATGCAATAGCAGAAACATCTACTTCTGCTTCATTGACTATGCTAAAGCCTTTGATTGTGTGGATCACAACAAATTGTGGCAAGTTCTTAAAGGGGTGGGAGTATCAGACCATCTTATTTCTCTTTTGAGAAACCTATATGCAGGTCAAGAAGCAACAGTGAGAACTGGACACGGAACCACTGATTGGTTTAAAATTGAGAAAGGAGTTCGGCAAGGCTGTATACTGTTGCCCTGCCTATTTAACTTATATGCAGAGCACATCATGAGAAAGGCAGGGCTAGATGAATCACCAGTTGGAATCAAGATTGCTGGGAGAAATATCAACAACCTCAGATATGCAGATGATACCACTCTCATGGCAGAAAGTGAAGAGGAACTAAAGAGCCTCTTGATGCGGGTGAAGGAGGAGAGTGCAAAAGTTGGCTTGAAACTCAACATTAAGAAAACTAAGATCATGGCATCCGGTCCTCTCACTTCCTGGCAAATAGATGGGGAAGAAATGGAGGTAGTGACAGATTTTATTTTCCTGGGCTCCAAGATCACCGCAGATGGGGACTGCAGCCAAGAAATTAAAAGACGCTTGCTCCTGCAGAGGAAAGCAATGGCAAATCTAGACAGCATGCTAAAAAGCAGAGACATCACCCTGCCAACAAAAGTGCATACAGTCAAGGCTGTGGTTTTCCCAGTTGCAATGTATGGCTGTGAAAGCTGGACCATAAGGAAGGCTGAGCGCCGAAGGATTGAGGCCTTTGAGTTGTGGTGCTGGAGGAGACTCCTGCGAGTCCCTTGGACCGCAAGGCGATCAAACCGGTCAGTCCTAGAGGAGATCAACCCTGACTGCTCTTTAGAAGGCCAGATAGTGAAGATGAAACTCACATACTTTGACCACCTAATGAGAAGGAAGGACTCCCTGGAGAAGAGTCTGATGCTGGGAACAATAGATGGCAAAGGAAGAAGGGGACAGCAGAAGATGAGGTGGCTGGATGGAGTCACTGGGGCAGTTGGTGCGAGCTTAGGCGGACTCCAGGGATGGTGGAGGACAGGAAGGCCTGGAGGAATGTTGCCCATGGGGTCGCGATGGGTCGGACTCGACTTCGCAACTGACAACAGCAACAACAAATGAGGAAAGAGTGACTTTAGAACAATAGCTCATTCTGCCTCCTGCCTCTGTTGGCACAAGTACGTTAATTTTTTCTAGTTCAACATTCCTGCTTCTTCAATTTGTCCTCTTAGAACTTAACTGAGCTGTACACCTGCCCCATATCTGCGTATCACTTCCCTGGGTTTTGCCCTTTGCATGATAGCAGAATATAACCGGACCCTGAACTGGCTTCTCGGAATTATCCAGCCAGGGTGCGCCAGCTGCACTGAACAAGTTACTCTGCAAGGAAGGGCACCATTTCCTGCTACAGCAGTTTGAGCAGATGCACCTAAACTCCTGCGGCTATTCCCCTGTGGTTAAGTAAGAGGAAGCCCTTTGTCTAGATCGAATGCTCATGGGAGCATGTGGCAAAAGTGATATCGATTACTTGCTCCTGGTTCCACACAGATAAGCACCACAATGAAGCCTTCGTGAGTAAATTAGTCACCCGGGCGCTGTGCATCTTTCTGTAATATTGAGTGAATACTTATTAGGAAGCTTAAGCAAACTGTGGCAGAGACTTAGGCATGGAACTGGAGCAAGTCAGCACTTAGACAAATCCTGCAGTAACCTGTCGGCTCTTGGAAAGAAGACGGAGCTCACAAGCCAGATATTTACTAAACTGAGAGATTATTGCTGAAGTGCGTCATTGCCGGGTTATCCTGGTGCAGCTTGATCTAGAAAATATAACACAACCAAGGCATAACACAATGGACTTCTGAGAGCTATATAACATCTCCAGTTTATTCAAGTCACATGCTCAATAATGGGTTTAGTTCTGCTTGGATAACAGAGCACTAAAAATGTATGGACACGTTGTGCTCTCTGCCTTCTTCAGAATATTTAAACAGCGCATGACTGATCCAGCCGAGAGCAGAACACACAATCTCAAAATGCAACATGTGCAATCCCCTCCATTTCAGCTGGAAGCCCCCAAACGGCAACTTGAAACTCTCAGAAACTCGTTCTGCCTCCCATTTTCCTTGTGTCTCATTTGACATGTCTTCTTTTGATTAGACGTGGTGCAAAACCGCAGCAGATTGATTTTAATGAGTCTGCTTTCAATAGGACATTGCATTGGATAGAATCTAGTTCGAGTCTCCACTATGGCATTATCTAGATTTTTTGATTGTGCTGTTGACCCAACTGCCTTCTGACTTAACATGGAAAGCTTCTGAAACAAATCCCAGGCTCTGAAACTGGTGCAACTTTTACTTGCTTCCTTCTCATTGGGTGGCCAAAGCATTTGAGTTTCATCTTCAGGATCTGGCCCTCTAAAGAGCAGTCAGGGTTGATCTCCTCTAGGACTGACCAGTTTGATTGCCTTGCAGTCAAGGGACTCACAGGAATCTCCTCCAGCACCACAGTTCAAAGACCTCAATCCCTCAGCGCTCAGCCTTCCTTATGGTGCAGCTTTCACAGCCATACATTGCAACTGGGAAAACCATAGCCTTGACTATACGCCCTTTTGTTGGCAGGGTGATGTCTCTGCTTTTTAGTATGCTGTCTAGATTTGCCATCGCTTTCCTCCCCAGGAGCAAGCACTTTTAATTTCTTGGCTGCAGTCCCCATCTGCGGTGATCTTGGAGCCCAGGAAAATAAAATCTGTCACTACCTCCATTTCTTCCCCATCTATTTGCCAGGAAGTGAGAGGACCGGATGCCATGATCTTAGTTTTCTTAATGTTGAGTTTCAAGCCAACTTTTGCGCTCTCCCCCTTCACCCACATCAAGAGGCTCTTTAGTTCCTCTTCCCTTTTGGCCATGATCCTCCCTCATATATGCTTGCAGGGACATCACTGGGAGAGGCACAAAGGGATGGAGTACGAGGCACTCACACACATCAAAGCTGCACACGTTGTATGGACGGTCTTTGTACCCCATCTGTCATAATGAGCAGAAAGCCTTTCCTGGGGGTGAAACTCCCTCCCAAGGAAGACTTACCTCACTCCCATCCTATTGGTCTTCTGGAACTTGGTGAATGTTTCCCCCTTTTAGGATGGTATTTTGTTGTTTTGGTTATGTGCTGTCCAGGCATTCTGACTTCACAGAATCACAGAATCATAGAATAGCAGAGTTGGAAGAGGCCATGAAGGCCATCTAGTCCAGCCCCCAGCTGCTGCAGGACACCAAGTCACACCATCCCACTCAGATGGCTGCCCAGTTTCCCCTTGAATGTCTCCAGTGTGGGAGAGCCCCCCGCCTCTCCAGGCAGCTGCTTCCACTGTCCCATTGCTCTGGCAGTGAGGAAGCTTTTCCTGATGTCCATCCCGAATCTGGGTTGTCGCAACTTGATTATTCTGTGTCCTACACTCCAGCATCAGCAAGAAGAGATCTTGACCTTCCTCTTTCTGACAGCCTCTGAGGTACTTCTAGAGGGAGATCATGTCCCCCCTCAGTCTTCTCTTCTCAAGGCTGAACATGCCCAGTTCCCTCAGTCTTTCCTCACAGGGCAGTGTTTCCAAACCCTGGATCATTTTTGCTACCCTCCGCTGGACCCTTTCTAATTTACCCACATCTTTCTTTAATCTTGGTGCCCAGAACTGGACACAGTATTCCAGGTGAGGTCTGACGAGCAAGGAGTATAGAGGAACTACTACTTCTCATGATTTGGAAGTCATACTCCTGCTAATGCAGCCTGTTCGTGAGTTTGGGTCACCCTATGAATGAGTGCCATCTAAATCTCTCTTACAAACTCCAGGCTGTGGTTCCTGTTGTGCCACTGATCCCTCTTGTATTTGGCCGCCCTCTTCTTCTACCTTGACCTGACAATGAAGGAGGACACACATGGGAAATGGAAGGAAGGCCAGGCAACTCTCAGAGCCACTGTCTGCTACATTTGGGCAATGGTGGAGGCACCAGATTACTAGCAGGTGGCAAATTTTGTCACTGCCTTCTGAAACAGCAAACGGAGGACCTTGCGAACTAGACGGCTTGTGAGTAATGCAGTGCTTAGGAGAAGCCAACACGGATTCGAAAAGCACAGATCCTGCAGGATGAATCCGGGCTCCTTTTCCGAATGGTGGACAGTGAGAATGCTGCGGATGTCACGTATCTGGACTTTGGGGAAGCTTTTGACCAAGTGCCCCGTGATACCTTGATGAGCAAACTCGCAAAAAGGGGGCTGGGTGGGACAACTGCTAGTGCAGAACTGGGTGCCAAGAGTGCTTCTCAATGGCATTTCTTGGGGAGATGTGGGAAGTGGGGCACACAGGACTCCGTCCCAGACCTGTTGCCGGGCAACATTTTCATTAATGCTTTGGATGAGGAAATGCAAGGCAGGCGTCTTGGATTTGCAGGTGGCACAAAATGGGACGGGAGAGCCAACGCCCAAAAAGACAGAAACAAAATCCAAAGCGATCTTGCCAGGTTGGAGTGCCGGGCTGGGAACAAGCAAACCGACACAAACAGAGTGTGACTTAACAGGGGACATGGCCAAATTCTGAACCAGCAAAAATAAATCCTGTGAGGGCTGGTTGAAAGAACCAGGTGTGTTTAGCCTGCAGAAGAGGCTGAAGGGAGGTATTTTAATAAAAAAGCTAAGAACTTTTTATTTAAAACTTATTTTAATTGTTAATTTATGATGTATTTTTAGGATTTTAAATTTTATGCCGAGATGTTACCAAGTTTTTAATGAATTTTAATGTACTTACTGTTATTTGTGTATTTTAATTATGTTGTGAGCCGCCCCGAGGCTTTGTTGCGATGGGGGCGGCATAGAAATGTTTTAAATAAATAAAGAAATAAAATATTTTTGAAAGGCCACCACACGAAGGAGGGCTGGGATCTCTTCTTGATCACCCAAGACTTCAGGACACAGAATACTGGACTCAAGTTACAGGAAGCAGGTTCTGGCTGGACATCAGGAAGAACTTCCGGACTGTTGGAGCGGCACCATATTTACGTAGGAAGGTTGTGGGCTCTCCCATACTAGAGGCACTCAGGTTACAGCTGCACAGGGGATGGCCTGAACTTGGAGCCCTGCACTGAACAGGGGGTGGGAGCCAGACGTCTTCTTGGCTCCTTCCAACTCTACAGTTCTATAATTCTATGACTTTCCCTAGCATTCTGTCTTCTCCAGGGAGTCTGGCCATCCCGTGATGTGCCCAAACTATGGCAGCTTGAATTTTCCAGGGCAAGTTGTCTCCTGATTTGATCCAGGACTCACTTGTTCCTCTCTCTGTCAGTCCAGGGTATTTCCAAAGCTCTCATCCAGGATCAGGTTCCAAACACATCCATTTTCTTCCCACAGGCTTTTTTCCTTGTCCAGCTTTCACACCTATACATAGTGATCCGAAGGGCACTTAATATGGATTGTTTAACCTTCTGTTTTAATCTGTTTTGGAATATGTTCATATGATAAATATTTTGACTATGTTAACTTTGTCTTCTACTGCTCTTCTGGTGTTTCAATGTTCAGTGGGTTTTATTTAAAATTGTAATGTGGTTTTACATTGTTGAATGGTTTTTGTTAGCCTGCATGAGCTCCTAGGAAGAAAGGCAAGTCATAAATGTTTTTAAAGTATTAAAATATAAAATACAAAGCCTGCTAGTTTCTTTATGAATAATAGGTCCGCCCATTCCTTTCCCTTTTCCAACGTCTTGTTCTCATTGGATTAGTTTTCCCATTCTAGCATGCATCATAAGCTCTTCTCCTCAGTCTGTATTAAAGACAAATACTTCAGGAAGATTTAGAAAGAAAGAAAGAAAGAAAGAAAGAAAGAAA
This sequence comes from Varanus salvator macromaculatus, assembly GCA_023646645.1. Taxonomy (NCBI): domain Eukaryota; kingdom Metazoa; phylum Chordata; class Lepidosauria; order Squamata; family Varanidae; genus Varanus; species Varanus salvator. The sequence goes on from JAIXND010000773.1 coordinate 18,046,940, forward strand.
GAAAGAAAGAAAGAAAGAAAGAAAGAAAGAAA
>JAIXND010000773.1:18046981-18057429 GCA_023646645.1 Varanus salvator macromaculatus
AAAGAAAGAAAGAAAGAAAGAAAGAAAGAAAGAAAGAAAGAAAGAAAACAAACAAGCATTATGGTATGTGGCTGGGAGGTTGGAAGAACATGGACCACGTTCCTTGGGGGAGATTACAAAATATTGATTTTTTTCCCCTTTACAATTAATCAGCTAGGTATTTAAAACACTGTTGAATTCTAGAAGTAAAAGACACACACAAAGCAACCTTTGAAAAGAACCTCTAAATAGATTTTTCTCTGCTGTGCGGTTTCCCATATTTGAGGTGCTACTGATAAATGGGCATCCATTGCTTGGAGGGAAGAAATCCCAGAACGCAAAAGGAAGCATTGGAGAGCAGCTAAATGCATGTCTGTTTCCTATTCCTCTGTAACATAGGCGACAAGGAAAAAACACAGCATGAAATTATGTTATCAATATAAAATACCCAGAGCATGTGGAAACATGTTTTACGAAGGATGGGCATGACACAGCTGAATCAAAGACTTCGTCAACCCAGGGCTATATGCATTTCCTCGTGAGTAGGTCCTAGCAAGCACAGGCCGAGTTGAGTTTACAACTGCGCTCTTAACTTACCTGCGCTTTCAACCAAAGCACTGACTCCAGTCTCTTCCCTTAAAAACTGGTGCTGAACCGCTTTTCGTTTCCTTACTGTCACACTGTGATTATATCTTGCCTTTTCCCTCTGTGAGGAACCCAAAGAACAACACCCCTCTGAGGTAGGCTAGTCTGAGAAGTCATGACTAGCCCAAAGTCACCCAGTGAGTTTTGTGACTCAGTGGGGACTAGAGCCAGGATCTCTGGAGTCCAAGTCCCATGCTCCTAACCATATGCCACACCGGCTCTCCCTGATTATTTTATTTCATTTCTATTTTATTTTGATTTTTATTACATTTATTTTATATTATATTATATTATTACATTTATTATATTATATTTTATTGTTTTTATTTCATTTTATTATTTCATTTCATTTCATTTATTTTATTACTTTATTTTCTTTAATGCAATAAAATATCACTGCATTGTTATTGCATAACATTCAGACCTCTCCTTTCTTCTCTTGCAAGGAACCCAAGGCAGTTCATATGGTCCTCCCATCCCTATGTTGCATCCTCACAACAACAGCCCTGTGAGGTGGGTCAGGTTGAGAGTAATGGCTACCCCAAAGTCACCCCCCCGCCCCCCGTGGCTGAAGATGGACCAGAACCCGGATTTCCCCAGTTGCCCAGCCAACACACATCACTGGCACACCACACTGACAATTTGCCTCGACGCTTCGTGGAGCTCCCAGACGCGCCTGCGGGCCGCACCAGGCTTGCATCCAACCCGGCGTTCCCATGACTGGCCACCGATCTGGAGTGAGAAAGGAGGAGTCGTCATGGCAACTTTATCTGCACTCCCAGGATGCTAAAATTTGGTCTCCGTTTTGTGAGCTGCGGTGCAAACCGTCCTTTCTGTGTGGTGCAATTATTCATTCGCTGATGCGGCGGTTCGTTTTAGCGCTTTCCATTTTAGTCAGAATATATCCATTCATTAACTTTTCAATCAGTGTTTGCAGGCCTGGCCTCGCAGTGGCGTCTGTGAATGCCTGAGAGAAAAAACGCCCGAACGAGAAGCAGCGGAGCAAAGGGGGGGGGGTCTGCAGAAAATGGGGGGGGATCCATCTCTAGAACATCTTGAGGACACCCGCTCCCTCCTCTCCCTGGAAAGCTACTGTCCGCTTGATCAGCACTTGCCTTCTGGTTGAGCTGGAAAACTCCAACATGTTTAATAGGTAAATGAACCCACAGAGCTTTAACTGTGTGAACCTGTGCAGAGTTGTCGTTAGTCGCAAAGTTGTGCCCGACCCATCATGACCCCATGGACAGCATTCCTCCAGGCTCTCCTGTCACCCACCATCCCCCGGAGTCCACCCAAGTCCACCCAATGCCCCATTGACTCCATCCGGCCACCTCATCCTCTGCCGTCCCGTCTTCTTTTGCCACCTATTAGGCTCTTCTCCAGGGAGTCCTTCCTTCTCATTAGGTGGCCAAAGTGTGTGAGTTGCATCTTCAGGATCTGGCTTTCTAAAGAGCAGTCAGGGTTGATCTCCTCTAGGACTGACCGGTTTGATCGCCTTGCGGTCCAAGGGACTCGCAGGAGTCTCCTCCAGCACCACAATTCAAAGGCCTCAATCCTTTTGTGCTCGGCTTTCCTTATGGTGCAGCTTTCACAGCCATACCTTGCAATTGGGAAAACCATAGCCTTGACTATATGCACTTTGTCGGCAGGGTTCATTGTCTTTAACCTCCTTGGAATCTGTCCGCTTCGCCACCCTTCAGCCGGCCTGCCCTGGAGGGTTGGTTCGCACGCAAGCAGAAGCCACCGTGGGCGCCTTTCTCCATGGCATGCTCCCTTCTGGCAGGGCAGCCCTTTCGCACGTTCAAGCACGACTCGCGGTGCAGCCTGGCATGGGTGGTTTGCTGGGCCAGTTGGCTGCCACCCAGAACCGATGGGCTGTTTTTGACCCAGGGGTGGCTTGCTAAGCACCAACAACACACCCTTGCCAAGTTTAAAGCAATCCCTGGAAACAGAACAATAAAATACGATTTGAAAATGCCATCAAATCTAGCAAAGAACTTCCTAAAAAGCAGATTACAAACATTGAGAATGACCCTGATCATTAAAAACAGCTCAAATGGGTCACACTTTCGAGGGTCGGCACAAGGGGCCATCATAAGGCAGTGCTGAAAAGATGACAAAGTTGGTTCCAAAGGCTCAAATATTCAGAAGGGCCGCCACTGCTGCCATGGAAGGTCCCATAGGGAAATGCAGCCATTGTGGCTCCTTGTTACATGCAACTTAGGTCAAATTGTTAGCTGGTTGTTCAATGGAGGCCAGCAATGAATGGGATTTGGCATGCGTAGGCCATTTTGATGTTGTTGTAGAGAAAGTGAAAGGAAACTCTAAGGAAGGCATTGGCATTCCTTCCAAAGCTATGTTTTATATATTAATTTCTCAGGTATCTGAAGGCCTCCTTCTCTGAGGAACACCCTTCTTGAAATGTTGGTAACATGCAATTTTATTTAAATTTAAGCAATTAAGAAACACAATCTATCAACAACAACAAAATAATGCCTCACTTGCCAGTCCCATTTTTTGTAATTTTAAAAAGCAGCTTTTCTTATGTATGCTCAAAGAAACATGCAGTATTAAAACACCCATCAAACACCCTAAACTTCATAAAAAGCAGCTTGCAGGTGAAATATCTGTCCACCTCTTCAACATGTTGGGGAGAGGTCTGGGAGTACCCATTTCTCTAACATCTAGTTTTCTGTGTGTAGGGGATTTTTTTTTTTGGATGGAGGAAGCTGTGGCCATATGACATCTCAGCTCTTTCTAAGACTGAGATCTAAATTTGTCACTGTAAATGTAGCGTTGCAAAATTGACTTGATCTTTATTCCCTCCCTTTCCTATATATGCTTAAACATCCCCAGTTCTACAGTTTGCATCTGTGTCAGAAGCAGGTTTTTATAAATTTATTGGATCTCTTAACTGTTTATTCAAATCCGGGACACCCCAAAATACATTGCATTCAAATAGGTATAACCCAGAACTAAATATGTAGTTCTTTTGGAAGATTCATTTCCATTTAATGCATCATCCATGCATTCTTTTCCTGGTGTTTGCATTTTCTTCTTTTTCATATTGTGCATTTCTTCTTGCCAGAAGCAATTCAGAGGGGAAAATGGAATTAAGGGCAAACAAAATGAAGCCACTGCTCATCGGGACACGTATATTTACAGAGCGACCTCCTGAGAGATTCAACTTTTGGGTAGAATGTCAAGGATGACGTCAACAGAGATTAGACAGGGGCTATTTTCGCACTCGAAAGATGGGAGTTTTCATACTCTGGAGCATGTAGGACTGATGCTTCAGACCCACGCTCTCAGTAATGGTCTTTTTTGGTGCATGGCACGATGGAAACCGTTGCTTTTCTTTTCCAGCTGGAAGTAATGTACATGTTTGTGTACATGTTTGTACATGTAATGTACATGTAATGTACATGTTTGTGTTCCAGCTGGAAGTAATGTACAGTATTGTGTTCAGTTTTGGGCCCCTCATTACAGAAAGGATATAGCCAGGTTGGAGTCAGTGCAGCGTAGGGCCACAAGGATGGTGGCTGGTTTGCAGGGGATGGGGTATGAGGCGAGACTGAGGGAACTGGGTCTCTTCAGCCTGGAGAAGAGGAGACTCAGAGGGGATATGTTGGCAACATACAGGTATGTGAGGGGGTGTCACATGGAGATGGGGAGAGGCCTGTTCTCCCCTGCAGAGGAAGGCAGGACGCGCTCCAATGGAGCAAAGCTCAGGGAGCCAAGGTTCAATTTGGATGCCAGGAAGCACTTCCTGACAGTTAGGACCCCGAGGGCGTGGAATGGGCTTCCACGGGAGGTCGTTGAGGCCCCATCGGTGAGGGTGTTCAAAGATAGGCTGGACATGCACATGGTGGGCATGTCATGAGCGGAGCCGGCTGGTGCCGGAGGTCAGACTAGATGGCCCAGGAGGCCCCTTCTGACTCGCTCTGTTTCTATGTTTCTATGTTCTATGTTTCTATGTTGAAAGCTATATCAGCTGCAGAACTGCCAGAGGTTTGATATCTGCTACTCGTATTTCTCCCCTCTCATCTCCACAGATTTCTTACCTGTGGATTGCCAGGGATGGGCACAAATGGGAAACCGGCAGCTATTGGTGAGGTGCTCTTACTTAACCAATGCATGTTTGAATAATGTTGCACCATGATTTAAAAATCCGCCCCAAGACAGTCGCAAGGCTTGCTGCACTACCCAGAGAAGAACCAAGATGTTCCATGAGCATAGAATGGCCTTCCGCAACCTGACATCCCTCAAATATTTTGAACTGCAGCTCCCATCATTCTCGGTCAGCACCACCTTTGTCTCCTTAATCCCAGCCATCCTGCTTTCTAGGCAGGATCTAGGATGGATCAGAATCCACTTTTGAAATAATTGGGTGAGGAGGAATTAATGCCGTGCTTTTAAAGTATGATTTCCAACAGTTTAATTAGAACTTTAGCTTGGACGTGTCCTGAAACAGATTCCTAGAGGCAGAATATACCTAGAGGCCATCTAGTCCAGCCTGCTGGCAGTGATTTTGTGTGTGTGTGTGTGTGAGAGAGAGAGAGAGAGAGAGAGAGAGCGCGAGAGAGCGCTAAGCTGAAATATTGAGGGTTTTCCTATGCTTCATCTGGGTTTCTTAGACAATCGCATGTTTCTATTGCTGTAGCATGGAAGACATAATGACAAGGTTGTTTGATTGATTTTAAGGTAACCCACACTCAGGATTTGATCTGAATTAAGCTCCGAAATGTGGCCCTGAGTAGCATCACAGCCAAACAAGAGGGCCTGGAGAAATCATTAATTTCAGGAAATCAGGAATATACAGTGCAAATGGAATCTGAGATAAAAGTAAGCCATCCTACCAACATGGAAAAAGCAACTCCAACACACACAATGTACACAGACGTGCTCAGGCAGAAAGGCAGCAAGCGTGCAAGTCCAGATGCGGCAACTCTTCACTTCTGGAACATTCCTGCCTGCTGCCTGACTTGTCCTCTTTTCGGGCTAAAATGGGTCCTTCAAGATGTATTTCGGCACCCATCCCAGGGTTGCGCTTCCCCACCTTCAGAGTCATTCTTTGTTGTTCGTTTTAGCGGCTTTAAACTTTTTAATGTTCCTCCGTCCTGACAAAAATTTGTTGTCTCATTTTATGGGATTGTTGTAAACTACCCCAGGAGCTTCAGTGACGGGGTGCCACAAGAAAAATGCAAAAATATTAGGAAGAATTCCAGAAGATGGGGCAGCAAACATGCCTCGTGCTAGAGTACGCGGGATGCTCCAGTCCTTTTTTCTGTCCAAGGGTACGATGTTATGGTCCTCAACATCTGGGAAGCCACCCATGGGAGTCCTGCCTCCAATGCCCTTCCGCCCAAAGTCTGAGCCCCTTCCCTGCTCTTGCTACTGGTATGGAAAGGACTGTGCCAGCTGCACCCTTAGAACTGGCCCTCAGAGGGGGAGCACGCCAGGAAACAAGAAGGGAGATGGTCACAGAGCTATGCCAGTTCAAGCTGACGCCTCCTTCCCTTCCTGGAGCTAAATTGAGACATCTGAAAACGGCCTCCCGCTGAAAAATCAAGGCACAAGGTGTGGAGCGGTAGAAAATGCCACCACTGTGCCTCGCTTCCGCGTCGGGGCTCTGAAGCAGCCGGGTCTGTTTAGGGTTGTGCTCGACATTTCAATAGGACTGTATCTTTACAGACCACAGAGGTCTTTTTTGCTGCCTCTTTTGTGGAAGAATCAGGAAGAATGCAAGCGGGTGGAAAAGGAGAGGCATTGTTTCAGGATCAGTGTATCATTCGTATCCAACCCATTAATCTTTGTTATTCTAATCTAAATGGAATGATTTTTAATACGTGGTGGTTTGTGTCACTGGTTAATCTAAATATTCTGGGGGTGTTTAATCTAAGAGCAGGCCTGCTAATTATTTAAATTATAGCTGTCACCTTCTATTCCTGATGATCTTTTCCAGACCAGTTAGGGATGCTTGTAGAAAGTAACCAAGGAGATATCTTTCCTTTCACAGAACCTAAAATGAAAGTGGATTCCAAGGTTCAAATAGCAATTCCAATCACCCAAGGCAGATCTGGAGTTATCCACAAAGGAAGAGGGGCCCTTTGCGGAGGCTGCTGCAGAATCGAAGAGTGGCTTCAAAACCATGCTCAGAATAATCGTTGCTATACTCTGGTTTCTCCTCAGATCATATAAATCAGAATAGTCATTGCTAAAAACAGAAATGCAAATTCTTCACAGACAACTAGATTTTTTGGTCTGCAAATTTGCATGTTGTTACAGACCCTGGCATTAGTATGCATCGTTCTCTATTCATTTGAAGGCACAGAAAGTTCATTTTCTTTTCTTTTAACAGATGTGTGCCCTTTTCTTGGAAGGAAGGAATGAAGGAAGGAAGGAAGGAAGGAAGGAAGGAGGGAAGGTTTATATTTGCTCAAGTTTTTGAAAGACAAAGAGAAATTGCTTAGAGAGCAATCTTTAACCCCTAAAAACACCTTCTCAAAGATGTTACGGTTCCCCCTCATCATCAGTAGAGAGAAAGTTTGCCAGTAGGATGTCCCTGTTGCATCTGAGGAGGAAGAAAGCAGACACTTGCTGTGTGCCCTCTACTCTAGGGCCCCTAAACAGTCATTCTGAGGAGAGAATAGAAGCTTTAGAGCTACAGAAGGGATGCACGTTCCAAAGAAGATATATGGACCACTCTGAACTGCTCAGGATAACAACCGTGATACTGTTGGAGGCCGAACTAACCTTCAGGGCACCAAACAGTAATAATGTCTTAATTTCAACATTCTGGCATCAGAGCACAGTTTGCACATCATGACAGCAAACTATGGATTAGTTGCTAGGTCAACGCTGGGTCATTTAACCAAGAAACAATGCAGAGTTTTCTGGTTCGGACATCATCTCAGCGAGGGCATTTGTAAGCTGTTTATGCAAATTAGAAGTGGATTGTGCAGTGCTTGTCCCAATACATCTTGGGAGAATTAATCCTCCATTTTCTGTTGACTGGGCAAACAAGGCCGTCTTTTCATCTGCGGAGCTGGCCGGCCTGCCTCAGCTGCATTTCTGTTGCTGTGGTTGTTAGTTGCCAGTCATTCCCAACTCTTCATGACCCCATGGACAACATTCCTCCAGGCTCTCCTGTCTGTATTTCTAGGAGCTGCCAAATGCCACTGCTGTTCTCCACGTGGAGTTAAAAAACACATGGAGATTCTTGTATGATAAATGAACATTTGGTGACTCACAGGCAAAATAGATGTCCACTTTTTTGAGAGTCGAGTGTAGATTCCTTCCTCTGATGTTGCTGTGGGCAAAAAGACTCTTTCCCAGCAAGGAGAGGATGCATTTTAAAACTTTTAGAGCCTATTCTTTTAGATTCTCCTTGGGTTCGTCTCAAGAGGAAGAAAGGCAAGATATAATTGCGGTGCGGTGCGGTGCGGTGCAACCACCACCATCATCATGTCTTGTTTATGGTGAGCTACACCTTCCGGGTTGCACTCAAAACTAATCAGACCGCATCTGGAGCACTGTGTCCAGTTCTGGGCAGCACAATTTAAGAAAGATGCAGACAGAAAGCTACAAAGATTTCAGAGAAGGGCAACAAGGATGATCCAGGGCCTGGAAAAAAGCATGTGAAGAGAGATTGTAAAAACTGGGCATGTTTAGCCTCAAGAAGATTAAAGGGCGACAAGATAGCACTCTCAAGTTCCTGAAAGGCTGTCTCAAAGAGGAAGGACAGGCTTTCTTCTTGATCATCCCAGAGTGCAGGACATGAAATGACAGGCTCGGAAGCCAGGTTTCAGACAGATATCAGGAAAAATTGTCTGGCCGTTAGAGCAGAGCAACAACGGGACCCATGGACTAGGGAGGTTGCGAGCAATTCTGCTCCAGCGGCATTAAAGATGCAACTGGACAGTCACTTTAGAGGGATGATGTAACTGGGAGTCCTGCACTGAGCAGGGATTGGACCTGATGGCCCTCTGGCTCCTTCCAGCTGTATAATTCCATGATCCTATGACTCAGCGGTGTATATCATAGTGAGCTAATCCACCCTCCATTTGGTGGTGGGAGTCCTTTCAGCTTTCCCAGGTGGTATTCTGAAGAAGGTTATAGAAGTGCCGAGAGAAAGCGGGAGAGAGGCAAAGAGGGAGGGAGAGAGGTTGGGTTAATTAAAATCAATATCAGAAGAGTTTTATTTCAGAAACAGATTACGTTGGAACCGCGCTATCATTACGGCCATGATGAATTAACCTGCCATTCACGCTATCTCAGGGGGCCAGGGAGAAGTGGTACAAATGAAGCACGAACTGCAGCAGAACGCATCAATCTCCCTGGCATCCCTCGAATGAGACATCCTGTCCTCACTCCATTTATGAGACAACTTTGGGGAGACTTTTCACTTGGTTGCGTTTGAGATAGAAGGGCCAGATGATATGTCCCAGTGGGGGTGTCTGTTTTGTGTCTTGCTGGGGGGGGGGATAAAAGGGAAGGGGTGATTGAATGCATGGCATGAACGAGTGTCAGGGAGAAGCCAAACCTTTCCTTCCAGCACACACACACACACACACACCTTGTGCTTTTGCCACAAAGGGCTGCATCACCACTGCTTTCCTTTAGGTGGCTTTCTCCAGTGCTCTGGAGGAGAAGTGAGGTGCATGCAAGGTGGGCCCTGCTGAGGTCCATCTACTCACTGAGTGGCCAACCAGCTCTGGGAAGGCGGCAGGTGGGCAATCTCCTCCTCCTGCTTTTGTTCCCAGCAACTGCCATGCAGGCACTTGGTGTCTTCATTCCCGGAAGTGAAACAGAGACATGCAGGCATTGACTGCCGCATCCAGCACTGGAATCCTTCATGTCGTGCTTGAAGGGACCTCGGCCATCTCCATCTTTGTACAGATTCAGGGGCAGAACTTAGATCGTTCCCTTTATCACATGCCCTGATTTTACTTCTCCTCTCTGATGGTCAGTCCTAGACAAAAGCCAGCAAAACAAGTAGAGCTGGCAAAGAAAGACTCAGGTAAAGCATTGATTGAATTAAAACGCTGAATTCTGCCCTAATTTATTTTGCAATTTCCTTTGGTTCAGCGGATTGCTGAATTGTTGAATGGAGCTATTTATCATGGTAATGGCAGATGCATGGTTTTCACCTTGACATTTCAGTGCTTTCCACACATCCACATAGACACATTATACAAGAGAAGCTGCTTTGAACTCTCCCATTTCTGTTTCTAATGTAGAATCCACCTACACGGCAGAGTGAGATCAACTTGAAACTGGCACAAAGATGCATCAAGCACCCGCTGTATTGGAAAACTGCATGTACGTCTCTGATGTTGTCCGCCCAGGCAGGATATCCTCTTGGAAGCCATCGCCACCATTGGGGAAGATGCTTGGAAGTTCCCTGCAGAGCCTTTTTCTGGGTTAGAGTGTGCAGCAGTCTTGGGGTGTGAATATTAGAATGCTGGAGAGCACCAAAAATGCTCGCTTAAATGGTGTGTGCGTGTGCGAGGGGGGGGGTTGTTCTTCTTTTTTGCCTGGAATTGCTAAACAGACCTATAGCTCCCTTCCTTTATTTTCCCTTTGACATCTTAGGACCAAGCAGCATGCAGTTCGGGGAACCCCATCCACGAAATCAAAACTGTGGTGACATTCCAGTTTCTCACCCACAGCAGGAGAAGTTCCAGGGACTGTGGCCAGGTGCCGGCAAAGGGCGACCCACATAACTGGAGTGTAATTAAATAACTGACTCCAATGTGTCACTTAGACTCAAAGGAGAAGAGAAGAGAAGAGAAGAGAAGAGAAGAGAAGAGAAGAGAAGA
>JAIXND010000773.1:18057439-18121590 GCA_023646645.1 Varanus salvator macromaculatus
GAGAAGAGAAGAGAAGAGAAGAGAAGAGAAGAGAAGAGAAGAGAAGAGAAGAGAAGAGAAGAGTTGGAAGGGGCCTTGAAGGCCATCGAGTCCAACCGCCTGCTGTTGCAGGACACCAAGTCACCCCACCCCTCTCAGAGGGCTGCCCGGTTTCCTTTTGCATGTCTCCATTGTGGGAGAGCCCACCACCTCTCCAGGCAGCTGGTCCCACTGTCCTATTGCTCTGACAAGGAAAGTTTTCCTGATGTTCAGCCTGAATCTGGGTTGTCACAACTTGACTTGACTAGTCTGTGTCCTACACTCAGCAAGAAGAGATCTTGACCTTCCTCTTTCTGACAGCTTTTGAGGTACTTCTAGAGGGAGATCACGTCCTCCCTCAGTCTGCTCTTCTCAAGGCTGAACATGCCCACTTCTCTCAGTCTTTCCTCATGCAGTGTTTCCAAACCCTGGATCAACTTTCTTGCCCTCTGCTGGACCTTCTCTAATTTACCTGCATCCTTCTTAAATCTTGGTGTCCAGAACGGGACTCAGTATTCCAGGTGAGGTCTGACTAGTGAGGAGTATAGAGGAACACCTACTTCTTGTGATTTGGAAGTAATACTTCTCTTAATGCATCCCAAAATAGCATTTGCCCTTTTGGCGGCTGCATCACATTGTTGGCTCATGTTTACCCTTTTGTCCACCATTACTCTGAGATCTTTTTCTTGTTGAGCCAGATATTGCTCATCTTGTACTGATGCCTTTGGTTTCTTTTTCCTAGGTGGTGGCTTGAGTTGGACAAAGAGGAGCACGTGGCCTTACTCCCCAAGTTTATTCAGTGCCGCTTCCAAAGTCGTAGTACTCTGCGTTTGCTGGAAAGAACAGTGGAAAGCTGCCACCGGGAACACTTCTGGTAGGGCCACGCCGTGTGTTCTGATTCATTCCTATTTCTGGTTCTCCGGTGAAGTTCAGGGTGGGGGGAGTCAATTTCCCATTGATGCAAAACAGGGTTTCGGAGTTGACTTTTTAATGATAATATTGTCCCAAGATAATTCCCTAATTCTGCACTGTAATTTGAATTCATGCTTGCCTAGACATGCTAGGATGAATAATTAAATCTGCATTCAATTTGATTTCCCCAAAATAATTAAAACCGAGCTCAGTGCAAGTCATTTATGGAGATGCAATTCACAGATTTTCTTGTAATTTCTACTGACAAGCTTTACAGAGAAAAGGGATTCTGAGGTTTGGCGTTGTGAAAGACGCAGTATATCGCAAGCCAGGTATTCAGTCAAAGATGAGATTCATTTTTCAACTCCATAGTATTCCCCAGCCATCCGTGGCCTATTTTTAAACTCTGATTTTCCTGAAGAGTTTTCTTTTTCCTGAAGGGCAGGTAGCACAAACGATGCATTCGGTGTGTAAAATGGTGTGTTGCAATTGCTCATTTTTTCAGTGCAAACCCACCTGGATTAAATGTGTCTGAAAAATATGTCAATGGCCAATTAGAAAGTGCTACCTAAATGTGGGTCAAATATTGGCTTTACTTCCTTGAGTTTGATCCAGATGGAGTTGTTGGCTTCGGATAATATATTCCTTTGTTCTCAACACGTAGGCCAACCAGCACACACTGGCATGGGAATTTTAAGACAACAAAATTCTAGTCTAAATACTAGTCGAATGCTAGTCAAAATAATAATACTAAATCATGACAGTGTTCAGGAAAAGGAGGCGAGTTTCAGTCACCAGTTGAAAGTTGCTCAGCTGTGTTCTAGTATGTACGCCTCTTATTTTCTTCCACACACGTGAATGGTTTCCATTGATACACATGGCGGACGGAGGCGTTCTGAACTGGGAAGGACCGCTGAGGTGAAGGCGAAACCAGCCCATGCCGACTGGGCATGGCTGAACCTGCATTCATGGATGCTTCGTGTTGCAACCATGGATCCTTTGCAAGCAGGGAATGAGGCCCGACTGCTCAGTTGCCATTGCAATTCATCATCGGTTCCTGCACACGTGGCCCAACATAAGGATAAACCAATCGTAGCGATGACAGCTGGTAAGGACCACAAAGATCAGGCTGGGATCTGGCTTTCTGTTGCACACTGGACTTCTCCTCTTTGCTCAAGACGTGAGCTGAGATGAGGTCAAGCCCATGCCTACTCAGGAGCATTAGCAACTTTCTTGTGCATGGCACACAAAGTCTGTAATCCTTTGCGTGAAATGTTTGAAGTATGTGCTCCTGCATTCCACCAGCTTGTCTGGTCAACGTCCTGCTGGTGGGCAGGGATGCTGCCCCGCAACCTCCAGCTTTTCCCTCCCCGCCCCTTCCTCCCAACATCCCACCTTGCTTTCACCCTTCCCAGTCCCCTGAGAACCCACAGGAGCAGCTGCTGTGGTGAGAAGACGGGGAATGTCCACTCCTGAAGGCAACCTCACAAGGGGAAGCCTGACTTTATTTTCTTAGCTTCATCTGGAATGTGAACCAGCCTCTGGGCTCCAGGGAGTGAGTGACAGGGATGAAAGGGTGACTTGAAACAAGGAAGCAGGAAGAGTGAAGATGCAAGGAAGAAAATTCCTCAGCCACAGCGGGAGGCGGGCTGGGATCAGAGAGCAGGAGGGAACTGGCAGTAGACAAGATAGCAGAGTGCCTGCTCAATGGCCTCATGAATATTAACTAACACATCCCGCATAGAAAATCAGCTCATTGTAATTCACCTGGGAGGGACAAAGTGGGAGGGAAGAACAGGTATCGGAGCGGCATGGAACAGGCAGACGGAAAAGACTGTAACCACCCAGTACCTTGGCCAATGAGGGAGAGGAGGAGGGAGGAAGCGGAAGGGGAAAGGGCAGGTGAGCAGGAATCTGGGGCCCCAAGGTCTTGGGGTCACTCTACTCCCTCTGTGGTGCATCTTTGGGGGTTATCGGAAATTATGGTCTCAAGGATGCCGAAGATAGCAGAACTGACTTGTTCACAGCCGACACCTGGAATAAATGGTTGGCCCCAAGGCCTGGGAGATGGGCCATCTCCCCACCGGTCCACCGACCAGCAGCGGCGGGAGAAAGGCTGGGGAGCAGTGCAGCTTTGTTCATCTTGGGGGATTCCTGCCTGCTTCCTATTTCCCATGTCCAAGAATTCTGTGGCATAAGGCGGAGGTTCTGTTTTTGGGTCCAAGTGGTTCAACATGACCCTGGAACTGGTGGGGGGCAGGGGGGGGTGCTGGGTTGGCTGTGAATTGTGCTATTGCTGCTTTCCAGGTTCCTTTCCCCTCCTCACTTTCCCCTGTTCCATCCTTTTAGCTGTAATGTTTTAGCATCCTCCACCCCTTTGTTGTAACCTTTTAATAAACTTGCCTTGTTTGGGATGTCATGTGGGGAATCCAGTGTCTACTCTGGGAATTGAGGAACCAGGAAATTCCTGGGTGGGAATTTGGCCAGGGGAAAGGGGAATCCTGATGGTTTTCCATTGCAACATCCACCTAGGCTAAGGGGAGAATAAAGCTGACCGACTCTACACAGATGTTATAAAAATTATTTAGATAATGTATGCTAATGATTTGGAAACTAAAAATCTCTATATAAATTTTATTGTTATGTCTGCTTGCATCCGGAGTTCTGCTTTCAGCAAAAGCAAGTAGGATTTGAAGCAATTTCAGATGATGAATACTATGATTTCATTCTGTATTATCCTTCTGTAGCATGAAATTGCTTTTTCCTCCCTCTGTATAAACACTTTTACACTCTTTTGTCTAGGAGATAAGAGGAAACTGATTATTTCAGCCTATGAAAAGGAGTGCTTAACTAATTGCACAGAAATATGCAATGGGGTATTACTTTGGTTGTCTAAGCAAATTAGAACTTCTGCCTGTAAAATTAAGGGATTTGATAAAGGGAGTGAATTTTCGCCTTGACCAAATGGCTCTCGACAGGCTAAGCGTACGGTCTTTCTGACACATGCTGGCCATGCCCTGCCTGGACCTGACGAATCTCTGGAGGGATTTTAAGTGGAACCAGCATTTCTGGATGGGAGGCAGTGGACCTGTCCCGGGGCAGTCTGGGTCCTTGGATCTTTGCCTAATGGGGGATCCAGGAAGGGATGAACTTTCCCCGACCTCATCTCTTGCAGGTGGAGTTGACCAAAATCTTCGTCCATGGCTGAATGGGCACTGATGCATGGAAGGTTCTTGTGCACATGAGCATGGAAAAAGGTTGAACACTTTTAGCCACATTCTGCTACATGCGTCTCACATGCAGAAACTTCAAATGATCCATTGGCGTTTCCCAGGCTTGTAACCAAGCCCAGCATTGTCGTGTTTACTGCTTTAGTGCAATTTTAAGGTATTCGTCATTTTATATTTATTGTGTGTTGTATTGTTTGCACTTTTATGTAAATGCTTGCAAATTGTGGGATATCAAGTGGTACAGAAGTAATTTAAAGAAATAGGTAGATAGTTAAATGTCACTTTGAACAATCTTAGAATTGATTGCCTGTCTATGGTCACAGGAAGCGAAGGAATCCCAATGAGCCAATTGAAAACAAAAGGGAAGGCAGCACATATAGTGACTCCGGAGGGGGTCTCCGGGAGCTCACAAAAATGAAAATGAACTGTAGAAGGAGGCAGCCAGATTGTATTTAGCACTCTGAAATGTTTTCAGTTATGAAGTATTATCTGCATAAGTGGAAAAGTCAAGACTGTTTGCACCATTGCTGTCCGCAGCATTGGTTGAATGAGGGGGGACAAGTCTGCCCTTCATTATTTGACTTAGGCAGTGCTTGCCAGACGTCCTGGGACTCATCCCTTGCTAAACACATAAGAAGAGGGCTGCTGGACTGGCCCAGAGCCGTGCTTTCTCCAGCATTATTCACACAGCGGCCAGCCAGCCGCCCAAGGGAAGCCGTAATCAGAGGAACTGGATCACGGCAGTCAGTGCTAGCTGGCATGCAGCTCCACCGCTTAAGTGAGCGCTGGTAGCCAAAAGCCCAAAAGTGGTAGCCAAAAGCCTCACAGTGCTTGGCAAGGGTGAGGCTGGCGAGAGAGGAGAGGAGGGAAAGGGGAAAGGGGAAGGGGAAGGGACTGAGACTGGAAATGGCCCGTTTGCTTTCTTGATCTCACTGTTTATACGAATGCTATTGATATCACACAGTTTTGAGGTGCTGGGTGTTTACTTGCGCGATTCATCAGCCTGCGGCTGTTTAGAAATGTAGCCCTGCCGGGTTAATTGGCCTGGTCCCTCTCAGGACGTGTTTTAAGTAGCGCAGTGCCCAGATCGCATTGGGCACCGGATGCATTTCTTGCGCCCGCTTCTCTCCCCACAACCCCTCCAACCAAGGCAAGTGGCCTCGAGGTGGATCTCTCGTCTCCAGCATAGAAGTGTGGTGGAAGCGTGGCGGTCCCCCCCCCCGCGGCCCCCCAGCAAGCCGCCTCTCCCTGCATCCTTGGCTTTTCTGCTTATTTTAGGCCGCAACCCTACACCAGGACTGGGAATGGGTCGCCCTCTGGATGTTTTGGCCCCATGGTGAGGAATGATGGGAACTGTGCTACTTGCATGTGGTGGGGGTGGCTTTGGAAATGACGGGATGCTGCCAATTCAAAATGTCAGTAGGGGCTGATTAACAAAATTCAGTGCAGGGAAGCTGGATGGGAAACCCAGTGGAGGAGTTCCTAAGACAGGAAAGCTTTTTTTCTTCTTCTCCAATTGACCGATGATCCTAAGTTGCCTGATAAAGTAGATTAAACTGATAGCACAAGAGGGCTGAGCCCGAACGTAAGGTTTTTATGCGCAATTCTAGCGCCCTACACCGACCCAAACTCTTTAGCTTGCACTGACCTCGCTGGTCTGCAGTGATGTCATCAGGCAGCCAAGTCTGATTGGCTACACAGCATTGTGATGTCATCCCATTCCACATGCCTAATTTAGGAGGAGACAGCGCTGGTACATGGGGTGGAAATTCATCCTCAAGTCATGGCTGTCGGGAGAAACGGGGATGCTGAAAAGAACTGTGGAAGAGGTTTTCTGTGGAACATATCCGCCTACTCAGATGCACCGAGATCGCTTGTTTTTGTCACAAAATCAAAACTAACGAATAGCTCACGCAGCTCTAATGTCTGTTGGTGGAAGATGCCCACAAGGCTTGTGTGGGTCAAGCAACCTGAGAAATGTCAGTCGGATGACAAAACTCAGAAGTTAACTAAAGCAAAGCAACTTGACCTAAGCTGCTTGACCTTGAGCTAAGCACAAGGCTGAAGTGGAGGCTGAGCTCCAGAGCCAAAGCCACTCTTTGGAAAAGGCAGGGTGGACCTCGGAAGGCACACCGGGGCATCTTTGAGACCAGGCTGTGGGTCAGCAAACTGCAGAGAAGGCAGCAGGGATGTTTTCCAAATGCAAAATCACACATTTCCCCCACAAAGCGCAACAGCAGCAACACCAGCTTCCCATGAAATAAGCGGTGATGCTCAGAGCATGTAAACACAGGCAAATCCATGTGAAAAACAGCAGGCAAAACTCTCTCACACATGGACAATAGCCAGGCAAAATGTACACATCAACAAGCAAACAAAAAACCCAGAGAGAGTGTGTGTGTGTGTGTGTGTGAGAGAGAGAGAGAGAGAGAGAGAGAGAGAGAGAGAGAGAGAGGGAGGGAGGGATGGAGGAACTCTCGCCTTCCCCCTGCAGCCCACGACCCCAGCTTGGCTTCTCCTTTTTTCTGGACAGCACAACAGACTTCAAAAGGAAGTTTTTCTATGTATCCAGCTGCCATTTTTATTTTCAAAGACTCCCCCATCAACTAGAGGCAACCTCTGAAATAAAGATGGCACCGCAGGTCAGAGTTTCACTTCCTCGCAAGCCAGTCTTTGTCTTTAAATCTTAAAGAAGCAAAAATTGGGAGGCGGAGGGAGCCTGGCAGACGGCGAGAGAGGCGCTGGGGCCCACGGGTGCCTCTGGCAAGCTGGCAGATGGCTCAGGAGAGCAGAGGCAGAGTTGATGGTGCTCTATAGCCTTGATCCAAAAAGGAAAATGATGAAGGAACCGAAAACCTGCTTTTCCAGTTAGCCATTTCATGAAGTGGACACCAATTTTACCTTGCAGGCACAGACAGTGAAAGTTCCAGGAAGAGGGATCACAAATTCTAGCTAATTCAATCAAAGGGAACATCACACGGTGGGAAGGCAATCCAATAGAAGAACATCGTTGAAGATTGCAGTTCATGCTGCAAATCCGTCACTTTGGCAGCGCTAGCAAGCGGGCAAGTTTATTCTAGACACGGGCAAAGTACTTAACGTTGTATCACGGGGGCTTAACGGCAAAATTTAAGTTGTGAGTGCTCATTGGCAGGTGTATGGACCCTGACGGTATCATCTTAGACTACCTGTGGTAAAATACTTCCCTGTTTTGCTTTGTTTTTCAAAGGTACCTTCCTTTCACCTGGAAAATTATCAGGTCCCTTCCAACTCTACTCTTCTACGATTCTATGATTCTAGGTCATAGAATCTAAATGCCCTCTTAATTCTTAAAAATGTGCATGTTGTTTGGGAGTGAATAAGCAAGGAGTATCTTATCTTTTGCAGCGCCAAGCAATGTCTAAGAATTACCGTATTTTGTGCTCTATAAGACTCACTCTTTCCCCCCTCAAAAGTAAGGAAAAATGTCTGTGCGTCTATAAGAGCGAATGTGTGCAGTAAGTCTGTCAGATGTGCAGCCCATGGGGAAGTGATGGGGAATGTGCCTGTGATGATGTGCCCATTGGATTCAGAATATTTTTTTTTCTTGTTCTCCTCCTCTAAAAACTAGGTGCGTCTTATGGTCAGGCGCGTCTTATAGAGTGAAAAATACG
This sequence comes from Varanus salvator macromaculatus, assembly GCA_023646645.1. Lineage (NCBI taxonomy): Eukaryota > Metazoa > Chordata > Lepidosauria > Squamata > Varanidae > Varanus > Varanus salvator. Next base: position 18,065,253 of record JAIXND010000773.1, read on the forward strand.
GTAATTCTGGACCAGACGTTACCCTTAATGCTTCCATCAAGTTTACTGGCCACCCGGCAGGTACTTTCCATGTCTGCTGTTCCCTTGGGAAGGAGCCTGGTTAGTTGCAAAGGGATGACAAGGAAATCTGCGACGGAGTCAAATGAGTTTGCATTTCTATGATTCTGACCTGCAGGTTCCACCACAAATTGGATTTTTCTGAATTGCATGCAGGATTCCATGGAATTGAAGATCAGTTTCCCTTTCCCCTCCTTTTTTTTTTTTTGCAGGGGGGAGGCAGAGAGGGTAGCCACAGGTTTGCTTGTGCATTGGAGCAAGGAAGTTAAATTCTCAGCATCCCTAAACATATCAGGTTTATCCATCATAGATAATGAAATGAAAGGCATCTGACAAGCTGCAAAACACACACGGAGAAGAGTAATGCAATCTGTGCGTTCCTGGTTACAAACTACACGATTGACCAGAGCTTAAGCAGGGTGTGGTTGCGGATTTCCAATCTAGGGATGTGTTCCGTACTCTTAAAGTTCCTGACGACATGGGGGATTTAGTGGCTGATCTCTCCTCCCTGTTTCCCCCTTGATCATGTCTTTCAGCCCCACTTCACCGCCCTTGCAAAGCAGGTGAGTTAAAGACCGACAATAAATCAGATCACTTTCCTACTTCGTGGAGGAATTTAAATCTATGGGGACAGCCCCAGCATGGCAAGCTGAACCCCTGTCTGCTCACAAGCAAAACTACCGCAGAAATCCACGAAGGTGTTCCAAGAGGACTAGTTAAGATGGCAGTGTGAAAGCATTGCCCTGTTACATCTTGGGCACGAGCAGCTCCTGCCTGGGGCGAGAAGTCCAGTTCTTGCTCGTAAATAAGAGCGTGCCAAGCACTCGCTGCCACAGCCCACAAGTTACACTGTTGGCGGGACCGGAAATGCTGAGATTGCAAAGCACCGGACAAAGACATTGGACTGTGCAAACAAATTATGGGTTATCGCCTCCCCAGAGATCCCACTGAAGTAGCACAATGAGAAGAGGACAATACCTAAAGGATGCAGGGAGCTAATTATCTCGTTCCTGTTTGCTGATAAGTTGCAATTGCAAAGGGGTGGAAATCTAATTAAATGGCATCCCCCAACTCAGTTTGTGTGGTGGTGAAGGCGCTGGGCTTGGGACCCAGGAGATCTGGGTCCTAGTCCTCACTCAGCCATGAAATTCACTGGGTTACCTTGGGCCTGTCATATGCTCTCGGGGTGAGCTACCTCACAGGGTTGTTGTTGTGCAGAAAGGATGGAGAGGAGAGGAGAGCAGAGCAGAGCAGAGCAGAGCAGAGGAGAGGAGAGGAGAGGAGGATTAAGAAAGCCATCTTCAGTTCCTTGAAAAGAAAAAAGGTGGCATATAAATATAATTAATAAACAATAAAATGTGCCCCTGAAGCAGGTGTCAAACCAGTTAAAGACATTGCAGTGTTAACCTGAATGAAGTAAATTCCTGGACATTGGCAGCCTTTGATTTCTTTGACAGAATGGCAAGCAAAACGACAGAAAGATAAAACGATGTTCTTTAATCCAGCTCAGGAGCTCAGATATATTTAGTTACAGGCACACAAGGAGAGAATTTCGGGCCAACGGATTCCTGCTTTGAAATTGCAAATCCTTTGCAGATCAGAATTTTTTCTCCATCATGGTAAACATACTCCGGTGCGTACAGGCTGGGCTGTGCACCAAATGACAACAAAATATTAATTGGTTGTCCTCTGCAAACAACCAATGTATCATTGGTTGCAAAGAATATGTATCATTTACAGAGAGGAAGAGAAATGGGTTGATGGTTGTAACATGGGGAAGTTCCACGGATGTTCTTGTATGTGACTGGGACATAAAGAGGGCATGAAGGGGTTCCACTTGACGCTTCCAAATGGAAGGGCTTCCTCCATTCACGCATGCCACGTTTCATGGTGCTGCTGCTCATTTCCCACATTACGGACGGTGAGAAATTCAAGCGGCAGGAGCCTTGCGCTGAGTGCCTGTCGGATTGGGACCGCATAGGAGACTCTTGACTTTATTCCAAATGCAAAAGCAGAGTGTAAGGGAGGTGAATGTGAAGGCCTAGCAGATCCACTAGCCTGCGCATGATGAGAGGGGGAGGGAGGGCGAGGCGAGGGGGGAGAATGCTGCTTTGATGCATAAAATTCTGTTCTATGGCATCATGTCGAGGTTTCGTCTCTTGGTTTGCGTCTGGCACTGCCCCCTTTCCCCCCTCATCATCTCAAAAGCCCCCCACCTGTTTGCGGTGGGGCAAAACAGAACTGTGTTTCTGGGGCAAACTCCAAAGCCTTGCAAACCCAAATATGAATGTGATCAAACAAGCAACCGGCGCTGCAGGGGAGTGGCTCCCAACGTCCCGTCTTCCCTTCCAGCTTGACTTGTCTGCGTCGTTCCATCCTCAGCCAAAATCGCAATTTGCGTGGGCCACGCACCAGTTCAGCTGAGACGTCAGGCGGGTGGCGTACACAGCGCCTGTGCCCGGAACGCGTCTGGCTGGGGTGCTCTTCCAATAAACCAGCCTGAAATTGCCCATTCAATGCCTACTTTGAACCTAGTGTTTCCACCAAGTAGTCATTTCTAAATGGTATGCCACCAAAGGTGCACATTTCGGAATGTACTTTGTGCTAAAATTCTCTCCCTCTCATTCCCCCTTTTTGTCACAAAAGCACACGCATACCCTAAATTCCAATTGCAAAACCAGTTCCTAGCATCCTGTGTCCCTTGCCCTCAGCCAAGCAGTGCCACATACTCGTCTCTGACGGGAACCACATTGCAAAAGCCAAAGACTGCTGGAGGGTTGCAACCCACCCACAGCCGACAAGCTATGATGGACCACATGGGCATGGGGGCCCTTGTTTCTCCCCCTCACACCGACCGTGCCCCCCCCCCCCGCTTGGGGCTTGAGAGAGAACAAGAGGAACTGGCTTCATCAAACGTTTTGGATCCTCCTAGGGAACATTCACCCGCAGTTTGTCTAACGGCAGACAAAGTCGCCAAATTTGCCACTAGTGATTAAGGACGATTTGCAGTCATTCTGGTCCCATAATTCTCTTTTCCATCTGTCCAAACTTCCCAAACTCACAAGAAAACTGTGGGGGGAAATGCACAGATTTAAATCCAGTATACTAGAAGAAACAGTAGGGGGGAAATACCAACCCGCCCCCGCCCCCGCAAAACAGTGCGAGCATCAAAGCCATTTATTAATACATGCGTTCATTTTCTATACCAGTGAAGAGCCAAAGCTTTCTGGGCCAGTCACAAAAATTAAAACAGAATAACATGCCAAAATATAATGTTAACAAACATTTAAAACAATGTCAAGCAGCAAATTCAAGAACAATGCTTCCAGATGTCAAAGAGTAGAGGAAAGTCTTAATGTGGTATCAAAAATGAGGACAAACAGATCTGACTGGTAAATTGATGGTAAATCATCTTCTTTACTGATCAAGACAAAAGGAAAAAGAGAACCCACAAACGAGACATATTCTTTTAAAGAAAAGATTCTACTGTTCTAATATAAGAATATGAATTCCAGTGGTGAGCCAAGTCATCGTTCCATTTCGTAATTCCATCACGAACAGAACTGCAGCGATCCTTTTTGACACCCCGTGCCAACTCTGTACTTAAGAATAAGAAATGAACAAACTCATCCGGAACCATCAATAATCTGTAATTCAATACAATATTGATTTTTCAGCTCTAAATGAAATGAAAGACTCGTGAGGTTTAATTAGTGTCATGCTCACCATCCAAAAGAATACTTCTTCTTAACTCTAACAAATACTTTAGATCTACTCTTGCACCTTCTTGGCCTTCCAGACCTTCAGCCACAAGCATGTCAAATCATACTCAGCTGTAAGTAATATATACAAAATGATTTTACACTAGAACTTTTTTGCACTAATGAAGGACTTCTTTTTCTCTTTCTCTTTCTCTTTCTTGCAATGGTTAGAAGAAGAATGGAAACAATGGCACTTAACGTGGTCCTACATTATCTGGCAATGCCTATTCCCACCATGTTTGCTCAGAAGTAAGTCGCATTCTGCAGAAACCTTATGCAAGTTTAATAAGGGCTCTTTCCTCAGGCTATGAGGACGGGTGAGATTGTACTGCTGGTTCATGATTTACAGGAACTTGCCCAGGTTGCAAATGTCTCGATAATAAGATTGAAAGAACTTGCAAATTAAAAATAAATCCAGTGTGTGGGGGGGGGGGGAGGGGGAGGAAAAGGTGCTCTCCATGCAGGCAAGGACTTTGAATGCATCGTTCTTAAAAGTTTGGATCCCAGCTCCTGCTTATTCAGTCATATTTTTGTGGTGTGGAATTCGGATGGCCTCCTCTTTTCTTCTGCCTGGCGCTTCATCTGTAACAACGACATGGGCAGGCAAGTACACATGGTGTTTTCCATTCATTCCAGCTGAGTGGGATGGTGTGACTTGGTGTCCTGCAACGGCAGGCGGTTGGACCCAATGGCCTTCATGGCCCCTTCCAACTCTGCTATTCCATGATTCTAGGAATAACTGCATCTATCCAGCTTTGTTCTGATTGTTTCTTGATAAGATTGATTGATTGATTGATTGATTACATTTGTATGCTACCCCATCTGGGTGGCTTACAGTAACACAGAAATAACACTATTCAATACAAATACCAAGCAAATGCAATAATATAATCAGATGAAATACAAAATAGAATATTAACTGTGAAAGTAATGCAGAAATCAGAACAGAAATACTCAGTGTTATAATGCAATATAAAGCAATCATAAAGTGCATTAACCCCCCACCCAAGCACAAAATCCCAGTACCAAACTGGTATAACTGGCTGAGAAAAACATGGCCTGCACAGCACAGCCTCCCCTTGGCTTCTCCTCTGCTCAGCGTAGCCCAAAGAGGCCCTGGAGGGGTGCAAATTTGGCTTCTGCTCTTGGCTGACACCCAAGGCTGCTGTCCTTGGTGGCATCTGCCGGAAGAGGGCTGGTCTCCGGGGACCTGCTCCTGGCCGGCTCCTCTTCCTGAGTGTAGGGGGATTGTGGCTACGAGACAGGGCCGTCGCGAAGGTACCTGGTGGCATCTTGAAGGCTGCACGTCATGGGAGAGACCGTCTAGAATGAGTGGAACCACTGCAAAGCATTGAGCTGCCGTCCCATCCCAACCCGGCGACTTCCCAGGACCAAGAAGACCCTCACCCGTGCATCCAAAGATGTCGCAGCATATCGGACTAAGCCAAGACTCAGAACAGAACCCAGTGCAGCAAACATCCGAGCTTCCCAAATACTATTTGGAGACATGCAGAAGGAGAAGGAAAAGAATAAGAAGGAAAGACGCTGTAACGCCTTCATACATTTACAGGTTTCCCGATAAAGCCCTACAAGACCATTCGCCTGTGACAGATCGAGAAGGCTTGAACGTTCACTGCGATGCAGTTGGAAGCAAGTCATTAAGTTTAATTCTCCCTGCTTCCCAAACTTTGCATTGCATTTGTTTATTTACTTATTTCCACTGATCTGGGTTTAATTTCTTCCTGAGAGTGTTTCTGGGAGCGACATGAGCTTTAATTAGCAGATTTAAATTCAGATCAATAATAACAACAGCAGGCGGCTTCCTGCCTTCCCAAAAGACAAGCCTGGAGGCTATTCCTGGAATAAGAGAAAATTGACCGATGGGATGCCGGCGGTGCCAAAGCCCAAGGAAAGGGACCCAACGGATCCTCTCCACCACCTCCAAATGCAGCGGTGAGTGTGTGAAGGCACCACACCGTATGGTGCAAGGGCAAACTTTTAAAGATCATGGAACTGGCCGACGTGCCAAAGAGCCTGTTACAATATCGCACCAAATCCTCACTTCAAGAGAGTTCCTCTTAATCAACGGCCTCAGGCACGGCACCCGCTTCACCATACCTCTTGTGCGACGGAAACAAGAGTCAAACTAATTGCTGCGGTTTATGCATTTCCATTTATAAGACACGTTCAAACGAGGTGTCATATCGTTGCTTTGAAAGAGCATGAGGAGACCTTGCGATACGAAGATCCAGACAAAGCAAAATGCACTACAAATACCTCCACGAAGGTGAATGGGCCACCAAGTCCTGGAGAAGGACCAGGCTGCACAAACAAGTCCTCCAGCACCTTGGCTTTCGGATTCCGTCCCTTGCTAAGGTTGCATTGATCACATTTCATGCAGCTCGGGGTGTGTGCAGGGAAGAAAAATCTTCATTGATGTGTCTGCTAAGAAATCGTCTGCCCCGTTCTGTACCAGCGGTGCAGGCTGGATTGTTGCAGTGTCCACGCAAGGTGCCCCTGCCTTTGGGTTAAGCTCACTCCAGGGGTGGCACTGGGCAGAAGCTACCACTGGGAAGCAGCAGCGATCTGTCGGGGGCAGAGTGATGTGCCCCACGGCGTCTGGCTCACACAGCACCCCCTACGCCGGCCGGTCATCTTCGCATCCCTGCATGTGTTCGCTCTTACGCAATCTGCATGTTTCCAACACTTTTCCAGTGTCTATGGAGAAGTGCAAGGTCTTGCACTTGGGGCATAGGAATAGCTGTCATAAGTACAGGTTAGGGGACAAGTGGCTGGAGAGCAGCACTTGTGAAAGGGACCTCGGGGTACTGGTTGACCGCAGGCTAAACATGAGTCAGCAGTGTGATGCAGTGGTCAAGAGAGCGAATGCCACCCTTGGTTGCATAGCCAGAAGTGTGGCTTCTAGATCAAGAGAGGTATTACTACCACTCTACATGACTCTGGTGCGCCCGCAACTGGAGTATTGTGTTCAGTTTTGGGCCCCTCATTACAGAAAGGATATAGCCAGGTTGGAGTCAGTGCAGCGTAGGGCCACAAGGATGGTGGCTGGTTTGCAGGGGATGGGGTATGAGGCGAGACTGAGGGAACTGGGTCTCTTCAGCCTGGAGAAGAGGAGACTCAGAGGGGATATGTTGGCAACATACAGGTATGTGAGGGGGTGTCACATGGAGATGGGGAGAGGCCTGTTCTCCCCTGCAGAGGAAAGCAGGACGCGCTCCAATGGAGCGAAGCTCAGGGAGCCAAGGTTCAATTTGAATGCCAGGAAGCACTTCCTGACAGTTAGGACCCCGAGGGCGTGGAATGGGCTTCCACAAGAGGTCGTTGAGGCCCCATCGGTGAGGGTGTTCAAGGATAGGCTGGACATGCACATGGTGGGCATGTCGTGAGCGGAGCCGGCTGGTGCCGGAGGTCAGACTAGATGGCCCAGGAGGCCCCTTCTGACTCGCTCTGTTTCTATGTTTTTATGTTTCTATTTTCAGAGTGGCGTTACTTTCCTGGAATATCTATTTAGCCTGGAATTTGCTTTCCCGGAGAAATAGCTCCTAAGGAGTTGGGACCCTAAAGACCCCTTTCTGGAATGGGATTGACAAGAGGCTGGGGTCCTGGCCAGGACAAGCTTGGCGGATGTGCCAACATGGTACTTTCCTGGAGCTGGAGAAAGAAACCACCCCAAGGTTTAATGAAATGGGTTGGCCAAGCCCAGAGCAAGCAAAGAAGAATCAGGAAATGACCAGGAAATGGCCGGCCTCTTTTGCTGGTTGTCAGAAGGCAGTGGCTGAAGCATAAGCCCTTTGGATCTCTCATTTTTATTATTTATATAACAAATGCTCTTCATGCCAAGGGCCAAGGGCAACTCACAGCCACCTCTCTCTGTTCTGGTGGCTGCTGCTTTCCCTGAGGTAGAGCTTGGTGACTGGGTGCCGTGGTCTGGGCTTCAGGGGGAGGCTTTGGGGTGGGGGGTCAGGAGGTCCACCATTCCTCCGCTGTGAGGAAGCTGTGGGAAAGAGGATGGAGCAGCCAATGAGCCATGGCGGAGAGGAGCCCAAGAGCCCAAGAGTGATGTGGCTGGAGATCTGAATGGGTGCACTGCACTTCTACTGCAAGAGGAAGCACAAGGAGGACCTTCACAAGATGTCTCAGCTCCCAGTGATGAGAAAAAGATGCATCTCTACAGAAGGACCAAGCTGGCTGTTTGGATCTTGCCCATCTGGAGGTTGGCTTGATCTTGCTTGGATCATGTGGAGAGGGGTGGGGAGGAGAAAGGCCAGGAAGCTTCCCAGGTGAGTAGGCTGTGCCTTGTCACTGGATGGCCGGGGAGGGAAAAGATGACACTCCCAACACACGGCCCAGAAAGGGGGCCAGATTGGTTCCTGCTGGAAACAACAGTGATGATTGAAGCCTGACATTGTGCTTTTTCTTCTATAAATGCGCTTTTTGGAATGAGAGTTTCCTTGTTAGAATAAACACAGCGAATCTTTTATGCATGAAGCTTCAAAGAAGCTTCCTAGCTGTGTTCGGTTTTATAGGAACAAACCTGACAAGGGAGCCCAGAATTGTGCTCACGGTTAAATACTGTCCTCAATAGGAATTATTTAGGGGGGAAAGATCACAGAACCACAGACTCACTGGCTTAAATGTGCTGTTGTGATTCATCAAGTTCAAGGCAGCTCTCTGGGGGCTCACTAAAATCTACCTGGGGGGGGGAGGGGTTGTCCAACTCCTGCAAAGCTGCAACATGGGCTGTGTTAGATTTAGTGGGTCCCAAGCTCAGCATCCCTACCCTGATCCAACCATGTTGTGGTGGTGGTGTGTTATCAAGTCATCTCCAACTTATGGTTGCCCCATGAAGAAAGCTCTCCAGAACGTGCTGCCCAGGACAACCCTGCTCAGCGCCTGCAAATTCCAGGCTGCGGCTTCCTTTCAGACACGTCTTTCATTTGGCCTTCCTTTTCTTCTTCTGCTTTGACTTTCCCTGGCATGTTTGCCTCCTCCAGGGAGTCTGGCCTACCCATGATGTGCCCAAAGTGTGACCGCCTCGGTTTGGTCATTTTTCCTTCTGGGGAAAGTTCTGACTTGATTTGACCGAAGCCCCACTTGTTCCTCTTTCTGTTGCTCCAGGGTATTTGCACAGCTCTCCTCCATGTTTTGAACCATGTGAAGGGGGAAAGGGCCTTCAGGTTGGCGGGTAGCGCCTGGGAAAGCACACAGATCCTCCAATATGTCTTCCGCATGATGCTCTTTCCACTAAAATTTTATTTAGACAATATTTTAATAGTTAATATTATGGTTAATTTATGTTTAATTTATGTTTAGGTTTAATTTATGTTCAATTTAAGATTAATTTAAATTTGTTATTTATTTATTTATTTGTTGTATGTTTTTATATTTAACCTGAGATGGGCCAGTTTTTAAATATTGTATATGTTTTTAATATTATATTTGTTTTGTATTGTGAGCTGCCCCGAGGCTGCTGCAAGGGGTGGCATATAAATATTTAAATAAAATAAATAAATAAATAAAAAATTAGGCTAGCGATCTCTGAAGTAGCACATACTCAGAAGAACTGGCCTCTCTTTCTTTTCACCATCTTATAAACAGCCCAAGAGGATGGGAAACAAAGCCAGTTTGCAACAACAGGATGACAACAGCAAATGTTGCAATGCAGCTATTGGTGTGAGCAGTCCAGATTCAAAGCAAATGACCGAGTGGGAGCAAGACTCTTCCTGATATGGCGGGAGCGGCAGGGCCCACTGAATGCTGGATGGCGGGCGTGCATCCGTCCAGCCCCGGGGCGGAAGGGCGCCAACCTCTACTTCCTCCTCCTGGTGTTTCTGCAGGGAGGCGGTGCCGTTGCTTGGGGAGTCTGGAGCTGAGGGCCCAGTGGCTGGGCTGTGCTCCCCCACCTGCCTTCAGTCCCTCTGCAGCAGGTGTGGAAGGAACAACTCCGGTCGCCTCCTCAGGGGTGCAGAGGAGAGAAGAGAGAGAAGGCCAGGGAGGAGAGGCGGCCAGGGCTGAGGATTTGATTCCGATCTGTGTGCCAGCTTCCCAGCTTCTCCCTCCTTGTCTAAAAGACTGGAAGTGGGTGTCCGGATACAACTCAGGGCGCCAGGCATGGCAGTGGCAGAAACGGGCACTGCTTCACCCCCTCTCCAGCACGAGATGACGTAACCCCGTGAATCCGGAGCATCGCGCGCGTCGAGGGGACACGGAGCGCCTTGCTCCCTACGTCTGTCTCTGTGAACATGCTGCCTTGCACAACACACCTCTGATGGTTGTCTGTGAACCTCCACACCCCACAGGGATGCAATTTAAGAGCACGTGGACATCTGCAAAAGAAAATGGATTTTCTAGAGCAAACCGAATGGGTAGGACGGCTCAAAGAAAAGGGAAGCCAACACCGGACGTGCCTGCGGGGTGAAAAGCACCCACGGCACCCGCAGCAGTTTGGACCTGCCGAGTTCTTCCTAAAAGATGCAGAAGCTTCCAGAAATTATTACACGAGGAACATAAATACTTCAGCGATTTAAGAACTGTCTCACTACTTGGGAGTTAGTGGACTCCCTGGATTAAGGAGACTCTGAGCAAAAGATCCAATCATGGCATTTGAAATTACCTGTCAGGTTTCTGTTTCATCCTTAGAGATGATGTCTGGGTATGCTAAAAAAAGAGAAGGCGTTGGGGTTTTCATTCTCTGTAAACCAAAGATAGGGAGCCTGTCACATCCGGAGGAACCCTCTATCAATGCCTTTGCACAATAATGCAGTTTTAATGCATTTAATTTTACTACACATTTTTAAAGTTCCTTTGATGGTATAATATTTTTACTGTACCATATTGTCTTTTTTTTATGGATTGTTGTAAACTGCCCAGAAAGCTTTAGCTACAGGGTAGTATAAGAATGAATTTAATGCATAAGCACAGGAATAAAAATGTAATTTTGATGCTATGTTATCCTAATACATGCCTAATATATTTGGAGGGTCTCTTCGTAAGGTGTGTTGTGTTTGCAACAAGAAACATTATTTTCATCTTGGTAAGTTAGGGAATTATGAATCCATACCTTTCTTTTATCTGCATTTTACTTTTCCATAATAAAATTGGTGGAATAGTAAAAGGACAATGAGAGATGCTACTGCAGTGTTCCCATTTCCTGTATACTTTGGCCCCAGGATGCATTCCAGGCAGAGCTGAGTTTTTCCTAAAAATTACAAAGAGAGGAAATAAGGCATGATTGTGGACTAAAACTGGTAGCTAGTGATAATAACTAAACATGTTCTTGTTGATTCTAAGTGTGCTTTCACAGGCTTCAGTGGATCCAGGCCAGAGTTGCAGCCTTATTTGTACAAGTTGCTAGCAACACAGAAAGATGGTTGCAAAACCTGGAGAACATTCAGATCTCAACAACTTAAACTCTTGGTAGTTCCCCTCACCCTTTCCCCCTTTTCTTCTGGGGTGTTCTTTCTGGCAGCCATTAGTTATCCTGTATTCTGGAGCAAAACTGGCTTTTTAGAGAATCCTCCATCTACACATGCGAGGTCAAGAGGAATAGGTTGAGAGCAAATAATAACACGATCAAGAACCTGCAGTTAGCAGGTCCATGCATTCTTTGGTAAGAGAGAATGTTCTGGAGCCCTTTCTGTTCACCTGGACACAGCAAAACTCAAAAGGAACGCGTATGGATCTCGTAGGCTCATCAGCATGCATGCAAAGAACTTGGGGGCATGGGAACGGCCTTCTGTTTTTTCAGGGCACAATGAAATCTAAACAGCTCCTCAGAGATACTAATAGCCTGGAGACTATAGCAAATCATTTGGAGAAACACTTCCATTTGCACATAATTACACCAATATAGAACTAATTGCAGCAAATTTCCACGCCAGATGATGCATCGCTGTGGAGATTCATAATAGAACAACGGAGACTGTGAAGGATGGAAGGGTTGGTGGACTGGAATGCACATCTCTTCAAAATGCCGTCATCGCATGCAAGAGGGGCCCGCCATCACAAGGAGAGGAATGGAAATTAGGAGTACGCCAGACTGGACCATCTCTGGGCCCAACTGGTCCGCCTGTCCTTGCCGTATAGAAAGGGGGAAGTGGGCCCAATATTTAAGGCAAAAAGAGCAGAAGGGCAATAGAAACAGCCCTGCTTCCTTCTTCAAGCCATTTTTCCTGCAGCTGGGACTTGGATGCAAAGGATCTCGGGGCAACGCAACTGGGGGAGAGGGGCTGGAAGAAGGCAGGGCAGGACAGAAGGATGCAAATCCAAGTTGCTTTCTGTGCTGAGGACCGTTCCCCTCTCTTTCCACGGTTGGGCCAATGCTGCTGAAACACGCGGAGCCGGCATGGTGCTTAGAGCAGCTGGGCAACCCAAAGATCTGAGCCTGAGTCCCCACTCAGCCGTGAGGCCCGGGGTGACTCCACGTCTCGCCTCTGCCCTGCTGAAGCGTGGGACCTCCCGGGTTTCTGTCCTTCCAAGGCACCCGCCTGCCTCTCTGGGACCTGCAAGCAGCCATCAACTGGACTGTTCGACCAGCAGCAGGGAGCTGTGGAAACGCCCAAAGGACAGACCTCGTTATTGAGGGATGCTGCAAACCATCCAGACAACCGGAGACCCTGCTGAACAGACCCAGCCACGTGCCTCCGTTGGAGGCGAAACCAGCAAACACAGAGGCAAATCGCACGCAGTTCTGGCAAAGCCGAACAAGTCTGTTAAACTTTCTAGTTCGTTTCCTGCTAAGGATTTTGGTTACAGTTTCTGGGGATCTTGGTCCAAGTCCATAAATCAGTCGATCTGGGACTTAGCTGTGCCATGGGTAAGCCCTGCTCCCCAGTAGCTTACGTTATGTCAGCTCCAGATGCTTCCATGTAGCTTTCTAGTGACAATTACCGCTCAGAGGAGGGTGATAAAGCAGATCCCCAGTGATTCAAAAGCCTAAATGCTGTATTCCAGCGATACGATTTATTGGTCCCAGTAAATTAATAAGCACTTTGTGCACTTAGAGGCCGACTCAGAATGCTTCTCTTGTGGCATCAACACTGAAAAACAACAATGACCTAAAAATGAAGCTCATGATAAATTCTCTGGAGAAACGTAACAGATATCATGTCAACGGGGATGAGGAACATCTGCCTTGCAGGTCCCGTTCAGTAGTGAAGCCTGAGTCTAAAATGCAAGGCTTGGGCTGCCACTGGCAAGCCCTTCTGCAGAGACCGCTTTGCAATGACTGCATGAGAAATGCCAGAGCAGGGCGGCCCAGGGTGCGACTGCCGCTGGATCCGGGGAACTCCATTCCCGGCACACCCCGGCCCCGGAATCCTGCTCCTTTTGAGGAACATGACCTCTAGTTGCTTGCACAGAATTAACATCCTGCACTGTGCGGCACTTTATGAGGTCTATGCAAAACCATGTCTAATGGATTGTGTCCACCGTTGGACGGATCTCTGTGATATATGGTAAAGCTTAGAATGATCTTGGAATGGAATGACAGTGTTCCTTGTATTCTCATTTCTCTTGTATTTCGGAGATGGTCTTAAGATCAGGCTTTGGATCAAGTCTTATGTGCAGCTGCCTATTCTGTGTGTGTTTATGCACAGGTTAAATCCCACCGAGTTCAGTGCTCTTCAGCCTGATATAATTCTGCAGAGGATCCACGTTTTAGTTGTGCTGGATGTCTGTATGGACAAGTTGGCTTTCATCAAAGCTTCAGGTCTCTTGCCTAAGGAAGTGGATCTGAAGCGGTTTTTGAATTTAGAAACATAGAAACATAGAAACAGAGCGAGTCAGAAGGGGCCTCCCGGGCCATCTAGTCTGACCTCCGGCACCAGCCGGCTCCGCTCATGACATGCCCACCATGTGCATGTCCAGCCTGTCTTTGAACACCCTCACCGATGGGGCCTCAACGACCTCTCATGGAAGCCCAATTTGGAGGTGCAATATGTCCCTCATCTCACAGTCATTTCTCACCTTGTTTCATTCATGTCTCTCTTTATAAATATCAACCCTGTGGTCTGTTAAAGTAAAAATCATAGAGGTAAAGCATCGCTTTGGGATACAGATGAAAAAGCTGGACAGTGAAGAAAACTGCCAGGAAGACACTTGGTATCTTTGAAACTTGGTGGTGGAGGAGACCCTCATGAACATCCCGAACAAGAAGAATGACAAACCAGCGGGTCCTTGAGCAAAGCAAGACTGAACTTTCCCCAGGAGCAAAAATGGCAAAACTGAGGCTGTCGTACTCTGGGCACATCATGAGAAGGCAGGACTTTCTGGGGAAGACAATCCTGTTCGGAAACGTTGAAGGCAGAAGAAGGAGAGGCAGGCCGAACGAGAGATGGGCTGGCTCCATAAAGGAAGTCACTGCCGTGAACTTAGAAGAGCTGAGCAAGGTAGTCCTAGACAGGACATTCTGGTGGGTTTTTGTTCGTAGGATGGCCATAAGTCAGAGAGGACTTGATGGCACATCACAACAACAAACAAGAGCGCTTCAGTCCCCAGGGTGTTGACTCTCTTTTGGCTCAAGGTCAGGAGGCCATTCTGGAGAAGCTTTGCGTTCTGTGGTGCAGGGAATCGAAGACAAAAGGGGCAAAGCCTAGATGACCGAAAGCAGCAAAATGGGGGAGCTTACAGTTCTTATGCCAAGAACTAAAGCTTAGGGGAGGCCATTGCACAATTTAGAATGGAAGAAAACAACACAAAGGCCCAGAAGTTTCCCAGCAACCAGTGGTCAAGGGAACGGTGGGTGATGATGGGAAGGGGAGGTACAGCAACTGTGCATTAGTTATTTTGGCTTCCAGGGCAAGTTCTGGGTGGATTTGCTCCAGGACCAACTTGTTCATCTCTCTGTCAGTCCAGGGTCTCCACAAAGCTCTCCTCCAGCACCCAATTTCCAATATGGCTTCTCTCTATGGACGCTCTTATTTCACTTGTATGGCAGGCTTTGCATTTTATGAAGCTCAGTTGCTTTCGGCATCTGAAGTAAAATGGAAAGGTGAGATAGAAATATTCTTAAAAATATGCAGGGGTGCTAGTTGGTGGAAATATAACCCAGCCCTGAGTTGGAATGGAAGCATTTATGGCTCAAACCCTGGAGGGAAGGCTATTTCTAATTGGCAACATTACCTAATGCTTTGAAATAGGATTACTTATCCTATACAAAGTAAGGGGTTTTGTATAGGGTTAGTGTCTGATCCGCAGCAGGCAAAGAATCCTCCAAGCTTCTCGCTACAGCTTAGACGAAGTAAAGAGTAGAATCCTGGATCAGAAATACTGTGAAAAATTTCTCATTTTACAAATAAGCTGCATGATCCCGGTTGGCTTTCGTACTCCGCAGACAACTTCATGCAGCTCCGAAGAGATAAAATGACAACGAGCTTGCAAAGCTGTCTCCAGCCTTGTCAGAACAAACAACAAAAGTCCTGCAGTGTTTCCCATGAAATAGCAAGTGAGCGGGACAGTGGCCTGAAGTAGCTACCCTGCAAGACCGAAAGAGACTTCACGCTCCATGCGCGAATGAATCTCCCCCTTCTCTCCCCTCCAGACATTGTTCCTTACATGGCTAAGTCACAAAACCTCACTTTTATTAACTGTTTCTAGGTCTTGCATCAGACACAGTTCTGTTCTCTTGAGTGCCCTGCTTCATTTCTGTGTTTCGGGGCTGAGAGGTTTGTGGAATGCAAAAACGACTCGAGACACAATTGACTGGGGAGTTCTCTTGCACGGTTCTCCATGAAATTAATGGGAGTGCTACAAGAGCGGGGGGTTGAGCTCGATGGCCTTCATGGCCCCTTCCAACTCTACTATTCCATGATTCTGAGACCAGCCGTGTTCCTATGCAGGCCCCATTCATTTCAATGGGGCTCAAAATAGAAGAACTGCATTCTGAGTTATGAGTTCTCATAGTAGCATGCAGTGAGCAAAAATCTGGACTATGGACAAAGTCGGATACCATATAACAAAGGGTTAATTTTGAAACACTTTCCTACTTCAGCAGAATTGTGAAGAGTTAATCGGATTCCATATCTGATTAAGCCAAACTTTGACTCAGAAGCCAAATACAAAGACCTTTTTGATGAGTTTTCAGGCGGCACAGGCCAAAGCAGGCTCGTCTGTTATTGCATGATCCATGCAGAAAGAAATTAAATATCCTGAGCAGTGCGATCTGCATGGACTGGAACAGGAGCGGGGAAGAGAGCCGACTTCTCCTGAACACATGACATGGAATGCTCCGACAACACGGAAAGTCATCATTTCTGCCAAACGGAGATTCTACCCTTGAGTAGTTTTTCCTGAAAGGTTCCACTGGGAAATCTAACTTGCAAGACTGAAGAAGCGCGAGAGTATCCAAGCTCAAAAGCCGAGATTTAGTCTTGCTTAAATCTGAGATATGGGCGTACATATCAATTCTTTTGGGGCTGTTGCCACAGCTCCTCCAACTGATTTAAAACTGGGTATTGACAGCTTCAACACCTCAGGCAGGTTCAAACAGCTTGGCCTTCTAAAAACAGCTCTCAATGCTCCCCACCCAAAGGTATTTAGCGCTCTTAAATGCCTCAGCTGAAATGGCATTGAAGTCTTAGCTTGGCACTCTTAAGTGTAGCAAAATTGGTGCCTTAAAGCTACCCAAGCCCTCTTCCCCACCACCCCAAACCTTGCAAGTTCTGCAGTTGTAATTATCTGTGCTCCATCTATTAAAGCATGCTTTGCTTGAAAGAAAAATAGATAGTTGGGTAGGCTGGTTGCAAAAGTAACGAGCACCCTACCATTAAAAAAAAAACCTGGTTATTGACAGATCGAAATGTCAGAGCAATTGCTTCGCTGCCTCAGAGCTGTGCTCCCCTTTGCTATGCAGCGCCGAAGGCAACATGTTCCGCTTGTTCGGACAAGGGAGTACGATGTAGTTCTAGTTTTTCTCACTTGAGAACTGCTCAGGTACTCCTAATAAGAGGAGAACGCCTGTCGAAGTGAGCAGCACTACTGGGTGGACTGCGGGAATGACACGTGGATGATGGGAGGGGTGGTTGTTTTGTGATCTCATGGGCGTCTTGCACCATCCACAATGAAACAGCCCCCCTTCTCCAGTTCAGACATCTGGCCTGAGAGGTTTTTTGATATCAAATGGCAGGGCTTTTTTTGGTCATAGAACGCACCGGAATGGCGCTCCGGCACCTTTTTTTGACGGATTTTTCCAAGTGATTGTGAATCGCCCTGTTGGGCGTAGCAGGTCGGTGGCAAAAGTCATTAGCATAGTGCCTGCGGGCTGCTTGTGTGTCTGTGCTGCTTGTGAGGGCGCTGCTCGCTTGGGATGCTGCTCGGCTTGGGATCGGTCGTGTGGCCGCGCACTGGGTGCTTACTGCTGGCGGCGACCATTATGTTTATGCATGTGTGGAGTGACTGGCTACGTGCAAGAGGTAAATAAGTTCTTTATTTCAAAAAAAGTTGGTGAATTGAAAATCTTTTTTAGTGTAAAAGTGTGACCCCAAGATGTGAGTTCCGGCACCTTTTTTTTTTTTGAAACAAAAAAAGCACTGCCAAATGGTATATAAAAGTAAATACCATATTTTTTGCTCTATAAGACTCACTCTTTCCCCCCTCAAAAGTAAGGGGAAATGTCTGTGCATCTTACAGAGCGAATGTGTGTGTGCAGTAAGTCTGTCAGATGTGCAGCGCATGGGGAAGTGATGGGGAATGTGCCTGTGATTATGTGCCCATTGGATTCAGAATATTTTTTTTCTTGTTTTCCTCCTCTAAAAACTAGGTGTGTCTTATGGTCAGGTGCGTCTTATAGAGCGAAAAATACGGTAAATAACAAGACGACACAGCAAGCAAGCAGTGACAGCGATCAATGGCTGTTTCTTGAGCCACACGAACCCGTCAGTGCGAGGCCCTTGCTCCGTCCTCCAACACCCCTTTCCCTCAGCAGCTCTGATGACACAACTATGGAGGGGCAAGGAAACCATTTTGGGGGCGTGGACCCCGCTGTGTGTCCTTCGTCCTGCAAGCACTCGTGGACTTCCTCTCAGCTCAGCTCGCGTCCTGAGGGAGGGCCGAGTCCAAGAGGAAGTCTGCAAGCACTAGAGGACTGGATTCCTCCGAGTTTCGTTGTGACCCAAGTCACAATCACGTCAGTCCTGCAGCCCTGTGGTGGAAGCTGCCACGTGGACATGCGTGGCTCCGCGTCAGCTCTGGAGCAACTCTCCTGATCCATCATTTCCTCAACTCATTAGAAGCTTGAGCGAATCGCCACCCTGTTCTGCAATGCTGCAAAGCACTTTCTGCTTCCCTCGCACTGGTGAGGGCAGTCGATGACCCATGAGGTCATCGGGAGATGGAACAGGGTGCAGCCGGGATCAGGAATGGAGCGAGCACTGGGCACTGGGCATGCCGCTACAAAATCCCTCCAGATCCCGAAGAACAACATTCAGAACCTCCTGGCATGGCCACCCTTGGAAATCCCGTTAAAATCTTCAGGCTGGAAGCCACACTTATTCCCGTAGGAAGAGTTGTGGCAAAGGAGGGGGATGGACAGACACGATGAGCTGATGAATGGAAGGTCATGGAGATTAGCATAAGAGACTCGGGTTGACTCTCATTAGACAAACACTTCCTTAGATTTTTCAGGCCAGTGCCACTTTTGAACGACATTTTAAGGGTTTCATCTGAAGTTCTGCCCATTACATGAAACTTTAAATGGCTGCAGAACAGCAATTCAATCTTCCAGTGAAACAGAAGTAAACAGAGATGGAACAGGGCACCTTTTTGCACGGCTGCATCACAAAGAAAGACACACAATACTTACTGGGGACACACAGTGAATAGCCTGCCCAATAATTGCTTTTTAACCGGGACACAAACTGGACGTGATGTGATAAGCCCTTTTGTTTATTCATGTGGCTATGTCAGATGTGGAACGAACGGGGCTGAGCTGCGGCTCTTAATTTCACGTGAGTTCCCTCCTACCTTATTTCCCCAAACATTTCCACTTCCAGCACTTTTCTCTCAGGCTGGGCTGCCATTTTCTTCCTCCCGCTGCTGTGTGAATCAGGCATGGATGTGAGCGGCAAAAATGGCGGCAGAGAAAAAGAGGTGGAAAAAGAGAAGGTCCGTCAAACCCATCTCAGGAGAGCAGCTTGGCAGATACTGATTGTGGAAGGCACTCCTCTGCCCAAGATAAGCGACAACTCCACTTCCTTTTGACAACTGTGTGTGCGTAGATCATTCCTGCATCTTGACAGGTTAAGAGGCAGTTCTCCGAGCCGTTGTCCGGAAGGACCCAAGAAGACCACGTGGGACAGCTTGGTCAGGGACTTCAGCACTCTGGCGTCTTCCTGCCAAGCAAGGGGCTGGCGCATCATGTTGCTCACCCGCTAAAATGCACCATCGGTGTTGTTCGTCAGCTCCCCTGTACCCAAAGGAATGGCCTGGTGCCTCTTTCGAAAAGGGTTCTGCTCCCTTGGAGCGATCACATTCACGGCCGGTGGCTGCTCATTCACGGCCGCATCTGGAGCCAGGTGGTATCAGCAGGGCTTGGTGAGGCTCCTGGCCAGAATGGGTCAATATATAGGTATCTGTGCTTTGGGGCTCTTCAGAGTGGAGCTGTTGCTGCGATAGCATGTGTGTAGATGGCCTTTTCACCCTAGCACAACTCAAAGTGCTGGTGATTACCTGAAACCCTACACAGTGATGGACCTCCTTGGTCTCCGTAAAGGAGTGTCTTCTTCTGCATCGGTGATGATGTTGATTATTGCTCATCTGGAGGTCATATTGGACCTCCCCAGGCCAGATGTGATAGGAAGCTGGGCCTTTTTGGTAGCAGTACCATGTGACCAACAACCCTAGGAGTAGGACCCGCTGAATATGGGGACCAAAAGCCCTAAAGAATCCCCCAAGGAATTCTCCCCCTACAGAGATTAACCTGGTGCCTGCACATGTGTCCTTTTAGAGTCAGGTTAAGCACTTAAAATTTCCTCGTATTTTTCAAATAACCATGGAGCCTGAATGCTGCTGTTTTGTTTGCTTCTTCCTTTCTGTTCATTTGTTTCCATTGCTACTTTTTAAAAGTGCCGTTTTGTGGCAAACTGCCTTGGAATTGCTCCTTGGAAAATAGAATAGGTATTCACAAGTAAGGTTAAAGAACCCATCACCTTGTGGGGGACAAACCTATGGACTCCTGACACTGTCGATTCCCACCCCCCACCCCCACCAGGTAAACCATTACCGAGAGCAGTATTTATAATGAGGGAGACAAGCCCTGGTGATTCAGCCGAAGAGGGTGCATCTCGCTTGCTCCAAAATAGCATCTCATTCCGGATGCAGAAAAATCGCTTCCAGTGTGCTAGCGTTAAAGGCTTTTTGAGGGACGAACGGTTGGAGTAAAGAATACTTTTCGGAAAGGTTGGCAGCAAAGCCTCATTTAAAAATCATTATTCCCCCAATCCTCCCATGGAAGTTAAAATAGTAGAATCACTGCCTATTGTACTGCAAATGCTGTGATGATTCGTGCCTCTCTGGCAAGTTACTCAGAGATTCTCCACGATGTTCCTTTCTGCAATTTCAGTTTCATTAAAACTTTGATTAAAATGGCTCATCAACACACATCTCCATCTGCGTCGGCAAATACCCAAACCCAAAATTTATGCAACCTCTTCAGAGTGGGACGTGTTGCATCACCCTGGACTGATTTGCCCCTGTTCTAAGTTCTAGTGCCGCTTTTCCCAAGCTTGTGCCTTCCAGATACAAGTGGACTGCAGCACCCAGAATCCCCAGCCAATGGCTCTGTTGGTTGGTAATTCTGGGAGTTGTGGTCCAAATGCCTCTGAAGGCCACCAGGTTGGGGGAGGCTGTTCTAGCAGACCTTATGTCAGAGGTAGGTAGGGTGACTTTGTTTGGCCTACAGACCACAAGTGGTTTTAAAAGTTAATTTAGTGCCAATTAACAGTGATGCTGACAAAGTTGTTCCTGGTGCCCTCATTTGCTGCCCGAAGCTGATCCCATATTAGATCATATGCGTGGCTTAGGGCAAATGCAATGCAGGATAAGACAGAAAAAAGGCATACACCTTCCATGCCACGCTGGCAACTTTCGGGCTTTTTCCTGTCTAAACTTCTGGAAGATTCTGCTCTTTGCGTGTCTAGGAGGTCCCTGAGCCACTTTAAGCCAAACTGCCAGTGCATTTGCGCATCACAGTTGCCCATCCCTGGCCATTAAGTCCCTGTGGATTGGTTGTTGTGCAAGCAACTCATGGTGTGCTTTGCACTCTCCATGGTGGTGGGCTCTTCCCCCTCCACCTTCCTATGGGCATCGTGGGGACACGGGTGGCCTCTCCCCTCCCCACTGCCATTTCAGGTCCCCCTCCCCCAGTGGAAACCTTTTTCCTGCAGATCATAAAAGTTGCACACAATTTTCACGCTCTCCATTCTGACAGCCACTCAGTCCCTCCAAAGGCCCAGCTGGCACCTCGGAGGACCAAGCATCGATTCTAAGCATTCACTTTCCAGTCTGTGGTCCCTCTTAATTTCCACAAACATTTGTGAAAAGACTACGGTTCTGCTTGCATTTGAGCAACTGCCAAAGTTTGCAGTGGCGTGGGGGGCCTCCAGTGGGGATGCGATGGTGGCTGCCTGCAGGGACCCAGCCGGGCATTGCCCCACAGAAGCAGCAGGAAAGACGGTTTTCCCCTTTGGTGACGACTGACAGCTGCCAAAAGGGACCAACGTTCTGAGTGATCTTCCTAGTAAAATCCTTTGTTGCTTTTTGTGAGCGTTTTGCTTTTGTTGTCCTGCAGGCTCCTCTATTCCAAGGGCGCCCTCACTTTTGCACTCTTTCCTGAAATTGGATCACCCTGCAAACATGCAAAAACTGGCCTTGCCAGTACCTTGGACTACTATCAAGGGGCGCTCCAGTTTTCCTGCGGGATTTAGAAAGAACTTCCAAAACAAATGGGAGGCACAGAAGTATGTAGCCAGGGTTTCTATCCCTGTCAGTGTTCCTCGTTCCCAAGTCGTTAACCTTTTCTAAATTGCACATGAGAAATGGAGCTTCCAGACAAAACGGTGCCTCGCATTTCTGCAAGTTCACGGGGGAATCGTATCTAGGCTTCTGCTTCGAAATATCAGGGGTTAGTTCTTATATAAAAAAACTCCTTTAATTGCATGCAAGAAAGATGCACGGTTGTGATTTATCTTGTGGACACGTTCCTCTCCTCTCCTGCCCTTTTCTCTTCCAGCAGATCAAAACAAAAAGATTATACAATGAAGTCCTTTACTGAAGCTTAGCAGGTTTTGCTGTGCTCGGGGCATTTTTGAGGGGAAGCTGCCCACAAGCTGCATAAATCAAAATAAGGATCCCTCCAAACCGTGCGAGCAGCTTCTGCCCATGTGGAGAGTTGATTCTGGGCTCAGATGTCCACCTGCTCCCTTCCTTTTCCTGGAGACTTGACTCCACCATCAGGGTGATCCGTGTGTTTGGCTCCCAGGCCAAACCGTGGGAACATCTCATGTGCCGCAAGAAGTAGCAATGGCCACCAATTGGGATGGTTCTAAGAGGGAACGGGGAAAGCACACAGGGAAGAGGGGATCTGGGACTCACTCCCTTCCCCAGCAAACCCTGCAACATCCCCCTCCATGCGCTGGACGGCTTGTTCTCCATCGCTGCCTGATTCATCTTGCTTTCTCACCTTGATGTTGCGGAGTCACCCGCCAATACTCCCCCCCACCCAGTTCTGTCGGGTTTATTATTTATTTATTGGATTTCTATCCTGCTTTTTTCTTACAACCGGCTCAGAGTGGCTTGCATCATTCTCCGCCTCCTGCTCTCAACAACCACCCTGTGAGGTAGGTTGGGCTGAGAGTCTGTGACTCGCCCAATGTCACCCAACTGGCTCCATGGCTGAGCGGGGACTCGAACTCGGATCGTCTGAGTCCCTTTGGGCCAGTCACAGACTCTCAACCCAACCTACCTCACAGGGTTGTTGTTGTGGGGATAAGATGGAGGAGGAGAATGATGTAAGCTGCCTTGAGCCCTTTGTAGGAAAAAGGAGATAGATAGATAGATAGATAGATAGATAGATAGATAGATAGAATGTTGGGAAAATAAGAAGGTTTTGGCCTGGTGCTGAAAAGAATAAAGTGATGGTGCCAGGTGGACCTCCCTGGGGAGCGTGTTCCACAGTTGGGGTGCCACTGCAGAAAAGGCCCTTCTCCGAGTAGCTACCCTCCTAGTTTCCTTCAAAGAGGGTTCCTGGAGAAGGGCCTCTGCCTCCGATCTCAGGGGGTGGGCAGACACATAGGGAATGAGACGCTCCTTCCGGTAGCCAGGTCCTAAGAGTTTTAGGGCTTTATAGGCTAGAGGAGATCAACCCTGACTGCTCTTTAGAAGGCCAGATAGTGAAGATGAAACTCAAATACTTTGGCCACCTAATGAGAAGGAAGGACTCCCTGGAGAAGAGCCTGATGCTGGGAACAATAGATGGCAAAAGAAGAAGGGGACGGCAGAGGATGAGGTGGCTAGATGGAGTCACTGAGGCGGTTGGTGTGAGCTTGAGTGGACTCCAGGGGATGGTGGAGGACAGGAGGGCCTGGAGGAATGTTGTCCATGGGGTCGCGATGGGTCGGACACGACTTCGCGACTAACAACAACAACAACAGGCCATCCCCAGCACCTTAAATTGGGCTCGGACTTCAACTGGAAGCCGGTGCAGGTGGAAAAGGACCGGCGTCATATGTTCATACCTGCCGGCCCCTGTTAACAACTTGGCAGCTCTATTCTGGACCAGCTGAAGTATCTGGATTTTCTGTTACACTGCTGAGTTGGAATTCAAAACATGGGCAGGGCACCCAGCTGAGGAAGAGAGAAACCAAGCGACCCTGTATATTTTCCATTTTTGCCAGACATCAGGTGTATGCTGATGTCCGATTTTCCCCCATTTGGCCTCCCTTTAGTTTTGCATTAGCTCATCCACCGAACCCAGGTAACCTTCTCTTTTCTTGCTTCTCACCTGCTGTCCCCACTTACCTTCTCAGGTAATCCCCACATTCCGCATCCCTCACTCACAGATGTTTGAAGGGTGCCTCTGTCCTCCAGCACTGCTCCAGGCATTTGGGGGTGGGGAGTCAGAGGGCAACACTAAATTCCAAACTGGAATATTGGATAGGATGTGCAGAGCTGCAGCGCAGGGCCACAAGGATGGTGGCCAGGTTGCAGGGAAAGCCATATGAGGCGAGACTGAGGGAACTGGGTCTCTTCCGCCTGGAGGAGAGGAGACTCCGAGGGGATCTGTTGGCAACATTTATTTATTTATTTTACATATTTGTATGCCGCACCCTTGCAAAAAAGCTTTGGGGCGGCTAACAACAATTAAAAATACAATTAAAAACACAATACACTATTTAAAAACTGGCCCATCTCAGAATCTAATTATAAAAATATAAATATATAAATATAACAATATATATAATTATAACAAAACAAATTATATAACAAAATATATAAAAATAACAATAATATATAAATATACCAATATAAGATTAAACCTAACAATTAAAATATTTCTTAAATAAAAAGGCTTCACCTGGTGCCAAAAAGCAAATAATGACATACAGGTACATGGGGGGTGTCACACGGAGGTGGGTAGAGACCTGTTCTCCCCTGCAGAGGAAGGCAGGACGCACTCCAACGGAGCCAAGCTCAGGGAACCCAGGATCCATTTGGATGCCAGGAAGCACTGCTGACAGTCAGGACCCCCAGGGTGTGGAATGGGCTTCCAGGAGAGGTCGTTGAGGCCCCATCAGTGCAGGTGTTCAAGGATAGGCTGGACGTCCACATGGTGGGCATGTCATGAGTGGAGCCGGCTGGAGCCGGAGGTCAGACTAGATGGCCCAGGAGGCCCCTTCTGACTCCCTCTGTTTCTATGTTTCTATAAATTCCAGGAATGAGGCAGGACAAGGTGACCAACCCATCCAGTGTAGGATCCAAGAGTGAAATGCATCTCTAATTTTAATTTGGAAAGTAAGTGACCCACCACCTATCAGAAGTTCAGAAAATCATTGGACGAGCAAGTCAAAAGCGGTAAAATTTGCAGCTAGTTGCTTCCTGTTGTGTCAGTGATTCCCAGAAGTAATGGAATTATACTCTGATCGTTTTCAGAGTTTTTCCACACATCTTCCACTCAAAACTCTCCATGAAGCTCTCATTGCACAAATGAGCTATCTTACCAAACGCAATCCACCACTTGAGTTGTGCTACCTTCAAGATCCATAGCGGATTGTGTGTGCAGAGATTTCTGCAAGCAATTTATAGAACCAGGATTTCACTTGGAAATCCTCATATAATCACAACTCCACATAAGAAAATAGATTGAGACCTTCTCTTTCTGCTGTTGCTTATCGACATACGATCCTCGTAGCGATGGCTGGAACCCAAAAGCACATCTTTTCCAGACACGTCACCTTCGTTTTTTTCAAAACAGGAGCATAATGCACTTTGAAAACTGGTGTGGTGCATTGGATCAGGGGCTGGATCTAAGCTTAGTAGTCATAGGGGCTCATCGACAGGAGTAATTTAACCTGGCACATGCCTGCGGCACCTTCTTCCATTGGGAGAATTAGAAAGCTGTTGACACAAGCCATCTTTTCCCCTCAGGGTTTTCCCTCCTGGTTATTCTGCATGTTCCTGTATTGCCCGTTCAACACAATGTAAAGCAGACTTGCAAACATTCTCTAAGCTTCCATAGGGAGTAACAGTGCCATCTAGGAAAATACCAAATTTTCCTTGCTCTAAGAGAGGAGGGAAAAAATGGCCGGAAAACTCAGGAGGAGGACAATGTCATGAAAAGCCTCCATGATCTTCTGTGAGGGATCACGGACATACAATGAATGCGTCATGAAGGAAAACCCTAGCCAGGCAACACAGGCAGGCAACACAACGCTGTATAATTTCCAGTGCGGGGTTTCATTTCTGCAAGCGTTGTTTTGTTGGAGAAACACTCCTGGGAAGCGCCCTTGAACTTTTCTCCTAACATCAGTCAATCCACTTAAAATCAAACACCTGCCCAGGTGCTTTTCCATCCTATATGGATGCCCAGAGCTTTTTCTCAGTGGCAGAAAAGCAGCTTCCCAAGAGGACTGAAATCCTGGCCGAATGCTGGCAAGCAGAAGCTCAGCTTTCAGAGATGCTTTTCCTTTGATGTCTTTTGCATCCTTGCGGGAAAACAAATCTTGCATCTTCATGCAATGTGTGGCTTGGCTAACGAGCACATGTGCGTTGTGACCCTGCCCTGAGCTTCTGGGGAAACTGCATGACACTGATCTGATTGAGAAACCAAGCATCTAAAAAGTGGCATGGTGCACGTGATGTCCTTTGGCTAAACTGGGCTGGACAGATCTTGTTGGAAATTTGGCACTCTGAATTTCAGGCTCTGAGCCTTCAGGATCAAGTCTGAGGAATCAGGCGACCAAGATGGCTGAAAAACTAAATGCCAGCTGGTGCTTCCTTTCAACCACTGGAGCTTGATCTGCAGGGACCCTTGAATGATGAGCCAGGAACAGCTTTCGGGGGAAGAATGTGGGCACAGCGAGGCTCTGTGCAAGAGAGCCAAGGGGCTGAGCAGTCTGTCTCTTCCGATATGTCGCTAGATCCAAACCCACAGCTCCAGGTCCCCCTACATGCACGCAGAATAGGACGCCTGGTTCCTACCACTTGACTGTGGCCATACAAGGAGTTGCCGAGTTGCTCGAAAGAACCAGGCAAATCTTCTCGCGCAGACCGGTCGCCGAAGCCTATTTCCATCTCCATCGCAAACAGCCCCACCTCGGCCTGGACAGCTGAGAGCACACAGTGTTTCATTCACAAGGATGTCTTGTAGAAGAAGAACCATCATCACGGACGTGTTTAGGATTCTGAATAGCCAGGCAGCATTTGCCTAGGTAACGGATCCCGAAACTTCCTAATGGGAAGCAAAGCTTTCTGGCCTGAAAAACTGAAATGCTGTCATTGGGAACATCTCAAACCAGAATTGCATTCTCATGAGTGCAAGAATTCTGGCAAGCCACTTTGGGGCCTATCCCAGGCAAAACAAGTGTGGGGACCGGGTGAAATTTGGAGAGGGAAAGAGCGCAACCTGGAACTGAAAAGCTTTCCATGAGCAGTTGCTTTGGGGGCCTCCCTGTGGTTGCTTTGGCGAGGGGGAACTTTGTTTCCGTTGCTCAGAGGCTGGGCTTTCGTTCCCCCACCCACACCTGAATCAGATCTGTGAGGTTGTATATGTGTGGAGAGTCCCTTCACCAATACAATTACGCTGTCATGCCTGTTCAGACTGAGTACCTGTGTGAACAGGCGTGTCCTCCCTTGATGGAGGCAGTCCTGAAATGCAGCCCTCGCCATTGTCCTGCATGGCATCATGTTTGCTCAACTTCCCCACCTCTGCCGGTGCTTTTCTAAGGGGACGCACATACGCCAAATCTTCTGTTTCCAAGAATTTCATGATTTGATTTGAAAAGAACAGTCCACACAGAAATTCCTGCCTTTGACTTAGGCCTTGTATAGCTTCAAAAACAAAACCAGCCAAGGTCAGACACTCTGCAAATCAGCAATCCAAGACAGCTCTGACTTTTGTATTTTAAGAAAGGAAACCTGATGCAAGAGCGCCCTCTTTCCCTGTTAAGGCAGCTCTACAGGAAGAAATCTGTTTTCTAGGTAAAGCACAGACTGAAAGAATCCAATCTAAAATCAGAAGTTTGGAGCAGAGCAGGGGAGTTTAGTTTTGCTTAGGGGGTTTTCTAATGCCTCCCCCTCCTCCTTTCTTTGAT
Source organism: Varanus salvator macromaculatus (assembly GCA_023646645.1). Taxonomy (NCBI): domain Eukaryota; kingdom Metazoa; phylum Chordata; class Lepidosauria; order Squamata; family Varanidae; genus Varanus; species Varanus salvator. The sequence goes on from JAIXND010000773.1 coordinate 18,092,893, forward strand.
AGTTCAGTAGTTCAGGTATGTAAGCACCCTATATTACCATTTAACTCTTTCCATATGTGCATTGATGCTTGTTTAGTGGTTTGATTTTCTATCTCCCTTTATTTAATAATCACAGAATCATAGAAGAGTTGGAAGGGGCCATGAAGGCCATCAGGTCCAACCTCCTGCTGTTGCAGGACACCACATGACACCATCCCACTCAGAGGGCTGTCCAGCTTCTTCTTGAAGGTCTCCAGTGTGGGAGAGCCCACCGCCTCTCCAGGCAGCTGGTCCCACTGCCGTGTTGCTTTGACAGGTAGGAAGCTTTTCCTGATGTCCAGGGTTGTTGCAACTTGAGCTGATTTTTCCATGTTCTACACTCTGATAGCAGCAAGATCTTGACTTCCTCTTTGTGACAGCCTTGGAGGTACTTATAGAAAGATACCGTGTCCCCCCTCAGTCTTCTCTTCTCAAGGCTGAACATGCCCAGTTCCCTCAGTCTCTCCTCACAGGGCGGTGTTTCCAAACCCTGGACCATTTTTGTTGCCCTCCTCTGGGCCCTTTCTAATTTACCTGCATCTTCCTTAAATCTTGGTGCCCAGAACTGGACACAGGATTCCAGGTGGGGTCTGACTAGTGAGGAGTATAGGGGAACTACTACTTCTAGTGAGTTGGAAGTCATACTTCTGTTAATGCATCCCAAAGTAGCATTTGCCCTTTGGGCAGCAAAGTGATGACCGGATGCTCCAGTTTACTTCATTTTATTCTTTGCTATGGTTGTTCATTTTTCGGTATTCCTTTGCATTTTTGTACAGATTTTATGGATAACTGTTATGCTAATGTTTGTAACCACTTGCCAACTGTTCTGAGAGCAACGTGCTGAAGGAACGGTATATAAAAATCTTTAATAAGTAATAAATAGAATGTGTGCATGAGGGTGGCAGGAAGTTGCCTCAAGGACAAAAAGAAAGGCAAGGTGAAGGCGCTTCCAAATGAACCCAAGCGCTGGAAGCACCGGTGGACGCGAGAGCCCGCGGCTGGTGGTGCTGATAGCAGAGGCTGCGGGAGTGCGGCTCCGCTGGCGGGGAGGGACCGGCGATGCGACTCCCCCAGTCGTGCAAAGCTCCATCCCTGGGGTGGCACTACGAGTGCAAGGCGGGCAGGGGGACATAGGCCAGCCGCAAGCTCTGTCCTGCCGCACCCACCCCACGGCTGACTCGGAGGCGGTCCGAGCTTTTCCTTCAAGCTCAACAGGACTGCGTCTGGGTTCCGCACAAATGGCGCTGGTGGCCAGTTGACGCCCAGGCCGGGTTTAAAGTTCTTGTTTTACCTTGCAAGGCCCTAAACGGCTTGGGACCTGGTGACTTGAAGGACCACCTTTTCCCATGTTCTCCTTACCCACCGGTCGAGATCTGAGAATTAGAGAGTGCTTCTAAGAGAGCCATCCCTAAAAGAGGTAAAAGGCATGGCATTTGGAAGAAGGGACTTCTCGGTGGTTGCCCCCATCTTTGGAATGGGCTTCCTAGAGAGATCTGCCTGGTGCCGTCACAGCTTTCATTCCAGCAGCAGGCAAAGTCCATCCTCTTTCACAGATTTTGCAGAAGCTGAATTGAAACCTGATTATTTTATTTGCATATATGGACAGGTTGCCTATAATTGCCGAGGCCTTTGTAGGCGGCTTACAAGGTAATATAATTGTAATTATAATGTGCTGCCTGGCGACAGTGACCCATGCATTGGTGACTTCCCGGTTAGACTTCTGTAACGCGCTCTACGTGGGGCTGCCCTTGAAGACGGTCCGGATACTTCAGTTGGTGCAAAACAGAGCTGCCAGGGTGCTGACGGGGACTGGGCGTGATTCTCATATCACCCCAGTTCTCAGTCAGCTTCACTGGCTTCCCATTGAAGTCCAGGCCCAATTCAAGGTGTTGGTTATCACCTATAAAGCCCTCAATGGCTTGGGTCCTGGTTACCTAAAGGAGCGCCTGCGTCCATATTTGCCCTCCCACCCCTTGAGATCGGCGGCAGAGGCTCTCCTCCGGGAGCCCTCCGTGAAAGACATCAGGAGGCAAAGTACCCGGAGGAGGGCCTTCTCTGCGGTGGCGCCCAACTTATGGAACGTGCTCCCCAGAGAAGTCTGCCTGGCGCCATCGTTATTTGCTTTTTGGCGCCAGGCCAAGGCCTTTTTAAACGTTACTTTAATTGTTAAGGTTATTTATTGATTTTAAATTTGCCAGGCTGTTTCCACTATTTTAGGTGCTGGTTTTTATTTATGATTGTAAGCCGCCCTGAGGCTTATGCGAAGGGGGCGGCATATACGTTGTATGTATGTATGTAGCTCACTCCACTCCATCAGCAGATTTCTTCCTTCTTACCCCTGTACTCGTACAGTTCATTGTATATTGTTACCCGCTTAGAGAGTCTTACTAGGCTATTTAGCAGCGCAGACATCTGAAATAAATAAATAAATAACGTCTTCCACAAGGAGAATCTCCCCGGACCACGTTGTAAAAGGCGAAGACGGACAGCCTGTGCCATGCGAAGGGGAAATCCGGCATCCACAGCTGGAGGAAAACATCGCCAAGTCAATGCACTTCCAAATGAACCTTGATTAAAGCGAACTTTTCCATGGAGATTTCACAGGCGGTGGCTTCTTGTTAGAAGGATCCGCCCCATCCTGGATCCTTCAAGGGAGTGTGGCTCACCCAGGCTCCAGCAAGCACGTCCTGCGTGAAATTTCGGGGCCAGCCAGATTCCCCCAAAGCACGTCGTCTTTGGGGTTCCCCAGATGCCCCATCAAGCTAAGTGGGAGAACAAGCAGGTGGGGCGGGACCGGAGAGAACGGCCCTGCGATTGGTGCTGCAGCCTTGCTGTGCGTTTCCGGAAAGAGATGAAGTCTTTATTTAAAGTTTTTAAATGCCCTCCCAATACTAAAAGTCTCTGGCTGGCTTACCAAAGACAAAAAACTGAAAAACAAAGCAACCGTACACAAAACACAACACACTGCATCTGATAAATAATGATAGAAACGGATACAAGCAATTGACTGTTAAAATACTGGGACAATAAAAAGGTCTTCACCTGATGCCAAAAAGAATAAAGTAACGGCACCAGGCAGACCTCCCCAGGGAGCATGTTCCACAGTCGTGGAGCCACCACCGAGGAGGCCCTTCTCTGAGTAGCTCCCCTCCTGATTTCCTTCAAGGAGGGCTCCCAGAGAAGGGCCTCTGCCTCCAATCTCAAGGGTCGGGCCGGCACATAGGGAAGAAGATGCTCCTTCAGGCATCCAGGACCTGTACAGGGCCTTATAGGTCATTACCAGCACCTTAAATTGAGCCCGGACTTCAATTGGCAGCCAGTGTAACCAGCAGAGGACTAGCATGATATGAGAGTATCTGCTGGTCCTCATAATAACATGACAGCTCTATTCTGGACCTTTCGAAGTATCCGGACCGTCTTCAAGTAGTGTGTTGATCTGCATTTTGCAAACATCTGCATGTGTACATCAGTCCCCCTTGGGATTAAAAACATATGTGCATATGTATACATGAGAAAAAAGGGTGAGGCACTTCTAAATTCACACAGGCACCAAAAAGAAGGGAGAAGTAACTGAGTCAAAAGCATTTGCTAGAATGAGAATTGCCCCTTCAAAATCACCACGTGGTCCCACAGGGCAGGGAGGACTGCCTGCAGGTAACCAGAATTTTTTTAAGAATTTAGGGTCCCCAGTGTGCACAAATATCTTAATTTTCAGACTCCCCTAAAAGTAGCTTTAGAAATTATGCAATTATGCAAATATTTCTATCCTTTGTGGCCCTAAGGGATCGGTGCTGAGTAAGGGAAATATGATTTCTCCATCAATAGGCAATTGTCTTTCTTAAGGGAAATCATGTTTATGCATTTCCTCTCTTAGCCATATTACATGGAACAAAATTGGAATATGCTTTCATCAGTCACCTACTTTGAAGGTTGTTGCTGGTGGAAAAAGAACAGGGTGGATGACATTTGGCCGGACTACCAAGGCTTTCCTTCCTAATGGCACTTTGCCTAATTACTGCACTGCTTCTGCCACCGGTCAGAACATGTTTCAATGGCGAATGATGAGAGCTCTTCTCTTGCCATCATGGGAAAATCTGAGGAGGATGTATGCCACACTCCGTGCTGCTGTATTCCTGGGATGTTCCGAGTGAATTCCCAGATGTTGACTGGGAATGGCTATGGCTCGGGTCCGGCGAGGAGAGCTTGCTCCTGAGGAGGCCCACTGACTGCGAAGTGGTGGCACACATGGGCCGGCCGTCGCCTTTGTCCCTCTGCTGCCTCCCAGGCACACTGAGAAAGGAGGGCCCCAGGTGTCCAGCCCAGCTTGACGGCAGGCACGAGCATCGGCCGACACAGGAGATGAGCATCCGCAATCACAGACAGCGCGGGGCGGCCAAGGCGGCCATCAGCCCAAACCGCTGACCTGCGTCCGTGCGGGAATCAAGTGTCCCATCCGGGCCTGACCCTGCTTAGCTTCCCAGCTTAGGCAGGGTCGGGCACTTCGGGCTGTACGGAAGCACCGCGGTCAGCACAGTCAGGGTCCTCGCAGGAGCTTCCTGTAACACTGCCCTCCTTTATAAAAGGGGGCATTTGACACAATGCCCAGTGGTGGATGGGCAATGGCAAGATCACAAACCAAGTAATAACAGTTTCTAATGTTAGTTTTAAATCATGTAATTACGTTGCTGATTTATTTATTGTTGTGAGCCGCCCCGAGGCTTGGTCGCAAGGGGGTGGCATACAAATTTGTAAGTAAATAAATAACAACAGAGAGGGAGAGCAGAGCGTGCGCACAGATGAGTACAAATGTACCTAATTTGATCCTGCCTTTTTCCTACCAAGGGCCCAAGGCAGCTTACATCATTCTCCAGCTCCATCTTATCCTCACAACAACCACCCTGTGAGGTAGGCTGGGCTGAGAGTCTGTGACTGGCCCAAAGTCACCCAGTTGGCTCCGTGGCCGAGCGGGGACTCAAACCCAGATCATCTGAGTCCCAGTCCCGTGCTCTTCACCACTGCACCACACTGGATAAATTGCAGTATCAAATAAACAAAAGTTGTTACTCACCAAGCCATGGGTCCTCAAACTACGGCCCGCGGGACGGATCCTGCCCGCCATGCCCATTCATCCAGCCTGCGTCGCCGCCCCGCACCCGCGATGGAGGCGGTGGCTTGCTCGCTCGGAGATGGTTTTGGACTCGCTGGGAGATCTCCGAGTGAGCGAGCCGCCAGCGCACCCAACGCCACCTTGCGCACACCCGATGCCTCACCAGCCCATGCACCCAGACCCCCCACCGCCACCGGCCCGCAAGTGTAGCCGCCGCCTTTCAACTGGCCCCCTATTGAAAAAGTTTGAGGACCCCTGACTAGGCAAACACAAAGGCCACTGCAGGGTAACTGGGGGAATAGGTGGGAACTAGGCCAGGGAGGCAGGGTTCTGCTTACATTTCTCAGATAAAGGCAGTTCCCAAATTGAGCTTCTGCGAAGGGGCAGAGCCCAGAGAGAGTAGAGGACAGGTGGTTTAAGCCACACCGAGCCGGCAGAAAGGTAAGCGTGGGCAAAAATAAACCCACACAAGCAAATTCATGAGACACCCAGCGGATGTTACGTATTTCACTGCAAGGTAAGATGACGGCCACCACCCATGTGCAGACGGCTATTAGCCATCTGGTTGGCCTCCCCTGGATACACAATGCTGCCCCGGCTGCACTTCTGAGTCTGATCATAGCCAGCAACGGCAGGAAACGGCGAGAGGTGCAGCTCACGACGACACACCACAAGCGAGCCGATCTGGCCTTGAAAATTTATTAAAAATCAAAGAATACAAAACTTCACATAAAAATATGTATTTTAGCTTCCCACATTGTTATACACACAAAAAGAATCTGAACATGATATCTTAATCGGCTGTCCACAGCGGCACAGAACATAACCGGAGTGGAAGCCAGTGCAATTAACTGGTTCACCACGACTGGAATGGAACATGACCTCTGCTTCTCTTAAGCGTATCCTGCATTTACACGGACGCCACTAGGACACTGAGGTTTCCATAATGTAGGTTCATAATCAATATTGCTAGCAAGTAAGAATGAACGTAGGTCAATAATCAGCCCTTGAACATTGGTTTATTCAAGTTTAGATCCCTTATTGTACCAGCATCGATTTAAAAACTTTTCACAGGGTTAAAAAAATAGACAAAGCAAAGATACAGATGCAGTATCAAGCAGGGCTGAGATTTTGCAAATTCAAAACCCGATTGCTATTTACTTATTAACTGTAAATTCATCATTGACCTGGATAACAGCTATTATCATTCAGGGACAGGACCCAAGGAGCGCGGGTGCGAGAGGGGACGCAAAGTCTTCTGGTCTGAGATGCAGCAAATTCCACTTTGGGGAGGACAAACATTGAGGATACAAAGCTTTGGAGCGGGGCTGAGCCGGCTACCGTGGGAGGAGGCAAAAAGGCTGAGGCTTACGTGAGGATCCCTGGCCCCGATTTGACACGTTGCTTCTGGAGGAATCCATATCTGCAGGATGTCCAGTTCTCACCACGTGCCTTTGCAAAGCTTCCGCTTTATTCGCGTCTGCCCTAGACTTGCCAACGTTGCCTATCTTCCCCAACAGACACTGGTACAGTCAGCCACACCCATCTTTCTGAGTAGCTTATGATCAGTAATATTATATCAATCAATAAAAAACTAAAAGTTTTAATTGGGGTTCGCGCTAGATCAAGATGACCTGCAGACAGAAGGTGTGCTACTCAACATCGGAAGGCTGCACTCTTTTCTCACTACCCAAAGGCCTTGCGTTCATCTCGACCGCCTTTTTTATGTTCCCCAACAGCTTCCAAGGCATCGCTGCAGATACTAAAGCTCACAATTCGAAGGATCATTCTGTGTCGAACAGTCAAATACCAGTTTTAGGAACATTCACTTCTCTGTATCACGAAGTTGTCACAGCAGTACGTTCCCTTCTCAGTTCCCTCTCCAAGCAGAACTACTAACATAGTGCTTTGAGGATTTAAGAAGGCTCATTTAAAAAAAGGGGAGGGGGAGAAAACATGGACAATGCAGCCGGAGGCAATGAGAGCGTGGCGCTTTTTAAAAACCCAGGCTAGGCAGGATGCATATTTCTCGCTTTAGAAAAGTTAACAGGGACTGCCATGGTGAGATACACTTGCATAGTACCTGTAAGCATCGTTAAAGCAACTGCCTGCCACGTGGACTGTGGGCAGCACTGGACTGTGCTCTTTCGCAGGACAACAGACCGATACTTTAAAAAAAGCATAGAGAAGCCAGAAGGTACATTTCAGGTAGTTGCTCTAAACAGAACTAAAGCACGCTGTAATCAGATTCCTGAATGGAATCAATATACATTCCTTTCTCCACATTCCTTAAGTTGGATACGTCGTTCAGCAACAGGGCTTGGACCCAACCAGAGGGTAAATAAAACCGACGAAAAGCATCTGCAGTTTGCAGTTTAGAAGTCGAAGTTATTCATGTTTGCCCTAGAAGACTGGATTGCTACTCTGATATTCATCCAGCCCTAATGAATACATTGAAGGTTTCGAATTCTCTGCATGATCTCCACTGAGATGAAGGTGAGCTGCACAAGAGCATGGATTGTGCCCTAACCCATTAGCTACAGTTAGATTAGTGTGCATGCCGACTAATGAGCTAAATGGAAGGGTAAAAATGCCTTGTAGCTCCATACTTCCTGTAAACTCGTGAGCCAGATCAGCAGTTCCCTTGCGAATTAAGAAGCCTCCAATATTACCAATGTGATGAGTTGAATACTTAGCTCAGATAACCCACCAGAATCATGAACCCAACTTAGAAAATGCAACCTGGGAAAGGACTGGTAAAAGCCAAAAAACAAAACAAAAATACACATACCCTCCCATCCCTTGAATACAACTTACAAGGAAATATGATAAAAACATTCCGAGTTATTGCACAAAAGTTATGTTCGGTATGAGTAAGGCAACAAAAAGGTTTAAACAAGAAATGGGAAGGCAGTGAGCAAAGTCACGAAGACTGGCTACAAGAAAAAATGGAAGTCCAAACCATCCAGTACTGTTCTGACGAAAACAAGCCCCTAATAAACAAATGCAGCTACAGCCAGGTGCCACAGCCTTTATGGTCCTTGCCGCTTTCCTGCTGCTTCGGCACTGTAGTAATCATGGATAGGCAGAAGACAAACTTCCACATTGAATAAGGCTTCACAGATAAGCACAATTATTTCTTCTAAGATGGACTCCACCACCACACAAAGAAACATGCAAAGGTTGGGTGCAGATCTCTGGCAACATCCGCAAGCCGCCGCGTTCAGGTGCTGGCCTCAAGTCCCAGCAGACCCGTGTCTCGCACACGCCGCCTCGGGCTCAAGGGGACGTCCTGACGCCGGCCATTATCTGCTAAGGCTAATGGGGAAACTGTCCCTGTACTTCTTTCTTCTCCAGATGTTGCGGCTGTGAGGGTGGTACCCCCGGTTGCCGGTGGGCTGCCTCGCGGCTCCGTTACTGGCACAACCGCACCCGCTGCCTTGATTGTGAGGATGGGCCCCTTTCATGGGCAACCTCATTCCACCGGGCTGCTGGAAGCAGAGGAAACATTGGGAGGGGTGTGTTAGCCTGGCACGGAACAGATCCTTTCCGCAACTCTGCTGCCTAACCGTTCCTGAAGCACCAACTCCTGCGAGCGGTTTCCTGACACACATTCTTATGGGTGTGAAAAAGACACTCTGCCCTCAGAGGCTTAGACAGGAGCAAAACGCTTCCAGAAAATTCCGTTCAGAAGCATTTTCTGATCTAGGGTGCACTGCCATGTGTGTGTGGACAGAGAAACAACCGGGGCTTAAGAGCGGTGGAGCTTTTCCCAGGCTCAACAGGCCTGGGATCGCGTCCTAAGGGTGGCATGTGAGTCTACACTGTTGCGTGAGAAAGACCCCAGCGGGAGGGGGCATTTATGTCAACTTGACTTCCCACACTCCAGGGCGGTGCCCATCAACGGCCAGCTGCAAAGACTCCAGGATGCAGGAGGCAGGCAAGGACAGCACTAAGTCCCTGCCTTAACATTTACCGTCAACTACTTTCCTGGGAAGTCTTCTGGTCGCTTTTTATATGCTAAGATGGCTCGTTGCACTGCTAGTGGTGCGGTGTCTTGGAAGGAGAGAAATACTTCTCGTAATTCCTACAACCACGCAAGCCACTGCTCCTCCAAGACCACGATCCAGTTAAGGGACAGCTCCCGTCACATAGCACGTACCTGATTATTCGTAGTCATAATCAATGTTCTTGCAGGTATGGACTGAGCTTTATCGCTTGGCATAGGCAGCGCTGGTGGTAAACCAGCTGAAAGCTGAGATGGTGTTTGCGGATTGAAGTGGTACACGTTAGGAGTTGTACAAGGTGGAGTATCTGAATCCTTGTGACACAGAAAAGGGGAATGGAAGGTTTGATGGTATCTTTGTTTTGCGTTGTTTTTTTCAAGAAAAGAAACACACATGGACTGCTCATTTAAACGGAGCTACATACACGGACTGACATGTAAGTATCAGAAATACTGGATCAGAACATCGCCTTTCAGTCCTAGCAGGATCTTAAGACTTGAAGTCTGCTCCCAAAAGCTGCGGGTCCTTCCCAGCCTTGGGCAGGGCCTGGATATAATCCAGCCATTCCAGGCCATGCAGTTCTTCCTTCAGAACTGGGACCCTTACCCATCTCCACAACGCATTAATTTCTGCTGTATGAAGGGAGTCTTAATTAAGGAATTTCTCGGCCCAGAAATGAGTGTCCGAACGGTGCTAAGCGAGGCGAGTGGGAGGGGAGGCACTTGAAGCAGGGGGATTCGGCACCGAACCTCTGGCAAAGAAACTGCTTTGGGCCCAGGATCAGGATCCTAGCAGGCTGCTAGAAAGAACTGTGCTCCGCTTCCGTGCCTTGCAGTCGTATACCAAGAAAATCCATCAGTCTAACAAGGGCTTGGAGGCATGCACCCATCAGTGCTTCCCAGTCACTGCTCTTCCAGTATACACTGCAAGAAGAATTTGGATGGGCCTCAAATCATCTAGCAATTTTGGGGACACAGACAAGCTGCAATGTACCATCTGGACCAATGGGCGTATTGTGGCAGGAAGATACAACTCTGTCTATAAATAACTATTTCTAGGCTGCCTTTAAGAGTAAAGCCATCTACAATTCACTTAAGCCCCTTTTTGTCTTTGTTTTGCAATTTCTCTGTCTCTCTCTTTTTTAAAAAAAGCTATTATTGCATCTGTTTTGAAGTGTTCAGTGAACTACAGTTGGGCAATTTCTTTCAAAACACATCCAAATGTTTTGAAAAGTTAAAGCTTTCTAAGGCTAAACATGATCCAAAGTGCCAGAGGATTAGCAAGGCCCCAAGGTATTTAGTTCATTTTTTTAATTAGCTTTACAATGCTTTTTCATTTAAGTGCTAGAGGATTAAGTGAGCTGGAAAAGTAAGTGATGTTACTAAGGGTGATACAGAGGCATTTTATGTTTCCTAAAGATACTCCGTTTAAAATTACAACATTTTAGAGAAAGCTTGTGCAAATGAAAAACGCTTCAACTGGAGTTAGTTTCAATTAAGCGAACGCCACAGAAGCGCTATGGCAATTTGGAATCTTTGTACCGATTCTGAATTACACTAAGCCAGTTGACAAATGATTAAAAAAACAGCTTGGAAGGAACTAAAGAAGGACTTACAATATCACTGCCAGAAAGAGACGACACTGAAGAGGCAGAGGAGCCCGAAGACAACTGCTGTGTACCGGCAAACGACAAAGCTAAAGGTTGGTGGTACAGCAGTTCAGCATCTCCATTCTGGATTACACTACATGGAGATATGGGTTCTCTCTCTTTTGTCTGGATATCTGTAAGCAGAGAAAATGCATAACTTTCCGCTATCAAGACCCTGCAAAGCTCCTCCGTTTTAGGCAAGGAGCTTCACCATTGCATGTTTTGCTGCAAGACTCCGTTTAGGAATGGCTCATAGGCTCCATCCAGACATCACAAGAAACCATGGTTAGGTGAGATGGCTGAACTGACAAATCGTGGTTGTGAACAGCGGACAAGCCAGAACTGGAAACCGAAACCTAAGCGTAACTGCGGACCAGCACGATGTTCGAATCAGTACAACGGAAACAACCATTCGTGCTCTGTACCTTGTTTCCATTAGAGAAACTCAAGACGTGCGTTCCGAGCAGACAATAAAAATAGACATGAACTGTAAACTGCACTTGGGACTCTATCTGAGTTGAGTCATCATGTAAGAAAAACAAGAGAATTTGTTCAAATATATGCTATATATTTAGGAGTGGAATTCTGAAATCAACTCCTTTACTCACCAAGATCAGAAGACAAGTTGGTGTTGCTTCCCCATTTCTTCTTAATCCAAGCTCTGTAATCAATCACTTCCTGTGTCACTTTTATTATTCTTCCTAAAGTGCTGGAAGACAGGATGACTTGTGTTAGAAATGGAGCACACTCATTTATGGATACAAGAACGCTGTTTTAGAGAAGCAAAAGGGCCGGCACGCGTTCAGCAGCGGCTTCAACCGGGATAACCACTGCCCCTTTCCAAAGTGAGGCGGTACAAGCTCCCAAGGGAATTCAAATGTAAAGCAGGAGAGAGTTCCGTTGGCACGCCAGCCTCGGCTGCGCAAAGGCCCTCCTGGCCACCAGCAAAACCGGGGCCTCCATCCTCAGGGCTGAGCCCAGCGCTGCACACGGGCGCCCAACCCAGGTCTTTGGGGGAATGGCCCCTTCCACCATGCGACGAATCGCTATTCCCGGACCTGCCTTCTGCACAATGGACAGAGTGCCCCTATCGCCCCCGGGCAGCACTGACAGGATCACGGATTGTTCAGTGTTGAAGAGCAGCCCTGATGCTGGCGCTGGGACCGTCCTCTGGCAGCGCCCTCTTGCACCTGGGGCTGGCATGGAACCAACTCGGCCAGCAGCTTCTCCACAGTCTCAACAGGGACCCTGGAGAAGAGGCTTAGAGGCAGGCCGTGCGTGCGGGAGGGGAGCAAGGGACCAGTGTTGACAAGGTCCGCGATATCCTGGTACCACTTCAGCCTTCTTCTCTCCTGCGCTAAACCCTTTGGAGAGCTTTATGCTAATCAAAGGGGAGAGCGGGGGTCTAAACAAGCAGATAAATAAATGCAACGCTCGGGGGCTCGGCCCCAAAGACAGCCGAATCAGCCATTTCGCTGCTGATGAGCTGCTCTGCAGGGAAGGGACTTCAAAGAGGAGACCTCCATCTCTGCGTGCCTCCTGCCCTGCCCAAGATACCCATAATCACTCGAGCCTGGAGTGTTTGCAGCACCCCACAGACTGCGCCACGAATGTTACCATTGCCTAAAGCTTCAGCCTATGAACCCCCACCCAGTCCATTACTGGCTTAGCTTACTTTGATTTAGAGGGAAAGGAGAGGCAGAGCAGCATACTAACGCCAAGATGTCCGACAACCTCTCGCCACAGGTTCACGTACATGTTAAATGGGAAGGCAGGCAAGATGGAATCGGAGAGGTACTGTGGGATCCTGTCCTGCCACCCCAGAGCTGTCTGTCCCATAACCAGGTCTGAAGCCAGACTGGAATGAATCTGGAACATCTGCCTCTTCCAGAAAACCCCGAGAGCTGCTCTGCCATCACTCATTCCAGCACCTCGCGGAAGAATGGAATGCTAGAGACTGCCAGGGATGGCCCGATGCAGCAGGGGTCAGGGTTAGGGTTAGTCCTTTGGCCATGATATCAAGACATTATGCATTATGGAAGGAATGAAGGGGAACGTTGTATCAGTTTGACTCTGGCTATTAGGTTAAAAAGAAATGTGATACATACAAATAAAGTTGGGTTTACAGAAATGTGCTTGCTCTACCTACCTGCCTACTATTATCCCGCTTTTCCCGCTTTTCAGGAAACTCAAATTGGCTTACATCATTCTCCTCCTGCTCTCCATCTTATCCTCACAACAACCACCCTGGATGGCTATCAGATGGACTGAGAGCCCGGGACTGGCCCAAAGCCACGGAGTCAGCCCCACGGCTGAGCGGGGCATCCAACGCAGATTGCCCGAGTCCCAGTCCCACGCTCTTGGCCACTCCACCACACTGGCAATTAATACGCTGTCAATCTGCTTACCTTTCTGTATCTCTGTTGGGGTAGGATCTTGCCAGTGGCGATACTGCATGGCTTAGAACAATGTAGGCGTAATCAAAAACTTGCTTTACCTGCATGGCACCGTAACAACTTCTTCCAACATCGTTGCCTGTAATGATGGAATTTGCATAATGTCAGCATTCATTCACTGATCGCGTACTTCGTAGCCTGTGGTGCCTCGGCCCGTACTTTTAATGCTTAACATCGTGGCACGCGTGGGCACTTCCTGCAGGCGGGCTGCTTTGTACTTGGGCTTTGCAATCCGCCTGCCTTTGGGCAAGATTATGCTGCAGACTAACCCAGGCGAGACACCTGCCATCTGAAAGGGGCTCTTCGCTTCAGTGCCACTGTTCTCTGCATCCCCCGGCCTCCGTTTTTCCATGCACTGCTTGCCTCTATCTAAAAGGCGAATGATCCTCAGTCACATTGCTTTGGCTCTGTCCTGACTTGAACTGAATCTGGCTGAACCTGAACCCTCAGCTTCACCAAAAGGCGTCTCGGCAGCAGCTCGCCTCAGCTCACGCTACATTCATGGCCAAGTGCCTCACCTGCGCACACACCTTTATCTGGCCCGGCCCTGCTTGCCACCCCTTCATGGGGCTGTCCCTTTCTCTACTGCACTGATGCAATCAACTCCCGCGCAGCTGTACTAGCTGCTCAGGAACAGCCAAACTCCAAGCTGCCTTTCCGGCGTGGCGCAAACCAAAAGCAGCACTTGTGTGAGGGAGCTGTTGGCCTGCAGTGCTCTAGACGCATGAGTAACTACAGGCCAGTGGCCAACAACGCCTCCCTGGGCTCGAGCAGGGGGTGGCCGGGCAGCTCCAAGCTCTCTTGAGGGAAAGCAATTCGATGCATTTCAAAGAGGCTCCAAGCCCGGTTTTGGAAGGGGCACTGCGTCGGTTGCCTGCAGATGGCCTTTGTTGGGAGAAAGACGGGGAAGCGCAACTGTGTTGCTTCTCCTGGACCTCTCAGCAGCTTGCGATAGTACCGCCCACGGTTTCCTTCTGGACAGGCTGGCTGGGCGAGGAGTCATCGTCGATGCAGTTTAGTGGTGCTGCTCCGACCTGACTGGGCAACCCCAGAGGGTGGTGCTGGGGCATCGCATACCACGGGGTTCGGTTTCCTCCCCTGTGCTATCTAACATCTCTGTGCAGCTGCTGGGGGAGGTTTTATCTGGAGGTGAGGGCTGAACGACTATCGATAAGTGGGTAACACGCAGCTCGATCTCTCTTCTTCATCTGAAATCAGACCTACATCAGAGCACGACTGAGCATGGCAATACCCTGGACGAGACAAGAACCGGCTCCGTCCGGACGTGAGCCAGTGGTTTATCTGTCGATGGGGTGATATTCAACCTGCTCTGGATGGGGCTACGCTCCCGCTAAAGGCCGAGATCTGGGGATGCTCCTGGACCCAGACTTGCCACCTGAGGCACAAGTGGACTTGGGGGCACGGAGCACCTTTTGTCAGCTTAAGCTGATATACCAACTACAGCCATTCCTGGGCGGACAGCGCAGCCGCAGCTATGCACGGTTCGGTAGTCTCTCATTTGGATGTGGGGCTGCCTTTGAGCAAGGTCCAGAAACTTCAACTGGTCCAAACCAGGGCAGCGAGACTGCTCACGGGATCCGGCTCACGGAAACGCGCGATGCCAGTCCTCTTGCAGCTCCCCTCGATGCCAGCTGAATTCCAGGCCCAATTCAAAGTGCCGGTGCAAGCATTCAAAGCCCTCAACGGGTTGGGGCCGGGTTACCTGAAGGATCGCCTCATCCCATGCGTACTCACCTGGACCCTGCGCTCATCTTCGGGGATCCTTCCCTTCCAAAGGAAGTGAGGTGGGTTGCTACCCAGGGGAGGGCTTTTGGCCGTGGCACTCCAGCTGTGCAATGAGCTCCCCGGAGAGGTATGCCCGGCACCTGCTTCGCAGTCTTTTTGGCACCAGGTGAAGAGCTTTCTATTTCCCCAGCATGTTAACAGTTTGACTTTTTCAATGCATTTTACACATTTGTATTTTATTTTGGACTGCAGCTACGCTCCTCTGCAAACTCAATTGCAATTGCTATTGTGGCTTTGTGGTTTTATATTAACGTACATACACGTGTGTGTGTGTGTGTGTGTGTGTGTGTTAAACTTTTGTTAGTTGGCCAGGGAGTCTTGGCTACTGGGCAGTATAAAAATTAAATAAATATTGACAAAAGTGGCTGGCTCTGAAGGGCTGGGAAGTATGGAAATGCACTTTTTTTAATTATTATTATTGGGATTTTTTTAAATTATTTTTTTATGCCGTCCAATTACTAATGTCTCTGGACGGCTAACAGCATCCAGATGAATTCTGATCTCAGAAGCTACTGCATCATATTTTTCACATTCTCAGGCATATGAAGTAGCACAACTTCAAACACACCAATGCACTCTGTTTTACTGCCCCTGCTAGATGCTACTGAGTCCATCATAGAGCCACGAGAAAGAAACCATACAAGATCTTGATTAGAAATGGGTGAATTAAGGGACTACTTCTCGGTGAGCAGTTATGTGAAGCAAGGCTCGGATTGCTTGACCAAAGGCACATTCTTTTTGGAAAGGATACAAAATGTTTTGTGTCATCTCACCAGGCAAAAGAGGATCCTCAATGCATAACATGGACGGCCGATATCCGTTCGTCATGGCTCTCATGATTTCTTCTTTGGCAATATAGGCTCCACCGTTTTTTATTCTAATCCCAGTTTTCAAATAATTAAAATTTCTCCCATAGAGTTCAAAAAATTCTATTAGAAGCATTCCAAGGTTTTCATCCAGCTTCCTAGCGTCGATTCTTGGGTGCAACTATAAAAACACGAGAGCAGAATGGCTTTTTTAATTTGGGAGGCCATTTATATTTGGAGCAGCTCCATAATGAGAGGCAGAAATGGGTGACAACAACCCCCAATTACACCGAACTTATACTCCTCAGGATCTCCTCGCATTACCCTCTCCCTGCTCAGATCTTGAACCCTTTTCATTTGTAACCACATACCCCACTTGGTCCCTTTTGGACCCTTTTTGCGATGTCTTCAAATCAAGGGTTTGCCAAAGTGCCCTGGCCACCCATGAACAACCAGCGCTGGCTCACCAGCTTGTAAAATGTTTACGTGACAGATGTGATGGAAATTATAGAATGGTAGAGTTGGAAGGGGCCATGAAGGCCATCGAGTCCAACCCGCTGCTGTTGCAGGACACCACGTTGCACCATCCCACTCCGGGGGCTGTCCAGTTTCTCCTTGAATGCCTCCAGTGTGGGAGAGCCCCCCACCTCACCTCTCCAGGCAGCTGGTCCCACTGCCGTATTGCTCTGACCGTGAGAAAGCTTTTCCTGATGTCCAGCATGAATCTGGGTTCCCTCAACTTGACTTGATTACCGTATTTTTCCACGTATGATACTTTTTCTTAAAAATATTTACCTAAAAATGGGCATATTATACACGGGGGGGGGGGATGGGGGCCGAGAGGAGAACCACGGTTGCAAAACTGCCGATACCTTATTTCTGCAAACTCGCCTCATGAGCGAAACTTCTGATTGCAGAGACAAGCTAATAGGATTCATCTGATCATGTAATTGACGTCAGCTGAGGCTGTGGAGGGTATGTAGCCAGTGCCCAGATGCATCAGGGAGTTGTCATGTCGGAGCGTTATGAGCCCATAAAAATGTCAGAAAACAAAAAATAAATACCAGTACTGGTAAGTGAATGCCTTACTCTGCAAAATTAAACTGGATGTAATCAGTTATGCAAAAGAGCGTGGAAAGAGAGCTGCAGAGAGTTTGGACCTCCTCCCACTGAGTGCATCATCAGACAGTGGAGAAAACAGGGAGAACAACAACTTTTTTGGCCTTAAGATGCCAAAAAAGAAAAAGACCTTGAGAGGAAAACCAGCAAAATGGCCAAACTTGGAGTAGAGGCTTAAGGCGTGGATTTTGGAGCAGGGCCAGAGTGGCTCCTGGGTATCACCCGAGCCTAAAGGGATGAAGACAAAACCAGCGATGCAACAGAGGCTGAATAAAGCGATTTGCTCAGAGCTGAGTGTGACGCATAAGATCACAATGCTGGCATGTCAACGTTGCCTGATTGCTAAATAAAAATGTCTTCTATTTAGTGTTTTAAATATCGATTTCTGAATTTGGGGTAAGAAAAGTGGGGGGATGTGTTCTATACATGGGGGCATCTTATAGATGGAAAAATACGGTCTTGCGACGACCAGAAAATACGGGCAAATGTTTTCATGCCTTTCAACAAATTTGTTTGCCGGATCTTTCAAAGGTGCACAAAGTCCTCAGAATGCAAGTCCTGCCTGGTCAATGTCCTGCTGAGTGTCTAGCAATATCCACGGACCTTGACAAAGCAAGACTGCAAGCACGTTAATCTGCTGCTTGACTTTTCACGCAACAGCTGTCAAACGGAAGGCAGCCAAGAGGAAAACCAAGCTGCAAGGAGAGCTTCACTCATGAATGGGGATGGTGCATCTATTTCCCCCAGACAATGTTTTTATTATTGCCTGAAAGTTCTCATTGTCCGCACATTTTCCCACACATCTTTGAGCGTTCTGGGAAGGTAAGATCCACAACACCCTCTTTTAAAGTTTTTCTGAATTTTGACAGCTGTCAGAAGAAAGGGGTTTTGCTCAAGCAAAAGGTCTAGACAGCGTTAAGCATGCCGTTTGTAGATTAATCACAGGGCGGGTTGCCACATCAAACAAGCCCACGCATTCTGGAGGTGCAACTGAAAGATCAGCTTTTCAAGAAAAAGGAGACCCCCACAGAGTAGTACACCACAGGAAATCATCCAAGGAAGGACAGGCAGTGCAGTGTTACTTCTCAGCCTGTCCGACATGCTGATCTGACTATCTCGATCCCATTTTCACGGGCTCTTGTGTTGCTTTCCAAAACAGTGCCCCTGCAGGACTAGAGATCAGGGGAGAACTGCAGTTGATAAAAAAGACCTTCCAGTGAAATAACCGTGCATACACAGGCAAGCAGGAATCGCTTGTGTCCCTCAGAGTTGACAGAAAGAGCAAGTTACATACCTGTAAGAAGCTAATTGCCATTAAAATTAGGCTGTAGGAGCTTATTCCACCAGTAAAAACTTCATTCAGATCCCTTTGCAGGAGGAACTGTTTTAATACTAAAATCAAGTAAGGCAGCAACGAGTATTTCTGCAAGTGAAAGAGAGTTAGCTTTCTACATGCCAAATTCTGGAAGGAAAACATTTTGCTTCGCATTTATTATGAAGCATAAAGTAATTCAGACTAAAACAAAATGTAAAAGCCAAAACAGCTTCGTTGCACGATAGCTAACAGGAAGATGGTTGTGTGAGCAAGCTAACATTCCTTCCTTATCTTTTCATTTATTACCGAAAATAATAATTTTCGGTAATAAATATTACCTAAATGTTACATTTATATATTTTATATTATAAAATATAAAAGCATGTTATATTATTTAATATATATTTATTCTTATATAGGCTACATTTTATATATAAATTATACATTGTGATATGTAATGTAATATGTGACATTACCTGTTACCTGTATTATATTATAAAATATAACATATCATTAACTGTTAACATCAAAAAATGAGAACATTCACAGACCAGAAATATAATAATTATTAAGGCAAATGAAACAACAGTACAAACATACATAATTATTTTTACTATTTTACTAAAAGGAATACAAAGATTACTGTTTGACCTTCATCACAGAAAGCCAGAAAGTCAAGACATAACCAAGCTCACTGTGAAGTCTTTCAGGGGATATTCTCTAAACGGAATAATTAAGTGGCAAAATAAAAATAAAACATTTCGAAAAGCGACTATGTGTGAATTTGTTCAATCCTAGATTCCTTGTTCGAGGGCGCTGCCTGAAAGGGAACGTGATTTCAAGTCGAATACCGACATTCAATGAGATGCTATCATCAGTGACATGTCCTCCCATATGAAAACATAGAAAGGAAAAACAAATGTGAGTGAAACATACGGGATGCACAAAGTAACTCCTACGGAGCGGCAACTGCTTGATTGGGCTACGTTTGCATCTCTATTCACTGACATTTGTGAAGGAGTAATTCACAGCTTTGATTTGGATTGGTCGGGGTTGAGGCAGAGAAATCACATTTCCCACAATGGGCGTGCCTGGTCATGAGGCAGCTGGACAGAGAGGGACAATCGGACAATATCCAGGATTTCTGTATCGATCAGGTGCTAATGGGAATACAGACTCAGAATTTATCTACATTCCGGAATATGAAGGAAACTAACTGTGTGATGGGGCGGATTAAGTACCTGACCACAACATCTGACAAAAAGACGCAGAATAACAGTTAATGTCTTCCAGGGTTGGGCCTGGCTGGACTGTTCTATTTTGATGTATGTAGCCAAAACTGCTAGGAATGGTGTGATCAGATACCGGGGAAGATCCCAGTAGCGCCCTGTGGATTTGTTCCCAGGACCATGCGGTATTTTTCTAATTCAGCAAAGGCTGCTCAGAACTGCATGTAACGCACGGGTGCATTCTAGAATTTTCTGCCAGTTACACCTTTACTACAGGAGGTCTAAAAGCAGCAGCAACATCAGGGTGCCTCACATGGCATTTTCGGCTGTCGTTGGCCGTACCTTCATGTAGTCTTTGATAAACTGAGCTGCCTTCACTCCGGTTTCCACATTGAAGCTGATGTCAACTTTCACTTCCGTTTCCTGGTCAGTCAGCTTTATTATTGGTACCTGCAAAAGAAGTCAAACTTGGGCTTCAACCAACACGGAGAAGTACCCCCACGTTTCTTGGTGGTCGATCAATGAGCAAGGGATACGTCTGCTGTCACGTCACTCTCGATCGAGCGCTTGGTGTGGCAGCCCATTCCTTGCTCTACCCACATGTGCATTTGCACCTTCCTCCCTTTCCCACCAGTGCCTGCTCTGACCCACTGTGCGTGTTTCTGCCCAGCTTAAGACAGCATGCACCTGTTCTTTACTTAAATCGTGATTACTGCAACATGCTGTACATGGCAATTCTTATTCTTACACTGCATTTATACTCCTTTTCCCTCTTGTAGGAAACCCAAAGCGAGCTGCATAGCTCTATTTTATTTATTTATTTATTTATTTATTTTTCGATTTATATCCTGCCTGTTTCCTACAAAGGGCTCAAGGCAGCTTACATCATTCTCCTCCTCCATCTTATCCCCACAAAAACAACCCTGTGAGGTAGGTTGAGCTGAGAGTCTGTGACTGGCCCAAGGTCACCCAGTTGGCTCCATGGCTGAGCGGGGACTCGAACCCAGATTGCCTGAGTCCCAGTCCCACGCTCTTCACCACTACACCACACTGGCTCTCCTGTTGTTTATCCTAACAACCACCCTGCGAGGTAGGTTAGGCTGAGTGACTGGCCCAAAGTTTCCATTTGCACAAGCCACTGGTTCATTACTGAGACCAATTCTAAGGGCTGGTTATTAGTACTGGCATGGGACTTGTTTGTTGGATGGACCACTTCCTCCTGAATGGTCTGAGACTCAGGTCCTTTGGCAGGGTGTGTTTCACCCCTAACAGAGATGTAACAAGCAGGGGCCCCGGCACTGGCTTCTCTCCCTAGGATGTGGGACTTCCTGTGAATTCTAATTGTCTTTTTGGGCACCATGCCCAATATAAATGGAGGAACAAAGCAAATCACTGTGGGAAGTACCTAATAAGACCATGTGCTTAAAAGTAAGACCTAAGATTTGGCATTTTGGACATGGAACCTGTCACCAGGGATCTGGTATTGGTACAGGGCCACTCGTCTCAACAGGACTTGTTTCCAACTGCGTCAGGTGTCAAGCTCCCTACAGCAATGCAAGATTCTAAAAACAGCACATGTGCCTGTTTACTGGGAGTTCAAGTAACTGGTTGAACCTTTAAACCCATGAAGCTGGTCAAACCGGAGATTTAAAGCAAGAAGAGAATGTGTCCTATTAATTCCTGAACCTGGGAAAGACTGAACTTTGGCTTAGAAGAAAGAAAGATCCAAACCCTCAAAGGCACAATTAAAACAAAACGAGTCTGCCGCACTCTGGTAAAATAAATCCTCATCAGAGGCTATGATTCACAAGCTAAAGACAGCCGAACATGTGCCAAGAGGAATTTTTAGATGTCAGTGCTAGAAAATCTGGCAACAAACAGAGTGCAAAACCATTTGTCAGTGATATTGTCAGGATGTTAACTGAAGAACTTTGTTTTAAAAGGAAAATAGACTGCAAAGTGAGTAGTATAACCAGGATCACAAGATCCTTGAGATGATATCAAGAAAATCTAGGTTACACACACTGATTGCTATGACTTATGTGCCTGAGAAGTAAGTCTGAGTGTTAACAAATAGAAACTTCTTAGGCATTTTTATGAAGACAGATTTATATTCCAAATGGTTTGAACTGTAATGGGGTGAGCTAATTTGGAGCTGATGTTAACTAAGATAAGATGGAATCAACTGAGAATCTAAAAACTGCAAGCAACTGGAGAGAACATATTTATGAACAATGCAAATTATTAACCAGCAATAAACTGCAACTTTGGGAATTGTTAAGGAATGGAATGGTGGGGATGATGAAAGGCAGGTCTCCAAAAAAGGCAGGCCAGATGTTTAGGGAGATATGAAAGATGGGAATTACAAAAGAATGGTTAGGAAAATGAGGGCTGTTTGGAGGAGCTACAAATAAAGAAATATTTTAATGGGGATGTCCTGCCGTGCTGGAAAAAAAAGCAGGAGCACATTCAGAACTTTGACGGCCAGATGGACACCTGACACAATGTTCAAACAAAACGTGTGAGCCGGCTGAGCCAAGCCGAGCTCCAGACGTGACATTTCCCACACATCAGAGGCTGCAAAATGGATGCTGCATCTTAGGGGCTACCATAACTTTCATTATATAACTTTCAGTGTATTCGTCAGTTATGTCTGCATTCTTTTACAAATGAAAAACGTGGAGAACAATACTGCAGATCTAGCAATAGGAGGGGATACCTACCAATATGAGGGAAAATACATTTATTCCACGAATTGAGACGAGGGGGTGCATGTTACCGCTATAATTTGACACAAAGCATGACTGTCGGGAACCTTAGAACTGGGATTCAGCAGAAAACAAAGGCCACATTGTTAAAACTTTAAAATACAATTTCCCTGTCAGAAACCTCCCCTCCTCCGAATCAGGCAAAAGTGCTCCAGTCACTCACCGTAGCTTTGTCCAGCACTTTAATGGAATACGGCTCAGCCACATTGTGTTTCCGCAGGGCTTGCTCCAGTTGCTGCAAAGGGGGGCTCTCCCATTTCCCAAAAACCACTAAGTCAATGTCACTGTAGATAACAGAAACAAATGCAAGGTTTATGGGGGAACACAGCAGTTATGCCCCACTGAAGTCACAACAAACCAAGTACATATTTACATCCCCACATATTGGTATGTATCTGCCTAAAGAGTCCTGTGGGACCAACAGTGCGGAATGCAAGCCGAAGGAAGGAAGGAAGGAAGGAAGGAAGGAAGGAAGGAAGGAAGGAAGGAAGGAAGGAAGGAATGTTTAGCATTCTTAAAGGAAGACTTAAGTTCAGTCGAATACATGTTAGCACTAATTGTCTCCACTGCCAGAATTTAAGGGCCATCTTAATGCTCACACTCAATGTTATTTCATCAAAGTCTCTGCCCATATTTGCTGAACTATGTTAGAAATTTGTTTAATTCTAAATAAAGCTAATTATGTACAAATATCTTCTAGATCACCACACCTTTCTTTCCACATTTACACACATACTTAAGGTTTTGTTATTTGCATCACTAGTGAAAACCTGCAAATTATAAAATGTAGAAATGCCAGCATACCTAGTGATGCAATACTCCAATATGCTAAATGCTGGACTCTCGTGATTTACAATGTTTAATCCAATGGAAAAGAACACAACTGGACTCTCTATTTACAGTTAAACCCAGAGAGAAATAGTTCTTATGTACCCCTGTGTCAGCCCCTCACCACCTTTCCTCTGTTTCCCTTGTGTCTGCTTCATTCCTTGTCCTCCCATTTTCTTTGTTTGGAAAACAATTGTGTATATGGATGACACTAGCAATGACAGCAGAAGCCTCTTATAATGCAGCTTCACCAACATAGAATACAAAAGGTAAAAATGCTAGTCAAATTTCAGGCCTCACCTGGTTGGCAGATAAAGTCCTGTACTAAAACTTCCAAATATCTGAACCTGGAAAAGAGAAAGCGAGTAAGTACTGAACTCACTGTTGTAAATGCTGAACTGGGAAATCTTGGGAAATCTGCATTGCCTTATATCTAGAAATGTACACAAAACATTTGCTGAAGCCTAAAAGTTTAATCAAATTGTTTTCTTCAGAGATTCAGCTACCCAAAGGCACGCTCTCTCTCGCTCTCCCCTTTCTTCTTGGGCATGTTCCTACTCTCTCTCTCTTGGTTTATTCTAGCCATGGTTTGTCTGATTTAGCTGCCATGGCCAATTAGGGGAGGGCAAAGTGACACACTACTGACCCTCCAAATCATTCGCCAGTATCATGCAATGGTTTATAGCAGGCCCCTCCACCTCCAACCATTATCAAAACCAAACACATTTCTGAAAAGGAAACACACAGCAAGGGTAGCTTCAGTCTTTCTCACTGGGATAGCCTTCAAAACAAACTATTACATCTGGCTAGGAAAGCTGTGATTTCAGCATGGACTGTTTAATCTTGCTGAACAACCAGGGACCGAATAAGCCCTAAACAAGGCAGGTAAGTATGTGCAGACAGCTTCTGAAGTGCGAAAACCTTAATGCAACTCCCCTCATTTAACTTCAAGGATAAAGCGGTTCAAGATAAAGCTTATTTATCACATTGTGCTATCCAGCTGATACTTACTTCCCAAACATTTTCAATAGGATGAAAACAGTATTTTATTAACTGTAGCAAACAGTTACCAGTCTCCTGTGTTTAAAAAATAAACACCCTTGCATTCAAGTAACTGAAAACACTGTTGCTAGAGGAAAACAAGCAAGCAAGCTCCCAGGATTCCTTGTTCTACCCTCTGGCCAGTGCTCTCTGCTGGCTGTACATGAGATGTTTATTGGTTTGCACCGAGGCAACATGTGTTCAGAATGAACGGACCATGTTTCCCTGGAAGGTACGTACATTGAGCGCTGACGGATGCAGATCTCCACTGTTCCCCTTTCCTCGGCTAAGGGAAGGCACCAAGACAACTAAAAGAACCGCAACTTGGGGCACAGCTGTCCTTCCACCACCATAAAATGCGTGTTTGAATAGGTATGACTACGTGTTTTAAAGGCCACCAATCAATTTTCCTAAATGTTCTCAGTGAAAACATTTTCATGTGTTTTTTTTTTTGGGGGGGGGTGGCCTCCAGAATACTGAGAGAGCAGCATACATATTATTGCAAACAAATACGGCCAGAAGGCATGAAGGAATGCATGGAGCTGCCAGTCGGAAACTGCTGAGGCGGAAATCCAGTTCCCGCCATGCCTTGCGGCTCGAGCCAAAAGGTACAAAGGGAGGTACATAGCCGCAGAGGTAGGGCATCAGAGCTAAGAGCCAAACACGGGTTTGCGACTCACTCACATCAGCGGTAGGCCAAAGACCTTTGATGACAGTCTCTATTCTTTTCACCACTTCTTTTCTCATAATTGCTTCTTCGGGACGAGGGGACATGAAGTCATAAAAGTCAATTATTTCTTCATGAAGTCTGTGGGGAGAATACAAAGAACAGCAAGGTGAGCGAGAGGATGCCAGAAAAACTCAATATAACTTGCCGACCCGGGAACTGAATCTGGTTTTCAGAAGCAAAGCGTTCTAGCAACTGGGTCACACGTCGAACACACACTTTGCCAAAGACTTAACAACTGAAAGGTTGCAAGTCACAAACCGAGCTTTCTTCTATAGCCCTCACACAGAAGAATAAAGATCCCTCCCAATGGATCCTATGGGATCCATATTTGGCTTTCCGTAAGTGATTCTTTCTCTTGAAGTATGTGAGCATAGTTTAGGGCATAGTTAAGCATAATAGATTAACTATTCTAGTGATGTGAAAGCCCGCACCAGAGAACAGAAATGACAGCATTTTTTTAAAAAAAAATCCTCCTGAAAAATTGAATTTTGATTATGAAATAATTTTCAGAATTTTAGACAAGGTATTCATATCCTGCAATCCATCCTTTACTCTCCAAAAATTATTTATAAAGCCTACCTATAGAATACTATGTACTTTTAAGGAAGCTGAAGCCATGGGGGGGGGGGGGGATTAAGTTCTCTCTGTAAGATTCCCAGCAGCATTTTCCCACCCCCAATTCCTTACCAAAATTGCTGATCTAATGTATCTCTTAGTGACTAACATCTACAGATGCTGGAAATAATCCTCCATTTATCAACATATGACTGGAGTCACAGTATCTGCTCAGAGACTAATGTAGCAGGCAATAAGTCCAAACATAAATAAATATATAAAAATAAAATGGCATAGACTATGAACTGTGCATTTTTTGACAGCTTGGGTTATTTCCACCTAGGTTTCTTTAAAAACAACAAACTTTGAGACTTCAGTCAATGGAACTCACAAGCACAGTGCTGAACAGAGTTCCCAATTAGATCTCATCATTATAAAAAACGCTGCCTCCACTACAAAAACATTACCCCATGTCCCCAAAATAAACCCTCTATGTCTAAAAAAAAAAAAACCCTCAGCAGGTCCTATGCTGTCGATATCATTGCAGACAGCCTCTCAAAAGGAAGGACTTTTATCACAAGGGATTGTAACCAGAAGGGAATAAAACAGAGCTGTTAAAATAGGCTGAAATTGCTTAAGGGTTCTTAAGAGTCTTCCCCAACATTGCTGTTGCTGGGTGAATCCTAGGTTCTTCAACCAAGAAACAACCCATAGTGCCTGGAATCAGATGTCAAGCGAACTACCTGCAAACCAGATGACTACAGGCTGTTAACAAGCAGAAAGGCATGTCAGAAGGAGCCCACCTGCTCCTGTTAAATTTTCTGCAATTCATGGGTCAATTCATGCTAGGGCAGGAGAGATTGCCTCAAGCTCGTTATCATTCACAGATAGATTATAGGATGGTCCTGGCAACCACACATTTCTGGTTGCATGACAAAGCCAGCCAAACTTTGCACACACCTGCCTCCAAGCCTTACAATAGCTCTGCAGAAGTTGGACAGGGTATCTTCTCTCTTGGTGGAAAGGGCAACGTTCAGAGATCCAAGCATTCCACCAGCAGCAGGTTCTTCTGAATGGAACTAAAATGGTTTCAGCTCAATTAAGCCAAAAAGTAGAATGAGCTAACAAATGAATAAACCTGATTCTGTTTCCGTGCTTCCAGAGAATCAAGCACAAGAAGCTGAGGAGTTTTATGGTACATTGTGAAGCTGAGAGCTACGCTGCTCTTGGGAGTGAGGAGGATGGTGGTCTTAGGCGATTGTTCTCATGGGCGGCTGCTGCATCCGGATGATTCACAATTGGAATATGAACAATTACAGTGAGATTGAGGAGGACGGGCTACATCAAGATTCTGGGATTCTTTGGAAAGCCACCCTGGTGCTGGGACTCAAGAAGCTGAGAAAGCCCCCTGAGAAAGTGCCCTTCGTTGCCTGCATGGAACAAACCCTGCTCACTGCCTCTCTGAGATACAAGTGCACCACGGAGGTGGGGGGAAGGCTGGGGGGGGCCCCTACAAATTCTAATTCCTATCAGCACCCCAGCCTCCTTCCTTCCACAGCATTACTTAAATGGTTGAAAACACCTGTCTAACTAAAACGCAGGTCTGAGACATGGCGATGACGGAGCCCACTGCCAGCAAGCACCCCAGTCACCAGAGGAAGATAAATCCTGCATTCTGAGACTCAGACTTCCAATGTGGGAAATGCTGGTCTTACCCCGCAAAAATTAAGGACAGTCTAGCTGGGAGCACTTCTCACAAACGTTCCTTCCCCAGCGCCAGCAGCATTTTCGAGGCGGTTCTTTGTATGCCACTGCCGACAATGCCGGAACGAGTGGCTACTGGGGAAAGATAAGTCATTTGATCTTTAATCTGTTGTTCTGATTATTAATTTTGCGGCTGCCTCTTTCTTTTGGTGCATGCATTGTTTTTGCCGCTTTACTGTTGTCCAGGTCATCTGCCAGTTGGACAGCACATTCACTTAACAGATAAGTACTTTGTGCTTCTCCCAGACTCACCGGTAAAACCATTCTTTAGTAACATGTGGTGCAAGTAGTTCTGGGTGGACAAACCTAATATACCAGAGTTTCTTAGAATCTTAAAATTTGTTTGGCAGCGGCTGGGCTGCCTCTCTTCTTCCCTATATTTAAACAAATAATAAAGTGCATATTGCTAATTTTCAAATGTTTACAAGTCTCCTGCTAAATATAATTTCCACATAATGTTTTGCATTTCTTTGAGCATCACACTTAAAACCACATTAAGTATGCTCCATGAATTCTCTCATCAAGTATTTCAATTCAAATATTTATGATCACCGGGCTGTAAAATTAACATAGATCACTCTATTAGATTTGCTTATTAAATTTAAGTCAAACATGATAACCAAACTATCCTCTATTTGGGGCATTGGTTCCCCTCCCCGATTGTTCCAGAAAACCCACACCATGGGCTGTGAGATGCCAGCTAAAAATCTATTGAAGATGCTACACCAAACACACTTGTGCAAGCCGGCTTCCCCTGGCCACAGGTTCCGTGGAGAGCATGGTACTTAAAGGGACATTATTCAGTGTATTCCTTGCGTTTGACTTAACAGTGCACTCTTTTTTCAACCCCAAGGCCTACAGTAGGTGTCAACCATAGGCCTGGGAACCAAAATTATGGGGTAAACACCCCCTCTCCACTGTAATTTGGAGCTTTAAGGCTGCCCACCGAAATTTTAGGATCTCTGGAGACTGGGGAGCTGTCACAAGCCTACTGGCAGCACTGGAACTGTGCTTTTTCCTTGGAGCCCAGATGATCACCTGAGCAGTGGACTAAAATTGGAGAGGCCCTACCAACCGGAGGGGCCGCACCAGGGGTGGAAAAAGACAACACGTGTCCTAGGGGAAGCCCACCCTTTCCAGGGGAGCGGCGAAGCCTGGATGTAGTGTGCTCGCTCCGCAGAGCTTCACACGCCCGCATCCCAAGGCAGCCCACCTGTGAGCAGCACCCGGGAGGGAGCATCTCCCGTGCGAACCGAATGGCCAGCACGCAACCCGGTCGCCGCGGCCCCCAGGCAGGATGCCCACCCTGAGCCTGAGCCAGAGCCAGAGCGGGGCCCCGGGCCGCCCCCCGTCCCCCCCAGGCCGACTCACCCTTGTATCCCCGGGCTGTAGTGCCGCGTCTTCCACGGCGTGCCCAGCGCGACGGGGCGCGGCGGCGGCAGAGGCGGCGCGGGGGCGCACGGGCTGCCGTCGCCGGCCGGGGCGCCCCCGCCGGGCCCGG
>JAIXND010000773.1:18126590-18226390 GCA_023646645.1 Varanus salvator macromaculatus
TGCATTTCAGCAGCTCCGGGTGCTCTTCATCGTGGTCTCTGACAAACAGCCTCTTAATAGCTCACAGGCCACTCTCATGTGGCACATTGGGATTGGCCACGTTTGCAAGCCTGTAGCCCTTGCCCTGTCTGCCTGGGCAGATCGTAGGCCGGGTTCGGACGTGACAACAAGCCGTGGTGGAATCCACTGTGGTGGTGTCCGTGGTGTGAACCCCGTCACGGATTTGCCATGCGGTACATTTGGCCTCTGTGGAACCCTGTGGAAGTCTGTGCTGTGGTTTCCACGTCACCATGGCTTGTTTGTGTGAACCCAGAAACAGGGTTTCCACACTGCTACCACAGAGTCCACGACCCTACAGCCTCCACTGTCCAGATTCGCCCAGCAACTGATGCGTCGGCTCGAGCCATGCCGATTGGCTGCTCCACGTCCCCTCCTGCCCCCGGTTTCTCCACTGCTCTCCAGATGCCACCTGCGCCATGGAACTGCACCGGCGGCAGGACACCAGGCCACCTCCAGCAGGTACCTCGGAGGCAGCGTTGTATGCACTGGAGCACAGTGGTTTGCAGACTCCACAAGAGCTGTGGGGCCCTGGCACAGGCGCTTCCCCCTTCCCGCTGCCCCACAAGCAGCTCTCGGAGCCCCTGGCACGTGGCTGCAAGGCAGCTGTGCAGGTATCTTTCAACGCAGTTCAAGAGCAGGCAGCGCCAGGCGTGGTGAGCAGTGGACGTCGGGCACCCACCTCTGGTGGCTGGATGCACCCTAGCACGGCGTGGGGTGCCATGGGGTGCCATCTGGGCACAGCTGCAGGGCAGAGTTTGTGCATCAGCCAAAGAGACCGACAGATCCCCCAGCACCTGGCATGACCCTCTTTCCCTGCACCCGAGTTCTGTGAAGCTGCAGAAATAAAGGCATGTTTAGCAATGGGTTGGTAGTGGGGATGGGCGAGGGGCAGCGCCGGAGGGGCAGAGGGGGTGAGGGGCAGTACGGGCTGGCTCCGGGCTCAATAGTGAATCCAAGGCTCTCACTTGCTGTATGCAATCAATCCATCTCATTTGTTTAGCATCTATACCCGTCTTTGAGCCCCCCGCCCTCGATGAACATGAGCAGAAGGTTCAAGAAGGGAGATTCCAATGCAAAGCTTTCCATCTCCAAAGAGCCCCGTGTTTTCAAAAAGCAAACACGGGTGACCCTGTGTATGGATTTCCCACGTGTTCGGTCCTCAGTGGCTGGCTGGCAGGCAGGGAAACCAAGCGCACCTCTTGAAAATCCGCTGTTTGGAGAGCTATCTTCTCCTAAAATCAGAGTGCATAACCTTTGGTTTGGAGGGCTGCACATGGTGGCTTGCAGGGCCTCAGAGACCACACATGAGCAATGCTGATGCGGTCCCTTTCTCCTAGTGAACTGCAATTCATACTACTGGGGGAACAGTCTTTTCTCCACCCCTTCCCCAGCAATCCCGGTGCAAAGGGATCTCACTCCCATCCTTAGACAAATCGCACTTTCTTGCTGGACAGACAAATATCAAAACAAACCACGACACCACTGAGCATCATTTGGATGCAACTCGGCCTTTTTCTTTGAGAAGATTTACAAGAGAGAAAAGCAAGCATACAAAGTCTAAAGCAGCAATTATGTTAGAACAATGCAAACGGATCCTCTTAACCAAATAATTATTCAGTTAAGAATCATGATTCTTCATTATTCTTCGCCGGTCGTTCAGTGCTGTTATGTGGCAGCTTGCAGCATAAGCAAAAGAAAACAAAAAACAGGTCCCTGCCCCAGGGAGCTTGAAGTCTAAACCATGTGATAGTGATAGTGAAATAATTTGGAAAGCACATGGTAGTTTGGATGGGGTGTGCTTTCTGGCAAGCTTGTTCAGTTCATACCCTAAGCCCTTTGTTAGTGCCAAAATTTAAATTGGTAGATAGTGGAATGTGTCACTGTCGCATCACTTGGTGCAAGAGAGGAGCCCGTATCCCTCTTTAAACCAGGGGAGCCACACTTCTTCAGGCTTGGGGGCCGGAGTCCGTTGCAGAGGCAGAACTGGTGCAAAACTCTCAGGGGCCGAAGGTCAAAGGCCAAGAGAACCAACGTACACACACGGTTTAGCGTAAGGCGCCTGCTTCCAGTGACGGAGCCTTGGGAGAGCCATACCAGGGTCCCGGGTGGGCTGGATGTGGCCCATGGGCCAGAGGTTCAACACCACGAATTTAGAGGAGCCCATTTTGCCAATGTCTCTTTTTCATAACAGCAGCCATTATTATTCAGAATCGTCAGAAAATAGGAAGAAGCACTCAGAACACAAACGGGATTAGAATTTTCCTAGAACGTGGATAGTCTTCAAACTTGTTGAGATACCACCTGAAGAAGAACAAGAAGTAGTGAGCGATGTTGTTTGGCCCAAACCATTCACACCTGGACAACCCGATTTGTTTCTGTGTCTCCAGCGATGTCCCCGTCGTGTCCTTACATCGGCTTTCCCCAACCTGTTATTCTGCAGATGCTGTGGACCAACTCCCATCAGCATCACCCAGCATGGCCAGTGGCGTGAAATGCTGGGAATTGTAGTCCAGAACATCTGGCGAACACCAAGTTGGAGAAGGATGCCCTCAATCTTTAGAAATACAAATGAACAGCTGCTAACTGTACCGGACCTGCTTCCTATTTCAACGGCTAATGATGGATTTTTTAACTCATACTTAACAGCAGTGAGTGTCTTTTCAAAACCATCCAGGACTGACCCATTCCTGGTTTATTGTTAGGATGTCAAAACTTGGCACTGGCACTGGTTTAGGATTAAACAACCCAAAGTTTTAACCCAACAATAAACTATAGGTTAAAACTGAATCTGTCAACCCTTGACATGCAAGAATGTCAAGTTTAGATGCTCCAACAATGCCTTGCATTCCTAGGTTGTTTGGGATAGTGGAAGCCTGCTTGTTCCCACACACTCAAACCATCCACAGTTTGTTAACTGTGGGTTGTTTGATCATGCAGACTTGCTCAATGTGTAGTTATTTTGACAACAACGTACGTAGTGTTGCTTATTACGTTTATATACCACATTGTAGATTAGCCGCCCTGAGGCTTGTTTGCAAGGGGGCGGCGTACAAATATGTTAAATAATAATAATAATAATTTCTAGGTGATTTACAAAATGTACATGATAGGGCCATTTTAGCCCAGTGGTTCCTTCGAAAAACATGCACATTGGCAATGTTAGCAGTTTGAGTGAAGACATTTCATCCGGTCAGTGGGAAGCTCTTTGGAAGAAAGGTATTAAATCCACTGCTGGTCAAGCATTAAGAGAAAAATGGTATAATATGTTTTATCGGTGGTGTATTACTCTAAAAGATATTGGGAAAATAGGTAAGACTTATAACGCAAAAGGTTGGAAGTGTAAAAGGGTAGATGGGACCTATCATATGTCTTGATTTGCTTTTCGGCGCCAGGCAAAGACCTTTTTATTTAAGCAATATTTTAAATGTTAAATTATTTTAAATTAGTTGTTTTGGATTTTATATTGTATTTGTATGTTTTAATTCGGACCTTGAGATGGGCCAGTTTTTAATATTGTGTAGGCTTTTAATGTTTTTTGAGGTTGTGAGCCGCCCCGAGGCTTGTGGCAAGGGGCGGCATATAAATCTGTTAATAAATAAAATAAAAAAATGTGCTGGACTTGCAAAACAACACAAAAATTGTGGAAATTGATACATGCAGAAATGCAGAAAATCTCTCAAATTAAGTTTTCTATGAGTCCCAAGCACATGCTTTTGAATTTTGTGCCAGAGACCCTTCAAAAAACTTGTCGGAGTTATTTAAGTATATGACTACGGCAGCAAGAATCAAAATCGCTTTAAACTGGAAATCACCAGAGCCCCAACGAAGAATAGAGAAATAGATGAGCAGAGTATGAAGTGAAGGCAAAGCTAGCTAATTATGTAAATAGAAGACTGTGAGAGGAATTTAATGACAAATGGAATTTTTTATCTTGCTTGGTATAATTAATGGAGTCCAGGGGAGTTTGGAAGGGGAAAAGGGAAGCATTTAGAATTTGAACTGTTTAGAAAATCTGTTAATGTAAAGAATAATGATTCTTCCTTCTTTTTGGCAAACTCTCATAGATCATGGGAAGATATGAAGCAAGTTGGTTCTGGAGGCTACAATGTTTGGGTTGTGTTGTTGTCATTCCCTTGGCAACTTTGTATATTTCGTTCACTATACTATTTTGTTCATGTTAGTTTCCCCTTTGTTCTCTATTTTTTGTATGCAATTGTATATGTTGGAAAAATAATTATTATTTAAAAAATACAAAATGTAAATTATCAAGGTTAAAGGAAGAATGTCATCATAGACGCAGAAACGAGGCAGGTAAAAACTCCATCAAGAACACCAGCAAGGGGAGATCAGCCAGTCCACAAGGAGCTCCCCACCTGGTTCTGGTAGTGAAAAGCTCACGGCATCCACCACCCATTAGGGCTTTCTTAACGCATGACCTTGAAGAAATTCTTCCGGGACAACTGGGTGAAATTGTGACACACCTTTTTGAAAGAAAGCGCTTTCTTGGCAGAACCACTGCGTCCCAAAGAGTCAGATGGCATGGAGGTGAAGAAACACGAACCAGCAGAAAAGCAGCGGTACCTCGGCTCACGAACTGAATCGCTCCACGACTCTGGTCGCTGCCCGAATTGGTCATGAGCCAAGTCAAATTTTCCCATAAGGTTCAGTGTAAATAAGGTTAATCCGTTCTGCAACTTTTTTTTTTTTTTTTAATCACAAAAACTTGAAGCAATGTGACGGAGAACAACAAAGATCATGGCCCTCTCCCCTCCCCAAGCGCGATCGCAGGCGCACTCGTGCAAGGAAGACGGGCACAATCGCAATCGTCACCTGATGCGGAGTTCACGACCGGAGGCAAATTTTGTATGAAATTTCTGTTCGCGACCCAATTTGGTCGTGAACTGAGGTGTTCATGAGCCGAGGTACCACTGTACCCGTAAGAAACCACCCCACCCGCTGGGAGTCTGCCATCTCTCTGGTGCACCAGCAGGCTCCCTGCCTCTCTCAATTTGCATTTGAGGTCCTAAGATCTTTTTAAAATGCAAAATGTTGTTTTAACTGAGAGGCTATCTTTACTAAGGTTCGAAACAACCATCTTTATTCTGGTTCTAAAAAGTGGCCTTGTGTTTTGGAGTAGAACAGATGCCCTTCTTGCTTTTATAGTTCGGTTTTGGGGGAACTTGCTTTTCTTTCTGTCTGACCAGTTTGGCTCCTAGGAAATAAGCCTTCTACAATGCACACCATGCTAGAAATTTTGGGAACAGGCAAGATTCTCCCCTGGCAACAATTTTGTGAGCCCGCTATCAACATTCTTCCCTATGTGCCGGCCTGCCCCTGAGATCGGAGGCAGAGGCCTTTCTCTGGGAGCCCTCCTTGAAGGACATCAGGAGGGTGGCTGCCCAGAGAAGGGCCTTTTCGGTGGTGGCACCCCAAACTGTGGAACACGCTCCCCAGGGAGGTCCGCCTGGTGCTGTTACTTTATTCTTTTTGGCATCAGGTGAAGACCTTGTTATTCTGGTACAGCATAGACAATTTTTAAATAAAACAAACAAACAAATTCCCAGTGAGTCCACCAACCCTTAACCCTAACTCCATTTGGGGACCCCCTAAGATTACAGGGTTTCCTGCAAAGTTTAGGTCCCAAATACTACTCAGGAATGGGGTTAGGGCATAGGAACAGGTCTTTCATGTCCTCTTTGAGCACATTCCGAATGAGGCCGGTTCCATCCCATTCACACATTCAATCGGATGGGTGTGTGCATAAAAAGAAAACCCACTGCTTTTAAAAAGAGCCCGTGCGAGAGGACCAGGGACCGGCTTCTGAGCAACACTGCCACTTCTTGCCTTTTGTGGACAAGAGCTAGGCCAAATGGCTAGACGGCCTGGCGACCACATGGGAACAACCACTTTTTTCCCATACACGGTCCGGGGGGTGGGGAGGGGGGCATGCAGGGCAGAATTATGGGGTGGCACACAGTGCTTTTGTGCCCAGATTTTCAGGTATGTGGTGGGCAGTCGCTATTGCCTGCGAAAAAGGAGATTTTTTTTTAAAAGGCAGACCAGCTTGTAAAGTAGATTCTGAAGTAAAACTTCAGTCTCGTCCATGTATTGGCCCAAGACGGGTAGATGGCATGAATTCCTTGAGGATTTCTGCTCTAGGAACAAGAGCTGACATTGTACTGACATTCCGTTATTTTGGAACTTTATACAAAGAGCTTGAAACCTTATCAAAATGGACGCATGGGCTATGCTTTAATTAC
Organism: Varanus salvator macromaculatus; assembly: GCA_023646645.1. NCBI lineage: Eukaryota > Metazoa > Chordata > Lepidosauria > Squamata > Varanidae > Varanus > Varanus salvator. Next base: position 18,132,911 of record JAIXND010000773.1, read on the forward strand.
TAAATAAATTTTGATGTGATTTGGGTAATTCATTGAAAAAATGGGGTCTGATCTTGGCTTAGCAGTAACGTAACAATGTATATTTTATTTACTTCAGTGTTGTTTATACTTGTCACCTAAATGCTAGATCTTTGTGTTGGAATACGTTCCTGTTACGTTGCTTTAAAATCATGGTCTGTCATAGCATTGAAGAAAGGTAGATACACATTCTGAGTATTTCTTTTTCCTCAAAGAAACCCAGTGGGTTACTTTCAATTCCTCTTTTAGTGTTTCCATATACACATTCCTGTTGCAAGTGCATATACAGATTCTCAAGTGCAAAATTTGGCAGCTTCTGTGTAGATATGCAATCTATATTTAAATAAACATACTCTCAAGGCATTGAAGTCTTAAAAGACTTCAATGCCTTGAGAATATGTTTTAATTCTGTTTCTAGAATATGTTTCCTCTACTCAAAGTAATTTTAAGAGCAGTGTAATTATCCAAGTAATTTTAAAGCTTCCAAATTTCCTCCTTGAAAAAACTGTGTCACAGATCTAAGATCTAAGCAATCCTTACAAGAAAAAAGGGGGGAAAGTAATAGAAGATTGCATCTAAGCAGTAGTTCTGCACTTCAATGACCATGATACCGAAGCAAATTAAAAATGCAAGAGAAATGAGAATGTCTGAAACTTACTCGTGATGTTTACACGCCCGGCTTCCTAATATCAGAAATGTGCTGATGGCAAAAGTGAGGCTTTCCACAGTACAACATGCGGTGGCGAATCCACACCATTCCAGAATCTCCCCAAAGTAGTTTGCGCAAGTCACATATTCAAACAGGCCTCCTAAAGGAAAACAACAACAACACAACACACAGCTCGATATGACTGAGGCATTAGTTCGATTGTTTGAAGCTAATGCAAACTCAGCTGTATTTGGAATTACGTGAAATCCATGGATTGGGGCTTGATATCACCAAGTTCACTTGGAATGAAACGGTGGCGTTCCCATACATGTCCGACCACATCCATTGGCAACTGAAGTGAATTAGGACTCAGACAGCGGGAAGCCCTTTCCTCACGAAAAGGGTTTAAGAAAGGCAGTGTGTGCGGATATGGATACGCCTGGCCCTTGCCTCTCCCGCTTTTGATTATTAGAGAACAACTTTGGTGATAATAGATTGGCTCAGGGGAGTAGAAGCAGTGGGGAAACTTTGCCCCGTAGCTGTTTGAATCCCATCATCCCATGAGAACACATCTGGCATTGCTGATTCTTCAGCTGGCCAAACTGAGGCAAGCAGCAATCACCATCTTGGCAAAATATAAATCTTATATAAATAAAAATAAGATAAATATTAAGATAAATAAAAATTAGTCTGCTGGGGAAAATGCCTCTGACTTCCCAAACTCCCACCTTTAAGAGGGAGTGAAAAACCTATCTCTTCTGACATCTTTCCCAGATTAGTTCTCATAAAAGTTTTATTTAATATGTTTTTTAATCAATGTTCATCTGTTTTCTTAATTTCTTGCAAACTGCTCGGAGCCTGTGAAAATGGGGCAGTGTGTAAGTATCAAGGTAGAAGAGAAACAGAAATCACACGCCTGGGTTTCAGGGAAAAGTTTTCAGCATTGGGTTTAGACAGGCTCAACTTACCTCTCGGAATTTTGTAGCCGGTCTCGCCCGGTTTTCTGAGCTCCCTCAAAATATGATCAGAATGGACATTAATCAACAGACCACCTAGCCATGCTGCCAAACCTAAAGTAATAATATTAATTATTTAAAAAGAAGTTTAAAAAAACCCCAAAGTAATTCAAAGCGCACAATGGATATTATAGGTCGGCACGACATGGTAACTGGAATGGGAAATGTACCACTGGAAAATTCCCGTGGGCCTCTTCCACCCACTTCTAGTCTCCCTGCAGTAACTCAGGGAGTTGTGTTTTTTGGTCAAGTAGGACTTTTATTCTTTTGAAGATAAACACTTGATACCTTGTACTTTAAATAGGCAGCAAGAAATGTCAGGCCACAGCCGTCAGTTCCAGTAGTGTATTAGAAAAGGCTGTCTTGATTTACAAACCACGTGTGCAGTTTGTATCACAAATAACCTATCACACAGAGAGAGATTTAGATACGGTTGTATCCAGTCTTAGTCTAACCTCTGGACCATTCATGGATATGCTCTTATGTAGATTATAAAATGAGATAATGAGATTGATGGTGATTCTGTCTCTCTCCTTTTGCCTTCCCAGTAGAACAAGATGAAAGACTTCTAACTATGCCCCTTTTAAAAAAATTTATTTGCAAAAACTGCATGACAAAATTATACAAATAACATAAATTACATAATACACAGACTGAAAAAACCATAACAACACAGGCTAAAAATATACATAACAACATAGTGCTCCCATCATCCCCGGGAGTAAAGCTTACAAAAGATTACCCCTAAACCCTGAGTCTCTCCAAAACTACAGTGAATCTTTCGCTGGATATTTCCCTTTATGTTTCTGTAATACATATAGTAAAAAGACATTCCATATACTTATAAAATCATTTATTTTCCTTTCCCTTCTCCTAATTTTCAAATCACATGTTAATTTATCATTAATGGCTAAGTGCCGCATTTCATTATTCCAGTCAACAATGTTGATTAAATGTATAACCTTTCCAATTTTTAGCCATTAGTAATCTGGCAGCGGTAACCATAATAATAGTAATTTCTTGTTGTGCTTTGTTTAATTGCGATCCAAAAAAGTATTCAAAAGCACAGTAATCAGGCACATCAAAATCTTTCTATCCGTGATATCACTTATTTCCTTAAATATCATTGCCCATTCTTTCTGTTTAATTTCGCACAACCACCACATATGATAATAAGTCTCTTGTTCTTTTTCACACCTCCAACAAAGAGGCGTTATTTCCGAATTAATACTGTTTAACTTTACTGGTGTATTATACCACTTCCAAATTACTTTAAAACAATTCTCCTTTACTCTGATCGACATACTCTTTGTAATTCTATTATTCCGTAGTTTCAACCAGTTTACTTGACTTATCTTTCCTCATATCATCTTGCCAACTTTCCAAAAATCTACATCACCCATATGCCCTTCTATTAGCATTTAATATATTAAATTTCCTATTACTACTATCTTCCTTCTCTGTACTCTCTACCAGTTCTTCAAATTTAGTTAATTTTCTTATTTCACCAAGTGTTTTCCTCATTTCCACCATCCAATTTTGTAACTGAACCATCTTCCAACCTGAACCCTTCAATTCTACACAAATTTGACTGATTTTGTCTTTATTATCCAAAATTTTAACCAGTCCTTCAGTCTGAATATGTTCTGTTCTCTTAGTACTCTCCGTAACTCACCTTTCAAATTCTCGGGAAAATTCTTCATTGTAATTACTGGAGTTAATGGGGAAATTACCAGGCTTAAAATCTTCCTACTACAATGGTACCTCAGCTGACGAACACCTCAGTTCATGACCAAATCGGGTCACGAACAGAAATTTCATAAAAATTTTGCCTCGGTTCACGAACTCTGCATTGGGTGATGACTGCGATCATGGCCATGTTGCCGCACAAACATCGCCATTGCGGCCATCTCCCCCCCGCCCCCAGCATGATCGCTATCATACGATTATGGTTTGGACTCTCCCTCCAAACAATAACTTCCCCCTGCACCTAGGTTAGTGTTCTCCACTGTCCTGTACAGTACTTTGTTATTTTGTTGTTGTTTGTCACTTTGCTTCATTTTTTTCTGATTAAAACAATAGTTACAGAATGGATTAACCTTATTTACATTGAACCTTATGGGGAAATTTGACTTGGCTCACGACCAGTTTGGGTCACGACCAGAGTCGTGGAACGGATTAAGTTCGTGAGCCGAGGTACCGCTGTATTCAGTGAGAAATATAACTCACCTAGAATGAAACGTGGGTCAGTACACCAGTCGGAAGGGTATTCTGCATAGTTACTCAGCTTCCGCCCCTGCAAATACCCATTGCACGAACAGTAGATAAAGGCAATCCCAAAAGTCAGCAATGGCATTGGTTTTCCTCCACGGATTAAGAAAGGAAAGATAAATGCCCTACAATAAACAGGATATGTCAGGTTTCATTTAGTCCAGTGCTCACATTACAGAAAAATATTAGAATGTACACTAGAAACACAAAACAAATCCTTTTAAACCATGCTTTGGCACATCAAAACTGATTTCAGTGAACTGAGAGATTGGAAGAAGCGGGATATAAATCAAATGAATAAATTTTGCAGATTCCACCTAAAGCAGAGCACTTAGAAGCGAGGTATAAACAATACTATGTTCTCTGCTTCACAGCTTTGAGTGCTAAGAGTACTTAAATGCTTTCTATATTCCTCACAACAGCCTTGTAAGGTAGGCTAGCGTGATTATCCATTTGGGGGAAAGGGGTGAAGAACAGCAGTGGCTTGCCTGAGGCCAAGCTGCAAGTTTGTGGCAGAGCTGAAGTGTACTGCTTTCTGCGGACAAAGTACTCTTGCTTCCTTCGGGTTAAGGCTCCGGTTCATACATCCAAGACCCCAGTCTTTTTGCGGGAGCACATCTGCAATTTGGGAGGTGCAGTGGGCACTCTCACAAAATGGGTGCCATGGTAGGAGTGACCACTGTCAAAGCACCTCTTTCTCAAAGGCAAACCGGTGTGGCTGACAGAAAAGTAAGAAGAGCAAGGACTTGCACCCAAGGCAGAGACATGGACTGAGTTGCAAAGCACAGGGGCCATTCTTCTGAACCTTCCATTTTCTGCTCCGAGACCCATTTCACAGCAGGCAAACCGAGGAAGTTCAGAGCAAGAAAGGTGGCCAAAAACTGAGTGCCAAGCAGAGGTGCAGAATGCCAGGGGGCACTGGGGAATCCGATACAGTGGTGCTGCAAACTTTGAATATCCCTGAATTCGAATGTTTCAGAGTTCGAATGCTAAAGTCTGGATACGATTGTTCCAAAAGTCAACCAATGCTTCTAAGTTCGAGCTGCAGCTGCAGCGAAAATGGCTGCGGTGCCTTTTCAATCATTTTCAGTGCTGAAATGAGCATTGTTTAGGGTCAGGGAACGGATTAATTCACTTTCCATTATTTCTACTGAGGAACATTGCTTCAGACTTCAAATGATTCAGAGTTCAAACAGCCTCCTGAAATGAATTAAGTTCGAAGTACAAAGCACCACTGTTTTCCCAGAGAGCAACAAAGGGGAAAATGAGCAAGTTGGTTCTTACCACTTGCGGGGCCTCGACTCAGTGCGACACCTGTCAGAGGGTGGGCAGCCATTCTGGCTGCAGCCTTCTAGGACAGGATGCTGGAAACATGCCAGTGGCTCCATCCATTTCTAGTCCACCGAGGAAGTATTTTCCCGACTCTCACCTGGTTTCCCTGGACACAGAAAGATCCATCCCCCCTCCCAGAATGGCAGGAAGTCCAGGTCATGCTCCGAGAAGAAATATCCTGCCCAGGCAAGGCCGTAGCTGGGCCATTAGAAGGTGACCTCAGTGAGCTGCTGAGGTTGCCCAAGCCTCCAGTGACAATACATCAGCCAGATTAATAAGCAGCACCCATGGGTGCAAACATGTGGGAGCAGTTCTGGCCTGCTGCGACAAACGGTGTCTCCTTGTTTCCCTGTTTCCCAATCCTCTTACGAAGAGTCAGTGCCACCCGTCCCTGGAAAACGTGCCAAGAACAACTGCCGTCTCAGCTGCCTTCTGCCGAACACCACGTTCGACCTCTGCGGCCGACTCCAAGGGAAGCGTGGACAGGGGCAACGAGAGGTATGTCTTTCTTTGATGGCCCCCTACCTACCTATGGAAAACCACCCCACTGCAGCCCAGCTGACATTAAATGTGTCATCTTTTTGGCCCCAGGTTAAGACAGTTCCTCTTCTCTGAGGTCTGTCTGTCTGTCTGTCTGTCTTTCTTTCTTTAAAACATTTTTATGCCACCCCATCGCAACAAAGCCTCGGGGTGGCTTACAACATACAAAAATTTCAATTAACCCCCCCCCAGTGCATCTTGGCTAAAAACATTAAAATTCAATAAATAATTTAATAATTAAAATAAGTTTTAAATAAAAAGGTCTTAGCCTGGTGCCGAAAAACAATTAGCAACGGCACCAGGCGGACCTCTCTGGGGAGCGCATTCCATAAATGGGGCGCCACCGCAGAGAAAGGCTTTAAATTCTTTAAAGGCTTACCTGGCCACCCAGGGCTGAAGGGGGGCTACCCATCCCAGGTGCTTTGCGGAGTCATTCTTTGCTATTGCCTCTTCTAGGGGTTTTAAACTTTTTTTAATGGTTTTCCTGATTTTGTCATATTTTATGGCATTTTTATTGTCTGATTCATGGATTGGTGTAACCTGCCCAGAGAGCTTTGGCTGTGGGGCGATGTAGACATGAAATAATAACATAGGGAGGTACATGACCACCATTCCAGGGTTCAGGGTCCAGAAGCACTAATATTTTAGGGTTAAGCAACATTTGCATAGCCCATGGTCTGTTTTAGGGTACTGCGAAGGATGCGTAAAGAGCAGCCAGATTGCCCATGGGTGCCAGATGCAAGCCCTGCTCAGCGATTGTCGAATCGTGCAAAATCAGCACATTAGTCATTAGGCAAAGGTTATTTAAAATATTCTCTCTTACAGGCCATCAATTAATCCAAACTAACAAGCTCTGCTTTGCTTATACAATCAAAACGGCCAGTGTAAATTAAAATGCACATGACTCTCAATGTGCGCATTGAAACAGTGCAGCAGGCAGGTGGAAAGCATATTCACACATCTTCTTTAGGCACTCTCAGTGTGAACAGGGAATGACATACCTGCAACAGTTGATCATTTTAATTTGCTATAATGATGCTCTTACAAGGCACGTCTGGATCACAGAGTACTGCCCTGAGCAATTTTTCATAGGCTCATCAAGAGAAGCACAGGTGAAGCACATTTTATGAGATACCGAAACATAACGTGCACTAAATTATGCTTCAGTCCCTAGCTGTGAGCAACACTCAGCTTAGTCGGAGTGCCTATTTCAATTTCCATCTTTGTGCAATTCTGAGCCCATAAAATCAGGATCTTAAATTACTACTCAGGCATGGGCAAAAACTAGATTGGGTTTGGCTCAACTGGGACTCCTGGCACCCAATTGTTTAGCAACAGCGAGAATACCCATACCACACCCATCTTTTGGAGCCACTGTTCTGCACATGGGCCTAGTAGATGGACCTCAGGGTGCCAGCTAAAATGAAGCAGGACTTGTAAGTTCAACAGTTGCGCACCCCTAAATCTCACTCTTCAGCATAAGAAAAAGGCAGGGAAAGACAAAGCAATATTGTGAAAAAGGAAGGAGGAAAACATGGTTCAAATATAATACTTATTATATTTTATAAATACACACACAATTATATATATTCTTATAGTATATAATTATCAGTATGATAATAGCCTTGAGAAGACAAGACTGAGCAAGGACATGATCTCCCTCTAGAAGTACCTCAAAGGCTGCCACAAAGAGGAAGGTCAAGGTCTCTTCTTGCTGATGCCAGACTGTAGGACACAGAATAATCAATTCAAGTTGCAACAACCCAGATTCAGGCTGGACATCAGGAAAAGCTTCCTTACGGTCAGAGCAATACGGCAGTGGGACCAGCTGCCTGGAGAGGTGGGGGGTGCTCCCACACTGGAGACATTCAGGAAGAAACTGGGCAGCCCTCTGAGTGGGGTGGTGTAACGTGGTGTCCTGCACCAGCGGAGGGGTGGACCCGATGGCCTTCATGGCCCCTTCCAACTCAACTATTCCATGATTCTATGATCATACTAATAATAAGCCTTTCTTTCCTGAAGGCATGACAAATTTTATGGTCAGCAGAATGACCAGATGCAAAAGGGGACCATTGGATATTCACTAGAGCAGTCCATATTTGAGGCAGAAGGTTGTGGAACAAAATGTTTTACCTAAAGGGACACGGGCAACACGTCACCATTGAGAAGCTCTGTAGAACCTCTGGCCATGCTGTTTAACCAAAAAAAAAGCTTCTAGCAGACTATGCCGCACAGGTCGGATCGTGGCCACTCTTTGTACCATCCAATTCCTCGCCTGGTAAATATCAGTGGGTGCAACTTGTCATGTTAAAATGGGGCTATTCTCCCAGTTGAAAATCTCACATAAAGCTTGTGCTCTTTGTATATATGTGCCAGAAATGAGTTGTACTGAATTCAGGAGATGTGCCAGACAGGAGAGGTTTGCCTGGTGCCGTCGTTATCTGTTTTTCGGTGCCGGGCGAAGACCGTTTTATTCAAGTCATATTTTAATTGTTAGTTTAGGTTTGTTTATAATTTGTTGTTATGTATTTATGTTGTAGTTAATTTTTTTTTTTTAGTTGCCGAGATGCACTGAGGGGGGGAGGGATATATTGTTTATAGTTTAAGTGTATTTTACTTCATTGTATTTTAAATTGTTGTAAGCTGCCCTGAGGCTTTGTTGCAATGGGGCGGCCTATAAATGTTTTAATAAGTAATTAAGTAAATAAATAAATCAATAAGGTAAAGGTAAAGGTTTCCCCTTGACGTTACGTCCAGTCATGCCTGACTCTAGGGGGCGGTGCTCATCTCCGTTTCCTGGCAGAGGGAGCCAGCGCTTGTCCGCAGACAGTCTCCGTGGTCATGTGGCCGGCATGACTAGACACCGAAGTGCACGGAACGCAGTTACCTTCCCACCAAAGTGGCACCTTTTCATCTACTTGCATTTGCATGCTTTCGAACTGCAAGGTTGGCAGGAGCTGGGACGGAGCACGGGAGCTCACCCCGTGTGCAGATTCGAACCGGCGACCTTTCGATCAACCAGCCCAGCAGCACAGCAGTTTAAACCACTGCGCCACCTGCAGTCCAAATAAATCAATACTAAAGCCAAAATCATAAAACCTGACTCCAGCTGGGTAAACTAAACTCGAAATTTTATTACCCAGTCGTGTCCTTGTGTTCAACCGGTTCAGGAAGACCAGATATACAGACAGCGAACAGCAATCTACAAGAGCTATCCAAACAATGGCAAAAGCAGAATTCCTTTTGTTCGGACCAATTGATTGTTGCAAAGGAGTGCACAGGCTTTTGAGTTTCACAGAACTCTTCCTCGAGTTCCAGGCAGCAAGGGGAGAGAAGAGAAAAACATTTTGCTTGGCTTAGGTACCGCTGCCATATTTCTTCAGTATTAACCTGTTTTTCCAAAAATAAGACCTAACCGGAAAATAAGCCATAGAATGATTTTTCAGGATGCTCGTAATATAAGCCCTACCCAAAAAATAAGCCCCAGTTAAGTTCATCAGCCAGACGGACGCATTTACATGCCCGTTGCAACACAATTAGGGGTTCAGAGAGTGATGACAATGTTCCAGAAGAAGATAGCATGACTGTATTGGAATAAATGTAGATTGTTGTACATGAAAAAATAGGGCATCACCTGAAAACAACTCCTAGTGCATCTTTTGGAGCAAAAGTTAATATAAGACCCAGTCTTATTTTCGGTGAAACAAGGTAGACCAATCAGTAAGTTTCCTTCAAAGGCTACCCCACGAGTCAACAGCGGATTTCTGCTGTTTTAATATGTTGCAAGCCGCCCCGAGGCGTTGTTGCGATGGGGCGACCTATACATGTTTACATACATACATACATACATACACACTTCAACGTTTACTTTAAACGAAATAAGTATCTACGCAAACTGCAAAGGGCCACCGCTGCCGCAGAAAGGGTATCGTGCCTCTCTCTCGGTGAAAACCGAGCAGCTCTTCTAGCCTTTCTCCAGCTGCGGCGTCCCCTGAATCCAAACTACACTTCCGGCGTTGAGTTCTTTTGCATGGCAGAACGAATTATCTTTGCGCCAGTTCAGCTGCACCTGCGTCACCTCGGCACCGAGCGGGCACCGCTGTTCTTCCGTCCAAACGCGCGCGGCGCGGCGCGGCGCATCGCAGCACCGCATCGCATCGCTCGAGCGCACGGGGCTCCGCGCGCGCGCGCAAGCGCAGCCCGAGCGCCCCGGGCCGCCCGGAGGGAGGATCGCGCCCCGCGCCCCGCGCCCGCCCGCCCGCCGCGCCCCGCGCACCTGTAGAAGTAGTGCGCCACGAAGAGCCCCAGCAGGATCCGGTTGCAGCAGAAGGCGAGGCGCGCGCCGTCGCTGCAGGCGAGCAGGAGCAGCGGGACGAGGCAGGAGGGCGCCTCCTGCACGAGCCAGCCCGCCCGGGCCGGCAGGCGCCAGCCGAAGGCCGGCGAGCTGTAGCGCCCGTACGGGACGCCCACGAACCAGGCCAGCGCCATGGCCGCGGCGATGAAGCCCGCCAGCCCCCAGCTCGCCTGCTGCAGCAGCCGCTGCTCCTGCGGGCCCGACAGGCGCCGCCAGAAAGCGCCCGAGCAGAGCGCGCCGCCCAGGGCGCCCCACGGCCGCATCGCCCGCCCTGCCCTGCCCTGCCCCGGCCTGGCCTGGCCTGGCCCGCCCCTGGCGCGCCGCCCCCGCCGCGGAAGATTGTGCGCTGGCCGGGCGCGTCCCCGTTTCCTAGCTACGGCGCGCCGGGGCCCTCGGGCGCCCGGGCTTGACCGGAGGGGCTGCCCCTCGCTCGGGTCGGGGCTGCCGGGCGGCGGCGGCGGCGGCGAGTCGCGCGGCCGTGGCGCCTTGGCGGCGGGAGGAGAGGAAACAGGAAGCCGCGGGGAACCTGGCCGGGCTGGCGCGGGGAGGAACGGGGCCGGCGATGGCGGGGAAGCCCTCGGCTGCGGCGGAGGCGCCCCCGGGCGCCCGCTGCCGCGCCGCAGAGATCCGCGCTCGCTCGTGCCCGAGCAAGTCCGCGGCCCCGGTCACTCTTGCCGGAGGGGAGTCGGGCGGGCGCCTGTCTCTGGCCCGTGGGGATGAGGGGCCTTGGCATCCGTTTTGCTGGCGGCTGCAGAAGCGGCCGGGAGCAGCCCGCTTGGGTATTCAGGCAGGGACGGAAGCGGACAAAGAAACGCAGGCTTCTCGCCGCTTTTCCTGCCCGGCCGGCGGTGGGAGCAAACCATGGCTACAAAGTGCATCGCTTTGCGTGCCATCCACAGGCAGAGGATAGCAGGTGCGCGTTTGCTTCGGAGCACGCCCATCTCAGCGGGTCGGGAGCTCCCGCCGGTTGCAGGAAAGTCGCCCGGGCGCATCGGGCCACTCGAGAGCCTGGATCCGAGCCCTGGGCGAGGAAGCGCCCCTCGCACGGCATGGCGCGGCGGCCGCAAGAGTCGCCCAACGGATCTCCGAAGGAGGCCGATTTGCGTGTCCGAAGCGATGCCCCGGCCGACTTTAAGTGCAAATGCGTTAGGTTACGGAAAGGAGCCCAATTCGTGGTATGCTCATTTTGATGGCCACTTGCATTTGTGACCGATTTCGGGGATTGGCTTCTATACGGGGCGATCGAGGTGTCATGGTACTGGCATTGCATGGCCACCGGACAGCGCCCTGGGTGTAGGTGACTCGAAGGTTATGTAGCTGCTGCGTGTGATCTGGAACTGAGCGCGCTGTCCTAAGGTCCTGGGGCTGTTATATTAATACGTTCCGGAGGCTCAGGGAAATGCAACCTTTGCTAGTAATCTTGCCCCAGTCTCGCTATCGATATCGAGTCCCTATCACTTGCATAAGGCAAACCAGTTGGTATACCAAGGTTGGCTGATAACCGGAAAGGGGTCTGTTTTAACCAAGAAACTGCTTTTAGAAATGTTGCAGAAAAACTCTGATCCTGCAATGGCTTGTTTACTTTGTAGTATAAAAGGCGGGGGGGGGGGCGAAATGGAGTTGGGGCCTCAGCTTGGAGCTGTTGGGTGTGAGCCGTTAGTGGCCCCCTCCAAAGGGTTTCCTCTTATCTCTTGTGTACCCCTTCTGTATATTTTCATCTTTTGTAGGCTTCATCTCTTTGTACCTCATCTCTTTTGTACACTTACTTACTTACTTACTTATTTATTTTACATATTTGTATGCCGCACCCTTGCAAAAAAGCCTCGGGGCGGCTAACAACAATGAAAAATACAATTAAAAACACAATACACTATTTAAAAACTGGCCCATCTCAGAATCTAACTATAAAAATAGAAATATATAAATATATAAATGTAACTATATATATATATAAATAAACAAGCAAATTATATAACAAAATATATTAAAAATAACAATAATATATAAATATAACAATATAAAATTAATCCTAACAATTAAAACATTTCTTAAATAAAAAGGTCTTCGCCTTCTAATATACTTCGCCAGAAGAATATACTTCTGTATATTCTTTCCACTTGTGTTGCCTTGTTACTTTTTCAGCATTTGTAATCTAGGTTTGAATTTCCCTTTGGCTCCTTGGGTTCTCTGGAACAGGCCTCTTGGTCTTCCCCTTCTGCTGTGCTCTTCTATTTCTTCGCCTTGGCCAGCATAAAAGTCTGTTTTGTGTCTATGTGGTGGTCACTGAAAAGTTGCATTTTCTTTACCCTGTTTCTGTCACCTTTTGCTTCTCACACACCCTTAGCAATTGTAACAGTTTCTTCTGTCATCCATCTAAGTTTTTTCTTTCTTTTTGCTGTCGTTGTTAGTCGCGAAGTCGTGTCCAACCCATCGCGACCCCATGGACAACATTCCCACAGGCTCTCCTGTCCTCCACCATCTCCCGGAGTCCGCTTAAGCTCAGACCAACTGCCTCAGTGACTCCATCCAGCCACCTCATCCTCTGCCGCCCCCTTCTTCTCTTGCCGTCAATTGTTCCCAGCATTAGGCTCTTCTCCAGGGAGTCCTTCCTTCTCATTAGGTGGCCAATTTTGGAGATTGTATGCCGGTATTGCTTTCCCTACTCTTTTATTGACTATGAAGGCTACTCCATTTCTTCTGAGGGATTCTTGCCTGATGGTCATCTGAACTAAATTCACCCATTCCTGTCCATTTTAGTTCACTGATTCCTAAGATGTCGATGTTCAGTCTTGTCATCTCTTGTTTGACCACATCCAGCCTGCCTTGATTCATGGATCTTACATTCCAGGTTCCTATGGAGTATAGATCTTTGCAGCATTGGACTCTCCTTTAACCACCAGATACATCGGCAACTGAGTGTCCTTCTGGCTTTGAGCCACTCGCTTCATTCTTTCTGGCGCTACTAGTACTAGCCCTCTGCTCTTCCCCAGTAGCGTATTGGACACCTTCCGACCTGAGGGGCTCATCTTCCAGTGTCATATCTCTTTGCCTTTTGGTTCTGTCCGTGGGCTTTTCATGGCAAGGGTACTGGAGTGGGTTGCCATTTCCTTCTCTAGTGGATCACATTTTGTCAGAACTCTCTGCTATGACCTGTCCGTCTTGGGTGACCCTGCACGGCATAGTTCATAGCTTCATTGAGCTATGCAAGCCCCTTTGCCACGACAAGGCAGTGATCCATGAAGGGGCTTTTTGCTATAGCATCATCTTTTTCCATTCTTCTGAACAATGCCTCTAGTTTCAATCCACAGATGTTCTGGTTTACAGTCAATTGAGCTCAGTGATCTTTAATTCAAATTCCTTAGGGATGTTATTTAGGCTGTATTTTGCAGCTGTGGTTCTGTTAGTGATCTTTGTCAGCTTTACTCTGTTTTTCGTATTAATAGTTCATGGTCACTATTGCAAACTGCTCCTGGGCTTGTTTGGGAGCAGCAAGGATACAGCATCTCCATCCCTTAATTCCTATTATATAATTATTTGATTCTTATATTGGGCATCTGGTGATGTTCTTATGAACAGTTGTCTGAATAAACAGATTGTTAGTTTCACATGAATCTATGAGTTGTACACCTGCTTTGTTTCTGACTCCCAGGCCAAATTCTTCCAAAACATTGGATTCTGCTTCTCCTACTTTTGTGTTCCCATCACCTAGAATTATCAGCTTGTCTTGTTTTGGTGTCTTTTCAATTTCCTCTCTGAAGCTCGGATAGCAAATTTTTTCTTCAGCATCTGCTATCCAAGTGTAGTCCTGAATAATGTTTATGTTGACAGGTTTCCTGAGAATTTTGATTGATAGTATTTATTTATCGATTTATATCCTGCCTTTTTCCTACAAAGGGCTCAAGGCAGCTTACATCATTCTCCTCCTCCATCTTATCCCCACAACAACCCTGTGAGGTAGGTTGGGCTGAGAGTCTGTGACTGGCCCAAAGTCACCCAGTTGGCTCCATGGCCGAGCGGGGACTCGAACCCAGGTTGCCTGAGTCCCAGTCCCATGCTCTTAACCACTACACCACACTGGCTCTCTGCTTGCTCTTTGCATTATAACTCCTCGCTGCATCCTGCCTCAACATTAGAGGCCTTTCATTTCGACAGTTTTCCAGAATAAAACATTTGATTGTTTGACTCATGTGCACGAGTAGAAGGGCAAGAACGCACCGCTCAGCTGATCGCCACTCAAGAACATATTTAAGGCAGGAAATGGCTGAACTGCACGAAAGGACACGCTCTGGTTCTGGCCTTCGCAATGGGTTGTGGTTTTTTAGCTTCAGGTGACACAACAAGCCATTGCGACAGGGCGAAATCGTACAACTGAGGAGGGAAATCATTCTAGGACAGTTCATGTGATGCTGGCAGTGTCTCAGGATGGGGCAGTGATGCAGCCGCACACCCAGTAGGCAGCTGTGCTGTGCCAAGCATTTTTTGGCTTTTGCCTCCCATTCCAGGGCGTGTGGTTCTTTTTCTCCCTCACTCCGAATAAAATGTTGGTGGAGCTCATGATGTGTCTTGTGTTAGTGCTGTTCAGTTCCCAGGATCTTCTGCTGCTCCAAATAGGATTGCAAATGTCATGAAACTTATGGAATGTCATGACACTTACGGAACATGCTCCCCAGAGAGGTCCGCCTGGCACCGCCGTTATTTGTTTTCTGCGCCAGGCCAAGACCTTTTTATTTAAACAATACTTTAATAACTGTTAATATTATTTATTGGTTTTAATTTCTACAGCCAGGGTGAATCCGGATTTTATATGTTTATATGCTTGTTTATTTATTGCGTTGGAAGCCGTCCCGAGGCTCATGCGAATGGGACGGCGTGCAAAAACTCCAAATAAATAAATAATCAATGCTAAGCTACCAACTTCGCATGCAGAACACAAGTGCATAGGGACATGCTAGGCCGTGCAGTTTCAACCCTATCCCCCTGGAAAAACTGCTGCAAGCATCCCAGGCTTTGGAATCCTTCATTTTTGCTGCTGCCGGGTTTGTCTGAGCCCGCTCTTGAAATAATTTCAATCGATCTGGAGGCAGGCAGCCTGGCGCCCTGCAGCTCTTCTGCATTCGCACAAGCCCCAGCCAGCAAGTTCTCACATGGCCTTGAGGCTCACTGGCTGAATGCGGGCCAGTCACGCACTCCCTGCCCGGCCTACCTCGCAGAGTTGTTGTTGTTGTTGTGAGGACACAGCGCAGCTCCGCCAGCAGCCTCGGGTTCCTCGCCGAAGGGGAGAAAAAGGAGGGAGAGCAGTATAGCGGCGGCGGCGGCGGCGCCCAACACTCCCGCACGTGCTAACGATCGGCTTGGACTGCTGCACGCCGCGACCGGAGCGCGGCCGCGCACGGCTCCGCGGGAGAAGCGAGCCCGGAATTGGACCGCGCTGGAGGAGTCTCCGCTGTCCCGCGTCTAGAAGGCGCCGGCGCGCGCCTGCGCAGAGGCTGCCTGGCGCACGCGGCGCGGCCTGCGGCGAAGCAGGGCCGCGTCGGGAGAAGTGGGAGCTGCGCCGCGCACGGACGCTGCTCGGGGCCGGGGCCGGGGCCGGCCTGGCGCGGGCGATGGGCCGCAGGCAGCGCCAGCGGCGGCAGCAGGAGCGGGAGCGCGGCCGCGAGCGGGAGCGCGAGCGCGAGCGCGGCCCCGGGGTGAGCCGCGGCCTGCAGGCCGCGCGGGGCGCTTCGGGCGGGACGTGCCACTGCGGCGGGGGCGCCCCGGGGGAGAGACCAGTGCGGGGCGCGGCTCACCCGGCGCTCTCTCCGCAGGCCTGGCCCGAGGGCGGCTACCCGGAGATCGTGAAGGAGAACGCGCTGTTCGAGCGCTACTACGGCGGGCTGGGCGTCGTGCCCGCGGGCGAGTGGGCGCGCTTCATGCAGGCGCTGCGGGAGCCGCTCCCGGCCACGCTGCGCATCACGGGCTACAAGAGGTGAGCCGCCCTCGCCGCCGCCGCCGCCCCGCGAGGTGGGCCGGGCCGCGCGGGCCTCCTGGCTTGCGGGCGGTGCATCGCGCTGCCCGCTGGCCTGCCCGGCCTTGGTCGACGCTGCCTCCTGCCGTCATGACTTGCTTGGGAGGGGTAGGGCGACTTCATACTTTTCTCTTGCAGACGATGAACCCCCCCCCGGACACACACACACACACACACACACTCTCTCTCTCTCTCTCTCTCTCCCCCCCCCCCTCCCTCCCCGCATGCCTTGTCCAAATCTTTGGGTGCAACTCCCTATGCCT
This sequence comes from Varanus salvator macromaculatus, assembly GCA_023646645.1. NCBI lineage: Eukaryota > Metazoa > Chordata > Lepidosauria > Squamata > Varanidae > Varanus > Varanus salvator. The sequence continues at coordinate 18,149,358 of JAIXND010000773.1, forward strand.
TAATCTTGCATTGAAAATAATCTGCTGCAAAAATACTGGAATTAAATAGCCTTCTTGCTGCTGGGTATTTGCGCAGTTCTGGGGCATTGTAAGTAAGGGAGCTATGGGAAAGCGAGGTGCTGCCGTGTCGAAAGTGGAGCTGGTTTATTTGTGTCAGGGCTCGGCGTGTTGTAATATAATTGCAGTCTGCTTGAAGAAGTTGCATGGCCGCCACACAACAAACACTTTGTATATTCCTGAAATGCCTATGATGCAAAAAGTAATTACATGTTTTCCTTGGTACAAGACGTGTCTGTCAGATTTGTTACTGGGTGGAGGAAACTATGTGATTGTGGATGATCTTTGTTGTAAACCGGCAAACTGATTCAATTTGATGGCTGGCGATCATGGGATGTGTAATTTAGTCTTTACAGAAAGATGATTCATGCAAAGATGGATGGTTCAACATATTAGGATTTTTTTGAGACTGGAAAAGTAGTGCTGTTGAAACAGTTGCACTGTGCTTTCCCCCACTCCTTCTCTGGTAATTCACCTTTTTTTCCTTTTGCAGCCATGCCAAAGAGATTCTCCACTGTTTGAAGGACAAATATTTCAAGGAATTAGAAAACCAGTTGGTAGATGGGCAGAAAATTGAAATGCCACAACCCTTAAGCTGGTAGGATTATGTCTGTTACTATGTTTCAGTAATCCTTCATGTAATTTAATTATTATCAGTAAGATTAACTGGTCTTTAGTATCAGTATAAGAATAGACTGGTGGAGTTCAGAAGAATTGCTGAGAATTCTGGCCTGTCACTCATGAACCATGCTCTGGTACAAATTGGTTAGTCGCTCCTATTTTCTACTTCTTGCCAGTTGCAGTGGCTAAACTAATGATATAATAGGCATCTAATCCATATATCAGGAATGAGAGTATTTTGTCACTGTACCTTTTACATTCTCTTGCTTTAATCAGATGTCTTTTTTTTCTGTAATACATTCACTTTATCTCATTTATTATTCAAAATAATAGCATTCATATACAGACTGAATCCATGTGTATACACCTAAAAAGGAGACTGCAAGTACCATCTTGCAAAATTCTGGGTGTACCATATTCAAAGAACCTATTGTTTCATTAGGTATCCAGAAGAGTTAGCATGGCATACAAATTTAAGCAGAAAAGTCCTGCGGAAGTCCCCAGTGCTAGAAAAATTCCACCACTTTCTGGTTAGCGAAACTGAATGTGTAAGTAGTAATGTTTCTTCGTTTCTTTTTCTGTTTGCACCTCACTGTGATGATTTGTCTCCGGAGTTTCTCCTATCTCCCCCCTGCCTTGCCTTAGGAAACCGTATGTAGCATATAAGCATGGATGACATTTAACCATAAAGAGAGTGTGTGGGAATGAGACAGGTCTTTATTGGCTTCTGATGCCCCCCCCCCCCGCCCTAAATGGCACGAGCGTCCAAGTAGAATTTCTCTGGGCGCAGTACAGTCTTTGTAGTGCCTCTTTCTGGAGTTGCGACTTGCATGAACCGCTCCCCCTCCCCAAATGTACCTCTGCTTGCTCCTCATGTGAGAAGACACTGGACCAACTCACCCATAGAAGATGGCACTGATACTACCACCTCTAGTTTTGATAGCACTCCACACTTCTCGAAACACCACAACTGACCCAAGTGGAGGAGCATCCAAGGCAGCTTTGTGTGACTCCTGGTGCAGCTTCCCCAGAGACGCTGCTTTATTAACAAGGGGTGGTTCCAGGCCAAAGCTGCTGCCAAGAAACACATCCATGAAGCATCATTCACTGGTGCCTCAGAGGCTGGCATCCAGCACCGGTGGGCCATCCTGCACAGAGAGACTGTGCTGGCGGTGATGCTGCAATATCACCTGGGACGTGGGCCTGTTTCGGGTACTGGGCAGTGAACATGCTTCTCTGCCATGGTTTTCCAGGAGTTTGTGGCCTCTAGGGGGAGATTTCTGGGCGTTTATGCTTGGGGACCAGGTGCTCCTGGGGACCAAGCGTATGCCCTTCAGCCCAAGCTTATGGCACCCTATGGAGCACCAAGAACCCCTGGGCAGAAGAACTTCAACTTCGGGATGCGGAAGGATGCATTGTCCCAAATGTGACGACCCTGTCACAGAGCATGTGCAGGCTGAGGGGGACTGTGATCCTTCAGGATAACTCCGGCCTGGGTTGAGGGTGACGCCATTCCCCTTGACGGCCAGCCGGCTGAAGGTCCCGCCCAGCAAATGTGAGCACCAATGAAGCAACTGAGGAAGGATTCGTTCAGCAGCAGTGGGGTTTATCCTATCCATGTGAATACCTTGCTTAAGGACTCAACCGTGCCTCTGCCGTTAGCTTAAGAGCTTGGAACCACATGGTTGCCTCTACAAAGAACGTGTTTAGCTACTTTCAGTGTTTCTGTTTTCTTCGGTGTATATATTCATAAGATGTAGAGTTTTGTTTCCTTTTGTTTGTTTGTTTCTTGGCTTTAGGGGAACATCAGTCGCCAGGAGGCTGTCAGTATGATTCCTCCTCTTCTCCTTAACGTGGAGCCCCATCATAAGGTACATTTCCCTGCCTGAGTCTTTTTGGGGAAGATAACGTAAGTGGCTTTGTGCTAGGTCAGTGCTCTATGTTGCATGTTTGTATTGCGCCCTCCATTTTAGCGATAAGTGGAAGTGTTCCATAAATGGTTTAGAAGATAGATAGATAGATAGATAGATAGATAGATGTGTCTACAGTTTAGTTATCTGAGAATAAGATAAGGTGCTACCTCAAGTTTCTCCGAGATGGAACTCCAAATAGTCCCAATCAGGACACAGTCTCCTCTTATTTCCTCTCATGCCAAAATCATTTACTGGTTTTCCTCATTACAACACCTCTCTGTACCTTCATTCTTCCTCCCTAATAGAAATCAGGGTGCTACTTAATGTTTGGTTTTTAAAATCACCCGCAAAAGCATTTCATGGTGCTGGAACTTGCCCACGACTCCTGACTTGAATCATGCTAGCCATGTTAGTGTCTGTTATCTTTATCTCTCTGTTCTTGGTAGATTCTGGATATGTGTGCTGCTCCTGGCTCCAAAACGGCGCAGCTTATTGAGATGTTGCATGCAGATATGGGTGTTCCTTTCCCAGGTAAGTGAGAGTACAGGTACATGTGAATTTTGCTTTACACTGAGAAGTGAAATTAATTCTCACACCACGAAGCCAGGCAGCTTAACCCTCAAACTTTCTTTACCATTCATGGTTGGCATTGGACTACAGTAATATATGCATGATTTATTCATAGGTGATGTCCCATTTAATCAAAAAGTAAAAGGTGCAAGTACTTTTTCTGCGGGTTTGCAGAAAAATCAGAAGTGGAACTTAAAAGTCCAGTGTGTAGACAGGCCTTGACTGAGTTTTCTATCATTAGAAACAACCTCAGATTGTCTTCTTGGAGCTCTTTGGTTATCTAGGGATTCTACCTTGTCATTTAACTTCGCGTGAATCCCTTGCTCAGTTGCACATTATGCTTGTATAAAGCAACATGTATGTGTGTTCTTATTGCCATAATTAAGCCACACAATTGCTGCCGTTATTTCTATATTTCCCGATAGCCAAACCTGTCTGTGAAACGCTAAATATAAATAAGAGTAAAAGCACACCATTCTCTCAAGTTTTAACCTCAAGTCCATGCTGCTGTGCCTGCTATAAGCGACGGACAGTACAGCTCAGCCCACATGTAACTCATTTGGAGTTAAATGTCTCAGCACGGAGGGAAGTCTTGCCACCGAGGAGACGGAAACGTTGGCGCCAGCCGGGCCTTGTGGGGCAGATCATTCTGTAATGAGGGGGCTGCCACCCAGGGTTACATTTGGAGGAAGGCCTCAGATGTTGAGTGTGGCATCTGGGCACATTGCAGCTGGAGGAGAACGTCCCATCTGTGAAGCCGAAAACTCATTCCTTAACCTGACGAGTTCAATCCTTTTCCCCCCTCAGAGGGATTTGTCATTGCGAACGACGTGGACAACAAGCGTTGCTATTTACTAGTACATCAGGCAAAGAGGTTGAACAGCCCTTGCATCATGGTCGTAAACCACGATGCCTCCAGCATCCCAAATTTGCAGATCACCACCGATGGCAAGAGGGAGATCCTGTTCTACGACCGGATACTATGCGATGTACCTTGCAGGTACGTTGCGCTTATTTTTCATATTGCAGGCACTGTGCTGCCTTTAGACTAACTTTTTAAATAACCGCTGATAGCCCTTTGCGTCGCATCGAGAGAATTTGCGTTCGATGCTTTGGACAGGTTCGCGTATCACAAGCACCCATCCTGCCGAATCACCCCAAAGGGCTTCCGCGAACGGCCAAGCAGAGGGCCGGGTTCATTGTGCCTGCCTCTTTCCCTCCCCTTGCTCCAGGCAGGATTCCAGGGGGCACCACCTGGAGGAACGGGGCTCCTCTCGTTCAGAGCTGTGATCACAGGCCAGGTTCATCTCGCCACGGCTGCCCAACGCTCCGCTGCGCAAAAGGCTCAGATCCCAGAGCACATCAGAGGGCAGGCACCCTCACCTGCTCCGGAGATCTGCGGAGCAGGAGGTGCGAGCGCCTCTCTCACACTCTCGGGCCTAAGGGGTGGCAGGGGTGGCTGCTACCCGAAAGGGGCAGCCCGGCTCCTCGGAATCGCCCCCTCCTGCCTGGGAGGAATCCTCTGTGGCCCAAGCAGGGCAGGGAGCAGTCGGCTGGAGGAGCACTGCCAAAAGCGGCGGCAGCAGTTCGCTGATTCCCCTGCTTCTGCCGGAGAGACTTATTCTGAGGCGCGTGTGGGGAAAGGGGGCTGAGCTATTTATTTGTTTATGTGGAATTTTTGTATGCCGTCCCATTCGCCTAAGCCTCGAGACGGCTCCAACATCATAAATAAATACATTCAAAATACATACATATAAAATCTGGAAACATCCTGGCTCAATATTATAAAACTAATAAATAAAATCAATAATTATTAAAATATCGTTTGAATAAAAAGGTCTTGGCCTGGCACCGAAAAACAAATAACGATGGCACCAGGCGGACCTCTCTGGGGAGCACGTCCCACAGATGGGGCGCCACCGCACAGAAGGCCCTCCTCTGGGTACTTTGCCTCCTAACATCTTTCACGGAGGGCTCCCGGAGGAGGGCCTCTGCTGCTGATTTCATGGGGTGGGAGGGCAAATATGGAAGCAGGCATTCCTTCAGCTATCCAGGTCCCAAGCCATTGAGGGCTTTATAGGTGATAACCAGCACCTTGAATTGGGTCCGGACTTCAATGGGGAGCCAGTGAAGCTGGTAGAGACTGGGGTTATATGAGAACAACGTCCAGTCCCCGTCAGCAACCTGGCAGCTCTGTTTTGCACCATCTGAAGTATCCGGACCATCTTCAAGGGCACGTAGAGTGCGTTACACAAGTCCAATCAAGCCCCCATCCTGGCGCATCCCTGCCTAGCTTAGGCCTTTGCCCGCTTCTGCTGGAGAGACAGCTGGTCCAACGGGTGGGGGGAGGGCAGCACATCTTCCTTTCCTCCTCCTCACGTGTTAGAGGTTGCACGCAGGGGTCTGTTGGGAGGGCAGGCCATGGCTCCACTGTGCTGGGCTGTATTGTCCGAGTTTGAGCAATGGTGCCAGCAGCCACGCTGTGGTGTGGCAGTGGGGGAGACCCGGACTGAGCAGTTGCGTTGCATCACGGTTGCTGTCCATAGCACGCAGAGGTTGATCATCTTGACTGGGTTCGCTCAGCATGACAAGCAGTTATGTGTGTTTGTGTGTGTGTGTTTTAAGTTGCTCATCATGTTGTGCATACCAGTAATTATATAGAGAGCTGCAGTAAAAGAAAAAAAGAAAGGGTGCCGGAACTCACGTCTTGGGAGTTACACTTTTACACTAAAAAAGATTTTCAATTCACCAACTTTTTTTGAAATAAAGAACTTACTTACCTTTTGCACGTAGCCAGTCACTCCACACACGCATAAACATAATGGTCGCCGCCAGCAGTAAGCACCCAGTGTGCGGCCACACGACCCAACCCAAGCCGAGCAGCGTCCCAAGCAAGCAGCGCCCTCACCATCAGCGCCGACAATCAGCGCCGACACACAAGCAGCCCGCAGGCACTGTGCTAATGATTTTTGCCACCGACCTGCTACGCCCAACAGGGCGATTCGCAATCACTTGGGAAAATCCGTCAAACAAAGGTGCTGGAGCGCCATTCCAGGACGTTCTGTGACAAAAGAAGCCCTGGAGAGCTGGATTTGTGTCTTTAAGGGTGGAGTTCACATGTTCCCACTGAAGGCCCTTGAGCAAGCCTCAGCGCAGTTACTATCTCCCAGTTTAATCTCTCTCACGGTTTACAACTGTGATGACAGCACTCGCGTGCTCCTTCAAGATGTTTACAGAAAGGATGGAATCCCATGGAATGCAGTGGTGGTTAGGCCAGAGTGCATAAGCTGCATTTAGTTTTTTCCCTCAACCTTATTTTTTGACCATATTTGTTTAGAACAACCTTTCCTCAGTGTCTTGTTCATATTTTGAATCCTGGTAAGGATGGTGTATGCACTAGTTCAATATTGGGTAATAAAGTATTGCCCTGATTTAAATGTTTTTCGAAATAGCCGAGATTTTGAAACGTGAACCTTCATTTTATTATCAGTAAGACTTAAGCTTAAAAGAATTGGGAAAAGTACTTGCTTACCTCCTTAATGAATGTAGAGAAAAGTTTGTAACACCCCTATCTGAGGTGCCTTCCTATATACAGTTTTGCTAAGGCTTTTCTACCCAAAGAATGGATTTCAACAACATTCAAATGACTTGTCGCCCAAACTGTGTTGCCCAAACCGGGCAGTTGAGACTCATGGACTTGGGGCCCGAGTGACAACTTTTTTGTCAAGTTTACAACTTGCGTTGCAGGTCCATCAAGTTTGGATCTGGTTGTGTTGGAATATAATCTGATTTCGTTTGAATTAATGTGGCAATATCTCTTGCAGTGGAGATGGAACGATGAGAAAAAACATTGACGTATGGAAAAAATGGACTACGCAGAACAGCTTGCATCTGCATGGGTAAAAAAAATACTGCTAATCTCACATCTTTAAAAGTTAAGAAAGGGATAAAAAGACCATGTATGATGAAGGAAGGTGCTTAGACCAGGGGCCGGCCTGCCACTTCATAGCTAAAGCTTTGTGGAAATAAAAGTTGTGAAGGTAAAATTCCTTACTCTTTTGGTCACTTAATTTTATGTTTCAGCATCTGCTGAGGCTCAAACAAGTAACTTGGCCCAAAAACTAAATGTAAGAGAGAAATGGTATTTAACTAATTAAAATAATTTCCTCATAGGCAGTTTAAAAATTCCTATAAAATAGAATGGTGAATCGAATGTCAGTGCTATGACCAGAGAGGAATGGGTTCAGATCCTTAGTCACGGGTGGCATTAGATCATGGGCCAGTCATGCAGTCTCAGCGCAGTCTGTCTTACAGGGTTGCTGTATGAATAAACCGGTAAAGGGTGGAAGGATGCATTCTGTCCAGAGTTCCTTGCAGGAAGTTGCGGGGGGAATAAAAAAGCAACATTTAAAAAGAATTACGTTGAAACGCCCTACAAACTGCCTTGTCCGAGGTTTATGAGCTGCTCACTGGTTTATCAAAATGCTTCCTGCGCAGATTGCAATTAAGGATTGCAACGCGTGGAGTTGAGCAGCTGGCCGAAGGCGGCCGGATGGTGTACTCGACCTGTTCGTTGAATCCTGTCGAGAACGAAGCTGTCATCGCCTCTCTGCTGGAGAAAAGTGAAGGTGTGTGTGGCTCGTCTCTTTTTAGTTTGCTCATCCAGGGAGAAAGAAAATAACAGGTGGCACATACTCAGACTGATGTGGAAGTCGGGTTTGCCCTTTTGTTTGACTGCCCAGAACAGCTCATTCTTAGCCGAACACTCTGTCTTGCGCAGTACAGCGGTACCTCGGCTCACAGGCTTAATCCGTTCCAGGACTCTTGGTCGTGAGCCGAGTCGAATTTCCCCGTAAGGTTCAGTGTAAATAAGGTAAATCCGTTCTGTAATTCCTTTTTTTTTTAACTCACAAAAATTTGAAGCAAAGTGACAACAACAAAGATCTTGGCCATCTTTCCGCCCCCCGCCCCCGGTGAGCGTGCTGGGTAGGGGAGATGGTCGCAATCGTGGGCACGCTGGGGGGAGATGGGCACGATTGTGGTCGCACTTGTGCAGGGAAGACGGGCGCAATCACGGCCATCTCCCCCACCCCCGAGCATGATCGTGGCCATCTCCCCCCCACCGCCCGCCCGCAAGCATGACCACGATCGCGTCCATGTAGGGAAGTCAGGCGCGATCGATCGCCACCCAATGCGGAGTTTGCAACCTGCAGCAAATTCTTAATGAAATTTCTGTTCACAACCCGATTTGGTTGTGAACTGAGGCGTTCATGAGCCGAGGTGCTGCGCTCTATTTTTTTCCTGGAAAGTCACCTGCATACTTGTGTTGCTGTTTTGTTCTGTTCCGTAGATGTTGCATCTGAGTCAGTACAGACTGTTGATGTGCTGTGCTGTGTAATACTTTAAGTGCTTATAACAGTCAAGGAAATTTCCAGACATGGCGGAAAACCGCTCACTAGGCACCGAGTGGCTTGCCAGACTCTTCCCCCCGGCCATGCTCATCCTCGCCAACAGCTCGTGCCTTGGCTCTAACTGAAAGCATGCCGGTTGCCATTAAACCTCGCATTACTGTTCTAGCACATTTCTCTCAGCTTCCCCGGGGCCTCTCATTCTTCTCTGGAGATCCTCACGGTTAATCTTCTCCAGAACTTTCTGCTGTTCTCAGTTCATGGAAGCAGTTCTTTGGAAGCATACGGACCACTTGTGAATTTCTGGAGCACTCCTGAAAGCATTTCTCCAGCCTTCTCCTTGAATTATTTAGTCAGAAAATAAAGTCTATTTCTCCCTGCTTAAATTCTCACTAAGCTTCTGATTCCATTTTTATGCAAGGAGCAGAGGACAATAAAGGGGGGGGGGGGCGGAAAGACTTCAGCCAGCTCAAATGGAAGAGAAATTGTGGGTGGGAGATGCTCTTTCTATTTCAATTTAAGTAGCGGCATTTAAATGACGAATGCAGTCAGTTGCTCTCTCTGTGTGCAGAAGTACAGATTAAAAATCTGCCTTTTAAATATCGGCATGTTTAAAGAGCCCTGTAAGTGCAAACCATGCCATGGCTGTGTCTTGGCCAGTTTGATCTGCACAGTTCAACAGTCTTACTTCCAGATGGTTTAGACCTGCCCTGGCATTCCAAATACACTTCCTTATGGTAGTCTTATTTCCCCCCCTGCAAAAGGTGCCTTAGAACTTGCTGATGTCTCTTCTGAGCTGCCCGGGTTGAGGAGAATGCCTGGGGTCACACAGTGGAAGGTAAGTTGGCAAAAGTGCCTATCATTATATAACTGTAATCATACTTTAGCCAAGAGATAAAGCAGGGATTGCACTAGTTCAAAAATCCAAGACACTTCACAGTCCGGTCACTTTGTATGAAGATAAAGTTAAAGGTTTCCCCTTGACATTAAGTCCAGTCATGCCTGACTCCAGGGGGCGGTGCTCATCTCCGTTTCCCGGCCAAGGGAGCCGGCGTTTGTCCGCAGACAGTCTCCGTGGTCGTGTGGCCAGCATGACTTAAACTCCGAAGTGCATGGCACGCAGTTACCTTCCCACCAAAGTGGCACCTTTTCATCTACCTGCATTTGCGTGCTTTCGAACTGCAAGGTTGGCAGGAGCTGGGACGGCGCACGGGAGCTCACCCCGTGTGCAGATTCGAACCGGCGACCTTTCGATCACCCAGCCCAGCAGCCCAGCGGTTTAAACCACTGCGCCACCTGCAGTCCCTTGTATGAAGATAAACCCCAGGTCAGGGCATTTAATTCCTCTGTCTTGGTACTGTGCTTAGGTGGCTTTCCAAACTGGGAAATGGAGGCCTTTCCCAGCCATGCAGCCTGAGTTAAACTAGTGCTAGGGATTGAACGTCTCACCCTCTAGCGATGCAGCCTGTCCCTAAGCAAGGCAGCACTTCTGGCTCATAGCCAGGCTGTTGCGGGACCCACCGAACCGCTGGGCCACCGCGTGGTTGTTTGTCGTTCATCCCTCTGCATCTCCGTTCACATGTGCTTTGAATGTGCAGGCTCTTCTCGGGCCAGGTGGGATGTTTGCGTCATCAAAACCACGCGCTGTGGGATCAGTGTGGGATAACCAGCCCACTGTTAATCTCCGAGTAGTTCCAAAATGAGCTGCGGGTCCCTGAACCGAAGCTCAGCTCACAGCGTCCAGAGTAGTCCTTGTTGAGGCCAGTCAGAGCTCACATATTCAAAATGGCGGCAGCGCCCCAACTCAGCCACAGGTGAAACATCTGTGTCTTTTGAGGGAAAGGGAAGAAGTCGTGGCTTTGTTAACTCCGTGGCAGGCTGAAAGGCATTGGATTTTGTTGCCTAGGTGATGACGAAAGATGGTCAGTGGTTTGAGGACTGGAAAAGCGTACCCTCCAAATTGCAAACTCAGATCCGGCCCACCATGTTTCCCTTAAAAGATGAAGAGAAACTTAAAGCATTACATTTGGAGCACTGGTAGGTACTGTTGCTGCAGCTGAAAATGCCGGTACACAACACACCTTTGTGTGTCTGCTTTTTTCTCTGTCAGGGTAACTTACTGGAGTTCTTCTCTAGAGGTTTCAGAATTATAGGCTATTCTTGAGTTCAGGATTATCATAGTATCATAGAATAATCGTGAAATTATTTAATTAACAATTATTAAATTAGTTAATTTAATAAGCACAATTTCTGGGGGCTTGCAAAACTGGCTCAGAATACAGGTCAGAAATAGGTTTAGGGGCATGGCTGCTAGTTTGCACTTCTGCACAGTTCTGCATTCCTCCAGCACACAGAAAGCTAAGGGTGCGCTCGTTGCATACTTGTTGTGTGGCTTGTGAGGTATTTTGGGGAATTTCTGATTCTGTGGAAATGCACAAAACCAGATTAGCTTGTTTTAAAGCAAAAAACGCTGCTGTTACTGTTAGCACTCCATTTATTTTCTTCCTTTTTGCCTGTGAGCTCAAGGTAGTTCACTATTTAACAGCTTGCAGTTTAATAGACATGATGCAAAAGATAGAGGGACAGGGCGAGAAAAGTGAAGAAATTCATGCGCCGCGGCTGCTGCTTTTGAGCATCCTGAGAGGGAAGGAGCCACATGGCAGCTGCTTCCATCCACGCCAGTGGAATAGAGCTTGACTTTTTCAACTCGTTGCTGGATAGAGAAAGACCTAGGAGAAAGGGGGCAGTCCGGACAGTCTGAGAGGTATAGATGGACAACAGTGAGGGTCTTTCTCAAGAAAGCTAGCCTCCAACTTGATCTGCTGCTCAAGTTCTTAATGTCCGTTCAATAATTAGGCACAGGATCCAACATATAATAGGATAACATGTGGACTGAACAGAGTTTGGTTTGGGGTTTTTTGAAGGTACCAGTCATGCAAAAATGGAGGTGATGCAGGCATACTTGATATGGATCGAAAGCTGTTAGCTTTAAATACCTAGGATGCCAAAAATCATTCTGAATGAATCCCCAAGCAGAGCGTGTTTGTATGTAATGTTGACCATAGTTCAGTATCAAAAGAATGAGCCCAAATAAACCATGGATTCCTGTAGGGTTTTTTCCCTTCTCCAGCACAGCTGCAAAGACGAGTATAAGAATATTCAATTTTTGGCTTAGATGTACAAGAGCTTGTCTAGTTCTCCAAACCTGGTTTGTTCTAACTATGTCTTCTTGCACCAAACCACATCAGTCATTGGTTTATGAAATCAGCTTCTTTGAACAAACCGTAGTTAAAACTAACCTTGGTTTAGAGTCCAGCCGGTTAATGTAAAGCATAATCTTCCAGTTTCCTTCCAGGATGAGGAGCAGGGAACATACAAGCTACCTGCTTGCTGCAGCCCTTCCTCATAATGCTAAACCATGTTTTAACATTATATTGAACTTTCTCAGAGAATTATATTTCCATCTTGTGCTAAATGCTATATATTCTTATATCGGCATAAGCTGGGTTATTATAAAAAGATATCACATAATTTTATGTTACACAGGGTTACATAATCACATTGGTCTTTGCTTAATTTTTCTATATGCTGCTATTCGAAAGCAACCAAATACTATGAAATACTTCCGTCGACTCCAACTCTATGTCTGATAGCTTAGTTAGACAGACAATGGAAAACTAGCCAATTTAGAACTGATTTTGATTGCATGGTGCTTTTTAAAATTTTTATCAGAAGATAAATCTCTTTTGTTTATAAACTGGACTTAGATTTTTTTTTCTGGACATTGCAGAAAAATACGTATCCTGACACTAAATGTGTGATCTTTATCTAGCCTCAGAATTTTGCCACATCATCAAAATACTGGAGGATTCTTTGTAGCTGTATTAATTAAAAAATCTCCCATGCCATGGAATAAACGTCAACCCAAGGTAATAGTTGGCTTGTGTAAGTACGTCCTTGAAAACTTTCCCAAGATGTGTTGAAAGGAAGGCCAGGTTCCAAAAATCCTCAGAACTAGTTATAGCTGCCCAGGGAACCATGAGTTTGTGTGTCTAGGAAAGGAACGGAACGGAAAGGAAAGGAATAGTCTCTATCCCACAGTGGCAAACTCTTTTTGAAACTAATTGGCAAGGGAATTTTCAGGTGCAGTTTATAGGAAGTGGGAAGAAAGAAAAATGTCCCATTGGGCACCCTAAACCCATGAGCCTCCATGAATCTTTGGAACCTGGCCATAATATTATTATGGAATAATTTATTATTTTTGCAAGTTCTGCAGACTGCTATGACCACTATCAATTCATCTCCAGAAACGTACATTTTACAAATGCGTATTTGCACATAGTTGGTGTAGTTAGTGAAAGTAAAGCATGCAATGTATGTAGAAGTGAAAGCTGGAGTGTCACAAAATTTCTTACACGTGGCTGTGTCCAGCGGTAGCTCTTCTCTCCAGAGCATCTGTCCTTCGTTCACTCAATTCTTGCTGCTGCTAACCCATTGCATTTCATTGAAACAGTAGCACCTTAAAGGTTTTAATAGGGCCCCAGCTCTGTTGGACTACAGGCCCTTTCACCGCAAACCTTCTCAAGAGCAGCTCCGGGTGACAACACCGTCACCCTTTGCTGCCGCGGTGAAAGTTCACTGTATGCGCTTTTTGCACGCATTCTGGTTCCAGGCACATTTCATTTCCTCCTGAGTCACCATTTGTGATCCTTCCCATAGGAGCCATGCATGCCTCTGTGCATTACAGCAGGGAATAACCCTTTATGCACTGAGTGACGTGCACTCTGAAAGCGCTTGCCATAGTGCAGGCTTTTAGTTGCTACAAGGCTCTTTACTTCCGCTGCTTCCCAGGATGTTCTGAGTGACCCTCCCATTTGCAAGGCCTGGAATGTCGGGCTTTATCGTACGTTCCGCTCATTCGTTCTGGCCTGAATTACCTGATGGGAAAAGTTCACCTCACACTGAGACCAGCTGGTCTTTCTCAGAGTACAGATTCTTTCTAACAAGTTTTACAAGCATTTCCAGAAAATATTATGAACTACTGTGTAGGAACATAGATGTGGATAAATGTGAGCTTTTTGCTAGTAGTGCTTACCAAAGTTAAGCACTTTTAAGTCCACGTATTTAAGATGGTCACATGCAATATTGGACCATGTCTGGATGTTAAGCTGCCTAGATGTTAAACTGAAAAACATCTGTATGAAGTTGGTGTATCTTCCACAGTGCACAGTGCATAGCTCAGCATTTAAACCATGCATTTGGGCGACCCGAGATGCACACGAAGGGTTAGATAACAATTTATATGCAGCTTTTGAGAACTTCTTTGTCTCACAGTTTTAAATCACGGGAAAGCCTCTAAATTTTTATATTGAGAGAATATAGTGCCGAACGTATAAAAATATGTTACCAGAGATGGTCTCCACTGCCGATTTGGACTTGGCTTAGTTTATAGTTCCAGTATTTAAGAAGCCTTTGGCTGCCAGTTAGGCATCTTTAGGGCTGTTCATTTGACATCTGTAGGGGCCTAGTAAGAAGCTACTTCATTCCAAAATTAGCACATGCTTAGACTTTGGTGTGAAAAGATGACCTCATAGCTGATTACCGTTCCATAAATTAGGGATCACAGTTTGAATTGTCTTACTGTTACTAAGCATGCCTAAAAAACAACACATTTACCTGCCTGCCCGAAAGGCCTAAACATACCTTTTTCAGGCTAGCTCCTGAATCCTGAATTGGGCACCTGTCAGACTTTGTCTCCTTCAACCCTGTCCCCACCCCCAGCAAGACCAAGCCAGGTTTAAATAAACAGAAACCTCTCTGTATTGCAACAGATCAGCTACGCAGCCAGAGGTGTAAGTTCTTTGCAGATTTTTAGTCTTTAGTATTAAGCAAAAGTGATAAAGGTCAGGAAGAATTTGAAGGCAAACAGGCATTCTTAGTACAGCAATGTGTATCTCAAGCAATAGTTCCGAGGGGCACCAGATTCAAGGCAGAGAAGAATTCAGGATCAGGCACGGCGAGGGACTTTTCCAAGTCATTGTAATTTTTCAACAGTTCTTATAGTTCCCCTTAGAGTCCACCCATCCCTACAGGATGGTCTTGTTTGTTACTGTGAACTCCACCTCTTGGGACATCTCTCATTGATGTCTCAGTCCTAGAGACAGCTCCTGGCCCTGCTCCCCAGCCTGATCTGCAGGAAAGCTGCAGCTCCAGGGGTTCTCTCAAAACTGGCTCTGGTTTTGGCTGCTAAGCCAGCTCTCCGGGGGGCACAAGGAAAAATGGGCTCCCAGCTTCCTGACAGTTCAAGCAGATTCTAAATCTTGCGGCTCCATCTCTGAATCTGACCCTTGCTCTTGAGTTCATGGAATGCAGAAGGGCTTGGCCTGACCTGACAGTCTCCTTACTCGCAAAACTAGTCCTAGACTTACAATTTTTTTAGGCATCTGTATGGTGTATGTATCTTTCATCTCAAACATTGCAGGTACATACCTTGTATGTTGTTTTTGTGTATTGTTGAGCAACAGCTATGTACACTTTAGCACTGAATGATATATTTTGTTTATCATTCAGATCACCGTGGCCCAAGTTATATTGCTTTAATCAGCATTTTCTCTCTGGGTGATATGCAAGTTATTTTCTACAATAAAATCTACTTTTTCCCTCTAAAAATTATCAGTTAAAAGACTCCTCCTTAGTGTTACCAGCTTCAGCCGGTCCCTGGCAAGGGCAAACCCCAGGTGGACCCCAGACCCTGAGTCAAAAGGAGCCTGAGATGAGACTTGGAGCCAAACCAGCTTTATTCTAGTGCACTATAGAATAGAGGGAGACAAAAGGGGATACAGAGCCCAAATCAGATTCTCGAAAGTTGCGCCTAGTACGTGCATTTTATACCCTAAGCAAGCGAGTAGCTCATCTAATACACACCGAATGCATCAGCACATCAGTGTGTGCACCCCTGCCCTTGCTGTTAGCTTCAAAGAGTCCTTTCTCCTGCCAAAGACTGCCATTTCCCATACCTGTTTCTTACCTCCTTCGAGATTCACACAGACTTACATGTTCTCACCCCCTGCACAGCTGTGGGTTACACAACGTTCATTTCGTTCTTATCTTCCCTCCCTTCTGGGGCAGTACAACTGGTGCATTTCCTATGTGGCCTCCCTCTGGCCAACAAATTTCGGGACCTTCCTCTGGCCAACTACTTTTTGGGTGCTGTGATTGGCAACAACAGGGTCCGTAATATTCTGAAGATGACACGGGTTTTGATAGTGGTGCTGTTGATGAAGCATTGTTACTAGAGTGAGTTATGCTTGTGTTATGATGTGTAGAAGAAAAGCAGTTTATTTGATGGTCAGCAAAGACCCTTAGCCGGTAATGGCTAGTAGGAAGACGTCTTGAGAGCCACTGCTGTAAGTTATAACCATCAGATACATTTTTCAGGCATTGTAATTTGCTCCTTTTATTTTGGAATAGTTTCAGCAACACACAGCCCAGAAGACCGAAGAAATATCACCTCTCCCTACAGAACACAGTTCTTCAGGAACTGTTGAAGGCCTTGTTGCCATAGAAGCAAAAGATGGAGACTCCTTGGTAACGGAGAATGCTGAAAGCAAGAAGGATGGAGTTTGTGGGTAAAAAGCTCCCTATAAATTCAGGCTGCTGTTTTAAAAGCAGTTGAACCACTGATCTATGTGCACACATAGGAAATCTGAGATGTCTTGTTTTCTTTTCCTGTCAGAGGTTTGAGATCATGCTGGTCTTTATAGGTTAGAAGGAATGCTTAGTTTGCCACTTTCTGGAAACACAGGGAGTCTTCAGATAAAAAGCAAAAGACTTTATTTCTTTTCATCCACAAGAGCAAGTTAATACATGCAGCAGGCCCTGAGGTTTGATATCAGAATAGTACCGTTATGCACAAAACACACAGTTTCTGCAACATGAATAATTTAGGCAAACCAGACAGTTGGTAAATTCTTTGCACAGTTTCTTTTGCTTGCAAATGCTACAGAAATTGGCTCTAAAAACATTTTAAAATGCTGGGACTGAAACAGGCTCGCAAAGCATTTAGTATGGCTTTGTCTTCTAATTAAGACTTTCCGAATAAATGAATATTGGCTCTTCTGTACCTACACCTGCATATTCCCAAACATGATGGCAGTATTCAGGGAACTAGAAAGCTCAGAATCACGTGCAGACAAAAGCACCTACCTGGTGGTGAGCGTCTAAGTCAGGTGTAGAACGTCCTTCTGTCCACCTAACGTCATTTTGGAGAAGCTCTTGAAGGTCACATTCTAGTAATGGGTGGCCAAAATACTAGTGTATTTTAGTTTAAAGCTCCTACTGTTAGTAATTTAAAATTTGAAGAGACATCTCAGGCTCTTAAAGATGGAGGGCAAGCACAGAATCTGGGAAACCAGATGATTGGTGGTCTGAGGAAAGTGGGTGGGCCCAGGATAGGCAGTATAGCCATCTGAGAGACCGATCGTAGAACCTGGATCTATCCGTTTTTCTTTTAGGCCTCCACCATCTAAAAAAATGAAGCTCTTTGGATTCAAGGAAGATCCATTTGTGTTCCTTTCTGAAGAAGACCCTCTGTTTCCATCTATACAGTAAGATAAGGGCTTTCCTTATTTTTTCATGTAATAGTTTCTATGCTAAGTCCCAGTTCTAGGCCAGGTTTGGTTGGGCTGAGTCAAGTTAGCACCTCAATGAAAAAAGGGAAGGGACCCATGGGCCCCATTCTTGCTAAACAGCAGCAAATCATAGTGAATTAGCCCACAGTTTGCTGGGTCCAATTCTAATGTAGCTGCTGTTTTGCACAATAAACCTATTTTTGGCTGAGTCATGATGTGTGAGCCCCAACACCATGGGTTATTCATGGGTTAAACAGCCAACAGTTGACTCACTGATTAGTTCTTCATATTAGCCCTCTAACATTTCTTTGCACTGTTCATTTAAGAAGGCATTCTTATCTCTTCTAGCTGTTCTTTGGAAGTCTGCATTCAACTGGGTGTATCTTTCTCTTTCTCCCCTGCCTTTCACTTCCCGTCTTTCCTCAGCTATTTGTAAAGCTTCCTCAGTCAGCCATTTTGCTTTCTTGCATTTCTTTTTCTTTGGGATGGTTTTAGTTGCTACCTCTTGTACCATGTTGCGAACTTCCGTCCATAGTTCTTCAGACACTCTATCAGATCTAATTCCTTAAATCTGTTTGCCACCTCTACTGTATATTCATCAGGGATATGATTTAGGTCATACCTGAGTGGTCTAGTGCTTTTCCCTACTTTCTTCAATTTAAGCCTGAATTTTGCAACAAGAAGCTCATGATCGGAGCCACAGTCAGCTCCTGTTCTAGTTTTTACTGACTGTATAGAACTTCTCCATCTTTGGCTGCAGAGCACATAGTCAGTCTGATTTCTGTGTTGATCGTCTGGTGATGTCCACGTGTAGAGTCATCTCTTGGGTTGTTGGAAGAGTGTTTGCTATGACCATCGTATTCTCTTGGCAAAATTCTACCAGCCTGTGCCCTGCTTCATTTTGTACTCCAAGGCCAAACTTGCCTGTTATTCTGGTTATCTTTTGGCTTCCTACTTTAGCATTCCAGTCCCCCATGATGGTAAGGACATCATTTTTGGGTGTTAATTCTAGAAGGTGTTGTAGGCCTTCATAGAACTGGTCAACTTCAGCCTCTTCAGCACCAGTGGTTGGGGCATAGACTTGGACTATTGTGATGTTGAATGGTTTGCCTTGGATTCGAACTGAGATCATTCTGTCATTTTGGAGATTGTATCCCAGTACTGCTTTTCCTACTCTTTCATTGACTTTGAAGGCGACGCCATTTCTTCTGAGGAAATAACATGCAAACCAGCAAACTGTGGGTTCATTCATTTATCATGGGCCAATTGATCTATTATTTGCCTTGGATCCCTGTAGGCAGGATCATTAAGTGCAGCTATGTATGCTCTGATTTTAGCGTGAGTGTTCACTGGAGGTGGATGGTAACTGGAGGTTTACCACTTGGCTATAAATGACCAAGTGTGGGAATAGGATTTGCATTTTCTCCTCCTGCTCTTGGGTCCATACCATGAACTCACAAGAAGGGAGTTGATTGCCCACTAAATTAAAACATACCTTTGCTCCAGATGTAAATATTTAACCTTTGCTTCTCTCATTAAAAGCTCATAAATGCCATGAAAATGTCTATTTCCAAATTTAGTACAATGAGGCATCCAAAATAGATAAACTTGGTTTAATTCCCAGCAAAGGCAGAACTCACGAGCTGGAAGACTTCGTGTTTGTTGCTAACCTCCCTTTGGCTCTGTCCTTCCTCACTTTTTGTCCCGGACAGAGCGCTCCCTCCCTCTGGGTCCACTCATCCCTTTCACTCGGTTCTAGTGTGTTTTCTGTTCTGTCTTTTCCTCTTCTCAAATACTAATGCAGTGCTTTATTTGAAGAAAGGTGTGATCTGTGTTGCATCTACATTAGCATAAGTTGAATAAAATGTAACTTGCGCTGCAACACAAGGAATGAAAACGACCACAGGACTTTCCTCTCCTTTTCTCCAGCCCGTTCAGCCGCCTGCTTCCTCTGCTCTCCCATGGACCTGGACGTGGAAGCAGCCTTTTAAAATCCCACAACAGGCTGTGTGCACCAAACATGGGTGGGGGGGGGTGGTGGGGGAGACTTTGCAAGTCTGATCCCAAGTACTGTCATGCCTCATGGAAGCACCGCAGTTCTTTTTTCTTCTCCGCACATTTCAGCCCTTCCGTGCCCTGTCGGGCGATGGAGAGGGGCCCCTTCCATCTGTCCTGCCTGCCTGCCTGCTTGCAGTTTCCTTTATAATGCTTCTGTAGCCTCCTGGAATGAAACCAGGGTGGAACTCAAGGGGACTCGGTCTGATGCTCAGGCTTGCCAGCACAGGCTTCCTGCCCCTGCTCCTCACCGCCCAGTCCCGGGTGCCTCTGACGCCAGAAGAGCCCGATTCGTGATACGTGACCGATGCTGCTTTTGCAAGCAAAGTTCAGAGCTGCTTGCGGGGCGCACAGCTTTCAAACGCCCCCTCAAACCTGCACGCATGTCGCTCTTTCCAGGACCTTCTACGCCTTGGATCCAGCGTTCCCCAAGATGAATTTGTTAACGCGCACCCAGGAAGGGAAGAAGAGGCAGCTGTACATGGTTTCCAAGGAGATAAGGAACGTGCTGCTGAACAACAGCGACAAGCTGAAGGTTTGGCTTTGTGTTTCCCTGAGACTCTAAATATATAATGGGAGAAGGGCCGCTGGGGAGCTGCCGTTTCGTCCCCACAAGCAGGCCTCTGCAGTGACATTCCAGTCGCTCCACACGGGACGCACCTTCTCCTGCCCACGTTGCCATCAGTAAGCAGCAGAGTGCAGCCTTCTCCAAGGCCAGGCATGCCACTCTGACGGACGAGGGAGTCGTGCCCAGGGTGCCGCATGGGCGCCTGCTGTTGTGCCCTGCTGGGGAACATGGGAGCAGATAACTCTGTTGCCCTGCTCTTTGCTTTTTGGCTGGCGTAGAATATGGGGGCCGATCTCGTGCGAGGGTGTGTGCTCATCATTTTAGCCCAAAGTTTGACAGGCCAAAGACTTCGTAGGAAAAAGGACTGTCGGGGCAGTGCTCAGGGGGCCAGTGGTTTAAACATTTCTGGAGAAAAGCAAGAAGCCGTTGGAGAGGCCTGATTTCATGTCAGGAAATTGAATCTCGGTCTGCAGAAATGGAAAGCAGGCTGTGCTTTTGGTTGGGAGGACTTGGGGAAGAAAAAGAATAATTTGGGATGATAAAAGCCTTTGCAGAGAAAAGCAGAGCTGAAGCTCAAGAGGGAGAATGGAGGAAAAGCCTAAAGTCTTAAAGGAAAGAGGAAGAGCTGCTCAAACTGGGCAACGGATTGAGAGAGTAGGACTGATCCCATTGTGATAGTGCTTGGATTAAGAACCCGGGAAGCACAGGTAGTCTGGTTTGGTCCAGCAGCTGCATTGATTCCTGGTTGTTTTAGTACCCCGTTGCTCATCTTTTGGTGATGCCTGCGTTTGCCCATTCAGGTTTTAAAACTTCTCTGGTGACATTTTCTAACGGTTGGATTTAAACTTGGTTATCTGAGACGTTGTGGTCTCTCTTCTGGATTGCCCGGCCTGTGTCTTTAACAGGCAGCCCACACACTACCTGAAACTCTTTGACATCCAGTGACTTAGGGCTGGTTTTGTGGAGACAGCTGGCAAGGGGGAGATTTCGCCCTGGGGGAAGCTGAAATAGGCACAGCTAGGGAAGGGCCATAAGGAGCAGGGACATGTGATTTTGCCAGGTTCCCCTTCCACACACGGAACGGAGCGCTGCCAGAATGTGACAGGCTCCATCCAGGCTATGCTCCTCATGGCCTTCTTGTGCCACACAGAGGCCTCGCTAATTTCAGCCTGGATGCTTCTTTCCCCCAGCAACCTCTTAGAAACATGCTTTTCCCTGGTCTCTCAGTGGCTTCCAAAATCTGAGCTCCCCGGCTTAAGAATCCTAGAATAGTAGAGTTGGAAGGGGCCATGGAGGTCATCGAGTCCACCCCCCTGCTGCTGCAGGACACCACATTGCACCATCTCACTCAGGGCTGTCCAGCTTCTCCTTGGATGTCTCCAGTGTGGGAGAACCCCCCACCTCTCCAGGCAGCTGGTCCCACTGCCGTGTTGCTCTGACAGTGAGGAAGCTTTTCCTGATGTCCAGCCTGAATCTGGGTTGTCTCAACTTGAACTGATAGAAATATTCTGTGTCCTACACCCTGGTATGAGATCTTGGCCTTCCTCTCTGTGGCAGCCTTTGAGGGATGTCATGTCCCCCCTCAGTCTTCTCTTCTCAAGGCTGAACATGCCCGGTTCTCTCAGTGTCTCCTCATGAGAGTCTAAGTTCATCAGACCCACCTGGGTTCCTCAAAGGGAATCATATCCTTTTGGTGTTTCGAACATTTGTAAGGAGTAGATGTTCAAGGTGAACTGTTTGTTAAGAATATTAATAGATAGCACCTTGTCCCGAGAGAGCGTTCCTGCCATCTGTTCTGGAACAAAAGCTCACACGTGTCCAGCCACTGCAACTCATGACTCAGGATCAGGATGCTTAAATATATTTATATGCATTGTTTCCCTAAATCTATTTTTAGGTTATTAACACGGGAATAAAGGTTTGGTGCCGCAGTAACGATGGAGAACAATTTGGCTGTGCATTCAGATTAGCACAAGAGGTAATAATAAAAGTGCTCCCCTTAAAATGAAGGCGTATGCCCCCCCCCGCCCATCTGCTATGCTTTGAAATACGAATATTTGTTTGTGTAAGAGTTGCAGATTAATTGTGGCAGAAGCCTTCTCACAAGTAGGAATAGAGAAAATTGTACAACAACCAGACTGCAGAAGAGTCAATATGCCATTAACAAAAGCATCCTAATTCCAGCTTCTGCCCTGTCCATCACTCTGCTGTTAAAAAGTGGAGAGCCAGTGTGGTGTGGTGGTTAGGAGCATGGGACTGGGACTCAGGCGATCCGGGTTCGAGTCCCCGCTCGGCCATGGAGCCAGCTGGGTGACTTTGGGCCAGTCACAGATGCTCAGCCCAGCCTACCTCACAGGGTGGTTGTTGTGGGGATAAGATGGAGGAGGAGAAGGATGTAAGCTGCCTTGAGCCCTTTGTAGGAAAAAGGCAGGGTATAAATTGCGCTCGCTCTCTCTCTCTCTCTCTCTCTCTCTCTCTCTATATACACACACACACACACACACACACACACACACACACACAGAGAGAGAGAGAGAGAGAGGCAGGCAGGCAGGCAGGCAGGCAGGCTGATTAAACATCTATAGAGGACTAAAAACCCTTGTCCCCCAAGCCATTGATCTAAAGGGACAGAGGCAGATATGCTGATAAAACCTGTTCAGCAGCTTCCTCCTCGAGTTTTCCCTCTGGAATGCCTTCCAGAGAAGGTGACTTTCAGAACAGACGGGTTTGTTCGGAAATAGAAGAAGGATGGACGCTAACATTAAAAAGGGCACCATGACAGGCCGGCGAAGACGCTGCAGTTTTGCAGGATGCGGCCGCTGGCCTGAACGGCGTCAGCCTTCCGCAAAGCTGCTTCCCAGGGATGAGATGCAGAGCAATGCCTCCCTCTCTGGGACAGAGGTGAGCTGTGCTCCCACAACGTGCCAAGGAAAGCGCCTGTCGCTTTTCACGGGCTCGTGGCCATCGCTGTTACACCACCATGCGTGCCGGTGGAGAATATCAGGTCCTGCGTCTGAACGCCAGGATCTTTCTATCCCTGCACATGTGCTTGGTGCAACGAGCTTATGCAGACACCTTCCAGGAAGAGTCTGTCGGAACCTGTCCAAGGCGCCTTTTGCAGGGTCTGTTCCGTTATCCTGTTCAAGGGGAAGAAATACCAGTCTGGGGACATGTTCCTTGCACTTCACTTTCTGGGGTGGAAAGGTGACCCAGTGAAGTCCGGCTAGTGGGCTGCCTATTCAGTGAACTGACAGATGAGAAGGAAGTCAGTATTAATATTTTAAGGTGTACTGTTCAAGTACTGAAAGCATTGATTTAAGGGGACCTTCCTGGGGGATCCAGTCCAATGGCCAAGCCTGTTGTGGCAGGGAATCAAGACCCGCAGTGTAAAAATGGGTTTTTGTTTCCTCTGCAGGGGATATATACCCTCTACCCCTTTATTCATGCAAGGATCGTAAATGCCACCATTGAAGATGTCAAAGTACTGCTAACGGAGGAGAACCCCTTCCTGAGCAAGCTCAGTAGCGAGGCCTGCAGCCAGCTGAAAGGGCTAGGTAAGTGGGCCGTCTTCTGTGGGGCTTCAAGAGCAGAAGCCTGGCTTAGCCTGCCCAGCGCGTTGGAAAAGGCACGTTCTTACTAGTGCAGGGAAAATGCACGGGAGCTTGTGGTCTTAGCCCCAGGCCTTGTGTTCTTCAGGCCCCCAGCTCCCTAAGCATGCTCTTAATGAAGACCATCTCCACCAAACCTGTTTTGTATAGACTTGGAAGAAAGATCTGACCTCACAGCCGTGCAGTGGAATTTCTGTTCAGTGCCGGCATGCAGGCGCTGCTGGACCTCAGGGCTGTGGGGCAGGCCCCTCTTCTCCCCCCTCCTGCCAGTCCTATGAAGGTTTCCTCGCCTTCCACCTCCCCCACTCCTGAAGCCGAAGTGCCTGCTATAATTGTGCCGGTATTTTGGCCCTCGCTGGCTCCTGCCTCATTTACGCCTGGGAGCTTCCCAGCCTTCCAGTAAAGCTGCTCCAAAATAGAAATCACGCACCAGGCTGAAAAAAGCTTCGACGCCTCGATGGTCAGGCGTGTAGGACGCACAACTGAGCTCATGAGTACTGGCACCCCGGAAAAGCGTGGACGAAAGCAGAAATGCGAGGAAGGATTGATATTTAAATAGAAAGTGTCTCTTCACTTTTGCCAAGTGGGCGTGGTCCAGGCTGCAGTCCAAGGGAAACATTTATCTTTGTGTCCGAAGAATGGCTCATGGGGCCAGAGCTCCATGGGTATGTGTTTCTGCATTTTCCACCGCTTTGGAAACGGCGGGCATGCCCTTCCCTGGACAGTGACCCGGCAGTCCCAGTGACGGTCGCTGGCCTGCGCTGCTGATAGCAGTGAGGCCTGCCGCGATCATGTGCCCTCTGCCCAGCTGGGGGAGGGAGGCCCAGCAGGCTGCCCGGGGCACCGCCGGGGGCTTCCTTCTGCGGAGTAATGCGAAGCAATGCGACAGTATCTCTGCTAAGAACTGCTGTGATGCTGATGCCAAACGCTCTTTCTTCCAGCCATGGGGAGCATAGT
The DNA here is from genome assembly GCA_023646645.1 of Varanus salvator macromaculatus. Classification (NCBI taxonomy): domain Eukaryota; kingdom Metazoa; phylum Chordata; class Lepidosauria; order Squamata; family Varanidae; genus Varanus; species Varanus salvator. Next base: position 18,173,745 of record JAIXND010000773.1, read on the forward strand.
CCTGAAGTACGAGCCAGATGCGACGTAAGTAGCCGGGCCTGGTGTGGAGGCAGCTGCACATGCGCTGCCAGGGAGGGACGTCACAGCGAAGGTTGACCTTGATTGCGTCAAACTGAACTTCTCTGGATCAGAGGCCTGCTTTGGCAGGGCTCCTCTTCCTCGGCACAGTGTACAAAGCCTGGATGGGATACAGTCCCATCACAGACTAATTTGGGCGGAAAAGTTAAGCATGGGCTTAAATCTTCCGTCGAAGTAATGGAAATTAAGTGTTTAACTTCCATAGACCTGTGCCCTTGTTTTTCAAAGTGCTCAGCCGCTAACAGCTGCTGCTTACGCTACTGCTTTATATAATTATAATAAACCAAAGAGCGTGTTTTCAGAAACAGTTACTTGAAAATGCTACAGTTGTTAAATCAAGCCCCACATCATGTTGTGGTCATTGTTGCACCAACTCGGTAGTCACACTTCACTTACCTGGCATTTTTACACACAGTGCAGAATAAGGATGTGTGTGTTTAGTGTGTCCTTGCAAGAGGAAACTTGGCTTTTGATACAAAACTTGACAGATTTGCCGATTTCTCGGCCAAGTCACTGGAACTGTGGATACCTGCAGCGTGTCTGGAGCACGCTGGGAGTTAGGTTGTTTTCCTGTCTAAATCTGCAAAGTACTCCTGCTTCTTCGAGCTTCTTCCAGATATCTACAGTAGTTGTGCGGTTTCTTTTACATTGTGTTGTCAGAAGGAGACGTGGCATGCCAGCTGCTCTGGATAAGTGTCACTAAAGAAACCCATCAGTGAAATTTTAAACGTTTTTTCGGATTCATCTGTGACCTTTCCTGGAAAGAAAGTTAGCACTTCCTGCATAATGACTGGTACCCTTTGTGTGTCATTCTAAATGTCACAAATGTTATATTTACTTTTTTATCCTTCAGTTCGAACTTGGAAGGCAGAGGTAGATGGGAGAGGAGGAGAGAGGGAGGTTTTTATATCTAGATATAAAATGGATATAAGTGCCTTTAAAACAAAACACATAAAACAGACGAATGTCTTTTCTTAACTCTCAGAAGCCCTCAGATGTTTCAGGCTGAGCTTTTCCAGCCCTTCTACTTGAAGTTTGTTTGCAACTGGAGTTGCTGGGAATTCATGGCAAAACGTGTTTGTACTGCTGAGCCATGCAGTGCCCAGTTGCAGAACAGTTAAAACGGAACAGCGATATTGCTTTAAAGTACTAATAAATCTGTTAACTACAATTAAAGCAGTAGCATGTGAAAACGGTATGTCAATAAATGGATTTTCAATACTCTCTGTGTTTGTAGCAAACCAGATACCCTTCACTGCCCCATTGTGCTCTGTGGCTGGCTTGGCAAGACTTCCATCCGTGCCTTTGTGCCAAAGAATGAAAGACTGCATTACCTACGGATGATGGGTGTTGAAGTCTTCAAAGCAAAGAGGAAAGAAGAAAATGCGGAAGGCGGAACAGAAGCAGACGCTGCCGCGGAAGTCCCGGTGGAAATGGAGTCGGAATGCGACACCAAGGAAAACCATCAGTTAACTGCACAAAGTGAAGAGGAATTGAATGGGCACTCCACGAAGGAGCTTGCAGAAACCAGTGTTGCTGAAGATGGTCCTTCAAGCGATATCCCTGAACGCACCAAAAATACAGAGCTCAAAGACAACGTTGAACTTAATGGTTAAAAGACTAAAATGTTAACATTCATTACTCATGTACATCATTCTAGATAATTATGTTCTAGCAAAGCAAGTGCTAATAAAAGGCTATTTCATTTTATTGGGAAAATGTGTATGGGGACTATTTTTATATGATTTTCCTTCTGGGGTTTTTTTTTTATTTTGGAGCAGGGTTAATAGACATTATCTTCATTTTCTTGTTTTACCATGTAAGCTCCATGATGCTTATAACTTTGGAGGGTCTGTTGCAGGCAATGGATTTTGCATCGCTAAAATGATATTTTCAGTGTCGAAATTAAATAAATTACTGCCCTGTGGATATATTTGGTAAAATTGAGCTATGAATTTGCTTTGTCACTTGAAATAGTTTTGTTAATGGAGGACCTTCTTAACTTTTAAATTGGAAATCCTTATTCTGTACCTGAGATGTATCCATTTTTCCTATTAGCCCTGTTGATGAACTGTTTCCCCTTGAGCATGTCCTGAGACAATTTTAATAAGGAATGCAACAAACGGAGAATTATTGTGGTAGGGATTGTGGAACTGCCAAAGTAAGCTTGTTTCAGCGTTGGGGACTGATGCACCCTGGAGGAGAGGTCGTTCCACAGGGTGGGCACCCGGTGCAATGAAAGCTCATCTAGCTGTCACCACTGAATCAAAATGCAAAGGCTCCAGTGTGGACAACACGGCTTTCTCCAAAGATTGTGACGTCAGAGGGGCAGTCCTTTCTTAAGAGAACACGCCCCTGAGCCCTACGGGGCTTCGTGTGCTAACGGCACCCCTTATCTTTAGCCAAGTAGCGCACCGGCTATCCACACAGGTCTCTTGGTGCTAAAATAATAGTTGTGAAGTACTAAGATCCCCGACCGCTCTTTGGAAGGCCAGATCCTGAAGATGAAACTCAAATACTTTGGCCACCTAATGAGAAGGAAGGACTCCCTGGAGAAGAGCCTAATGCTGGGAACGATTGAGGGCAAAAGGAGAAGGGGACGGCAGAGGATGAGGTGGCTGGATGGAGTCCCTGAAGCAGTCAGTGTGAGCTTAAGTGGACTCGGGGATGATGGAGGACAGGAAGGCCTGGAGGAGTGTTGTCCATGGGGTCGCGATGGGTCGGGCACGACATTGGGACTAGATGTTTAAGCTAGCCACAAAATTCTGCGCTTATGATAGTACAGTCTCAAGGGCTGCCTCACACAGAAAGCATTGCTGTGATCCAGTCTCGAGCTTAACAGTGTGTGGATCACACCAGCCAAGCATTCTCTGAGCTGTCGGTGTTGCTGTCTAGTAGATGTTTCTAGCCGGGGAGGTCAACTTGAGTCCAGCGGCAGCAATGGATGCAGGGGCACCCAGAGGCTGGCCTCATTCCTCCAGGAGGGAGCAGATCCCTCCAAAATGTGGCCATTGCCCTGTTTCCCCCAACCCGCAGCCTCTCTCTCTCAACTGGGACTCGGCTTCTGCTTACTGGCTTTGCTTTAGTTGTGTTCAGACACCAATCTCGGTCGTGAAGAGCCTCTCCTGCATCAAATGTAATGGACAAGCAGAGCAATGTCCCATCGGTGTTTTAATGGCACCTTGCCCACATCCTCGGATGAATGCACCCAGCTTAATCTAGTGCCAAGATGAAGTTCAGGATGCAGGCAAAGGTGTCGGACCTTCAATGTGCCACGTGGGCTCACGCTGGGCTGTATTTGTTGATCCTTTTGCATAATGGTGAAATCACAGGAAAGTCCGTTTTGTTTTGAAGTGTCAGAACGACACCTTTAAATATTGTGCCAAATGAATGACGACAGCTGAGATCCACACCCTCCTAGGACTGGACAAAATCATCCCAATTCTTTGATCTTTTGAGTGCCTTAAGTAGGTGTGCATTTACTTGACAAATGGCATTTGGTGTAAAACAAAGAGTATTCATGTCTTCTTGTGAGCTACTTTCCCTTCTCAGAACAGCTAAGGCCCTCCCTTTAGCCGACGTGAATCCATCTCCTGCGGGACAGTAAATCTCATGAATAGCTTTGTTCGATTCCCTGTTTGAAAATTGGCAAAGTAGTTTAGCATGGTTGTACCAGCAAAAAATGGATATCGATTTTCCAAGACAGTGTTTTGTTGTGCTGTGCTGTGTTTTGTTTTTTTAGTGTGCTTTAGGAAATGGGTTTCCATGGCGGCAGCTATCATAGCTTGCAAGAGGACCTTGGCTGTAACGCTTCATGTTGTTATGGGGTTATGCACCATTATGCATTATTGCCAATTACTGCACTGCACAGCTGCAGAGAAAGTGGAGGTGGGTTTTCAGGACGATGCCCGTTCCTATAAGGCGGTGGTTAACGGATTTCACGCGTACCAAACATGAAATGGAGAGGAAGAGTCCTGGGATGGCGTTTTCTGCAATAGGCAGCTATTCCTTGGCAGGTGGGTTCATGGGGAGAGTTCTCTGAATGTGGAATGTTTGAAGCAACTCTTCTTGTGCTTCAGAAAATGAAATTACAGCACGAAAACTGGCATTAAGGGATGTGGATGGGATTTCACATGGTTTCCGTACAGGACATTTTTCCTAGCTTGACCAAGGAAAGTTCTGGATAACCTTGAAGCGGTTTCGGTATACACAAGGACTTGCACGTTCGGTTTTTCTGCGGGGTGTTTTTGCTAAGCTCTTTCATCTCAGCACCCATAACGTCAACCTAAATATTAAAAAATCTGTTTTTTAACAGAATGGAGCAGCAGGGGGCAGTACTCTGTAAGGAAAGAATGTGCGCATTTGCTGCCCCAACCCAAGCTGAAGTGGCTGATTTTGGTTTGAAGGATGTGACCCAAGAGTAAGGATGCATGAGCCTTGCTGTGTGTGCTTTGGGCCGGCATTGGATGCATTTGTTGTTTGAGCCCATCCTGTATTTCTACAGCTCCATCAGCTCATGTAAAGCTTTGCAAAAGTTTAATAAGAAAATTTGGCACCTGCCCAAAGGGCCTGCCTGCCTTCCTTTTATATACTCCTGTAGCTGAAGCTCTCTGGCCGGCTTACTACAACGTATACAAGCAATAAAACACAATAGAGAAGACATTAACAAGAAATAAAAATTAATCTTAAATGGCATAAGATGCATAAAAGACAATAAAAAGATCCAGTCAAGAATAAAAGAAAAGCACATGGATCATTCTTTCAGGCCCCTGAATGACCAGGGGGTCTTTACAGGCCTCTCTGAAGTGGGCAGTTTTAACCTGGTACCAAAAAGATGGCGAATTTGGCACCAGGTGCAACTTGGGCTTCCATTTTGAAGCCATAGGATCAAAAATTAAGGAAAACCAAAAAGGTTAGAACTTTTGTAGAGTTTTGTCATAGGAGGGGTTGAAGGCAATATCAAAGCCACCAAACGGTGGCCTGCAGGTTCATTATTTCGATTTCGATTTCTATTGCTATTTCTTTCTATTTCGATGCAAATAGACAAGTTTTGCCAGGCAAGTCTGTCTGGACATGAACAATGAAAATGACCGTAGGCTTGCTTCTTGCTTGAGCTGAAGGACAACTGTCTCCAACCATTCCAGGGTCAATGGAGCTGCTGTGACCTGCATTTGGCTGCGTGTCCCCAACACTTGGAAGATCAATGCTGCACACGCACACGAACACACACCCAACCAAGGGATGGATCAGCTCCATCAGGGAAGCCCCAGCTCGGAGTTTACAGGAGCTCAGCAGGGTATTTCGAAGGACGTGCGTTTATGGGGTCACAGAACCCTGCTGACGGAGGCAGTTTTCTATTTGTGGGACTGCTTACAGCATGCTTGGCATTTTTAGCTGCCTTTCCAGACTGCAGACAGAACTCTTAATGCCAAGGATTTTTTTAACAATCCCAACAAGGCAGTAAACCATGCTGTTAACGTTAAATTTAATTAGCTCCTCTAGGTTTGAACCAGAGGCTCTCAAGCTTGTTTGGAAAGGTGGCCCAAGTATTGTTCTATTTAGCACCATCAGGGTCATAAGGCTAAACATGTTCCTTCCTTGAGAACTGGAAATCTGACAGAAGGAGCTGAAGCTAAGCTGGAAAAGGAGCTCAGCTCCATCCTGTGTCTTTGGAAGAGCCAAGACATCCTGGAAAATGGAGGGCTTTAAGGGTGCGCTAGAAGGAAAGGAGAAAGAGGCCGATGGATGGCCTTGCAAGAGGAAGTTCAAGGTATAAGGAAAGAGTGGCTTCATTTGAAAGTCCACAAGACCTTTAGAAGGAGCAGGGTTATGGAGTAGGAAGAGCAAAGTTCTCAGGGAAGGCATCGGAATACGAGCGTCGGCATCTGGAATTCTTAAGAGAAGCGAAGTGTAATTACCGTTTCTGCGCATCCTTAGTCACATGAACATGCAACTCTTACGAAACTATAGACCAGCTACTTCTAAAATTAGTCCAAACAATCATTCAATACACTTTATTAGTACAAATTCTGTTTCCAGATTATGTGCGTGAAACATTTAATGGAGAGGGGGGGATTGGTTTTATGACTATACCTACCGCCTAGCTTTTGGGCCAGTACGGACATTCAGAAAGGCCTAATTGGAGAAGGGAAAAGGACTGGGGGAATCAGAAGCTAGCAAACGAGGAGGGAGCTCTGGCACTAGGGAAATGGCGGGGTGTGGATGGAAAAGGTTGTTTTGTGGGGGTAGAGTTTGATCTGGGTGGAAACAGCAGCAATAGAACTGGCCCAGCCCTTGGGAGGAACTGTGAAGCTGGCTTCTTGAGCCAACCACCAGGGCAAGGCCAACCAACCTCTCCATGTGTCAGGGAGCACATCTGACGCTCCCGTAGCGCAAGTCCCTGGCTTGTGGCCTCGAGAGATCACCTGAGGCTGGCTCCTTGGATAATCTCATGCTGCCGAGTTGGTATAAAGCGGTGCTGCCTCAAAGTGATTCAGCTTCCTCCGGAGACTTAATGAGTGAGCCCATTTCTGGAGGACTGTTAAATTTCTTTGCTCTGCTCAAGCATGCACTCAATAATATGCCGTGAGCAGAGCCGGCTGGAGCCGGGGGTCAGACTAGATGGCCTGGGAGAGCCCTTCTGACTCGCTCTGTTTCTATGTTTCTATCTATCGCCCAAACTTCTGCAACATGGAGGTCTTCTGTGACAGGTATCTAGATATTTTTCTGCAAACAAGACGATATATTAAGGTTTCACTGAAGGCAGATCGTCTTCAACTACCCTGCTCAGAATGTATACTAGTGTATGGAATGGGCTCTCTCAGAAGAATGGCAATGAGAGTATTCAGGTATTGTAAGGAAGTCTCACAGCATCCAGGAGCCAAGATAGTTCCTTGAAGGCAGGCCAGGGGCTTGCACATAGCCTCAGTCATTAACTAGGAAGCACACCATGGAAACTGAGCTTGAAGCTGCCTTCCCCAATTAGGAAAGACCTGCTTTTGCTGGGAGAGAGAAAAGGGTTTCCTTGCTTAAGCACTGGCTTATAGGCCAGGAAGAAGTGTTAGCTTGTGCCTTACTGACACCTTCTGAAAGCAAGCAAAAGGAAGGAAACGGCGATAAAATTCTTAGCATGTTGGCTTTTGACTTGCAAAGAGGAGAAAGCAACTGGGTCATTTTGGTTGCCCTCCTCTGGGCCCTTTCTAATTTTCCTGCATCTTTCTTAAATCTTGGTGCCCAGAACTGGACACAGGATTCCAGGTGGGGTCTGACTAGTGAGGAGGATAGAGGAACTACTACTTCTAGTAATTTGGAAGTAATACTTCTCTTAATGCATTGTAATGGATTGTTGTATGGTAGATAGATGGAGTCACTGAAGCAGTTGGTGAGAGTTTAAGTGGACTCCAGGGGACGGTGGAGGACAGAAAGGCCTGGAGGAAAGTTGCCCATGGGGTCGTGATGGGTCGGACACAACTTCACGACTAACAACGACAACAGATATTTTACATTTGCTTTTATTGTATATTCAATTTGGAAATATTTGAAGTTTATTGTAAAATGTATTTGGAAGGCCAATGTATTTGCAAATGTATATTTGTTTTTATTGTTGGAAGTGTGAACCTCTGGATGATGGATGTGGCATAGAACAACAACAATAAAAATATGACCAGCTCTAAAGAGTTGCTCTGATTCTGGAGTTTGCATTTCGCTCTCTCGACCAATAGCGGATGATGGACTCTGTTTCACTCTAAACTGTGGATGGTCCCAGGGAGCCACCTTGGGATATTCTGGCTGGCCTCTGTTCTCTCATCACCAGCAGCAATACCAAGAAGGACTCTGTGCTCGTCCTGCACTGTTCCTTGTATTAGGGCAGGAAACAGTTCCCTTTGGACCTGCAGCCGTGATTCCCTTTCCTGGACCCAAGCTGGAAGAGGGATGGTGGACCCATAGACACAGGAAAGGAGCAAAAGCAAGCCAGCTCTCCGGTTCCTCTCTTCCCGTGATTTCCGAAGATCCCTGGTGGAAGGCTGTCCCAGTTTTGCCAGCCAGCGGAGTTTGTAACCAAATATGCCCACTTGGAACTCTCCGAATCCGAAGCATGTCTGCCAGAGCTAAATAGCTCATGTGCGATCAACGCCTAGGGTGAAATGCATCTTAGCACCGAAGTTAGTGGCGCAAGGATTCCCCCTGCCCCTTTATTCCTAATTCTGCCAGACTGCATCCAGTGCTTGGAAATATGTAGCCGATGCAACGTTGCGTACTAATATTCCGTTGCATTTCCTACTGACAAGAGACAAAATGCAGCACGGATCCCTTCCCCGGCTTTGTTTAGCAGAGCAGTTTCCGCATGAGGAAAGGTCATGGTGCAGCCCTTCATTTCCCCTTCATGTTACTGAACATTGGTAGATGTTGATCAGATGCAGGGCAGAAGCAGGGGGAAAATTGGCCTGAGGCTGTAACCGTACTAGAGTTGTGCAGAAAAGGCTCGGAGGCTCCCCGGTGAGTCCCTGGACCGAGCAGCGTTCCACAATGGGCGTTGCCAACTGGGGATGTTGTGAGCTGCACGGGTCCCCTCTGGCATCTAGATGTGACTAGGCTGAGGACGGCTGCTCTAAGAGAGAAGAGCAGAAGGAAGGAGGACAGTGGAGAGGGGATTAAAAATGAAATGGCTCCCATTTTTCAGGTACAGTTAAAGACTCAATGGTCTCCTTGGATCATCCGGCTCATAGAGCGATGCAGGCAGGGAGCTCGCTTTCCTGCAGAAAATGCAGCAGAAATAACTCCAGGTGATTCATGGGGTAGATGAAATATTCTGTAGACAGCAGAATCCACCATTTGGAGCACTGGTCTGTCACAGGGCCCCTACGGTGCTCCCCAAGGTCACAACAGCAATAAGAGGAAATGCATGAATTACAGAAACAGAGAAACTGAGCGAGTCAGAAGGGGCCCCACCGGGTCACCTAGTCTGACCCCTTGTTCCAGCCGGCTCCGCTCACGACGTGCCCACCATGTGCATGTCCAGCCTAGCCTTGAACACCCTCACCGATGGGGCCTCAACCACCTTCGCATGGAAGCCCCTTCCATACCCTCGGGGTCCAAACCTCAGGAAGTACTTCCTGGCATCCGAATTGAACCTTGGTTCCCTGAGCTTGAATCCTTCTCCTTGGGCAAATTCTGGGACTTTCCTAGAGCAAGGGAAAGTGTTATTTCTTCTGAATTCCAGGACAGCTTCACTGAACGGACAGAGCTGGTGCAAGGCTGTGGAGGGGCAGGTCGGGAGCGCCCCGGTTTTCCTGCGCAGCCGGCACCTCTGCAATATGAAGAAGGCCAGCCAGCAATGCCTCCTGGGTCGCTCGCTGAATGGTGCAGCACGAAGTTCTTCCATGGAAATCCGCCTCCTCTTTGGGCCAAATTAAACACAGTGGGTGCACTTCCATATGCCTGGACTTGGAGCCACTTTCCACTGGAGACGGGGAGAGGGTGCTCCCGTTGGAGAAGCAGCGAGAGAAACTCCGCAGGGCTGGCGTCTCTAAGGTACGGTCTGGCATCAAAACTGCCGAGGATGACGGAGCAAAAGCACAAACGTGGGTGGAGCTGGAGCAGACTTGGCCTCCTCACTTGCATGTAGAAGGAATTGGGTGGTTTTTCTTTGGAACTCTGCGGGGAAGAGAGCGATGCAAGGGGCTGGTGTGGGGATTGCAAAACCAATGCTTGCTTCATTTATTAACTTTTAGCTAGCTGGCTTTTCTAACCCATCCCCTACAAACGTCTTGGAAAGGCTTACAATAAAAAGTAGAATAAAACAAACGCCACAGCATCGGACAGTTAATATACTAAAACCCCAGTTAAAATCAATTGAACATTAAAATAGCAGGAAAATAAAAAGGGGGTTGCCTGACGCCGGAAAGAATATAATGTCGGTGCCAGGAGAACCTCTCTGGGGAGCGTATTCCATAGTCAGGGTGCCACCACAGAGAAGGCCCTCCTCTGGGTAGTCACCCTCTTGATCTCCTTTGAGGAGGACTCCCAGAGCAGGACCTCCAGCTCAGATCTCAAGGGGAGGGAGAGCACAAAGGGAAGAAGGCGCTCCCTCAGGTATCCTGGACCCAAGCTATTTAGGGCTTTATAGGTCATCACCAGCACCTGAAATTGGACCCAGACTTCAACTGGCAGCCAGTGTAACCAGTAGAGGAGTGGGGTTATATGTGAATACCTACTGGTCCCCATTAGTACCCTGGCAGCTCTATTCTGAACCAGCTGAAGTATCCGGACCGTCTTCAAGGGCAGGAAGTGACCAGGGCATGAGTCACTGTTGCAAGGTGAAGCTCACCCAGGTAAGGACGCAGTTGGTGGTTCAGCCGAAGCTGGAGGAAAGCACTTCTCGCCACCGTCACCACCGGGAACTCCAGGGTGGTTTCTTCTGTTGTCGTGCTAAAATAACACCAGCTGAACGGGGACTAGACAGCTGCCGGATGGAGACCGGGACCTCCAAAGGCACCTCTCTGAATTGGCCGGTCCGTCCCGCTTCGCATGGCACAGGCGCTCTGGGGATGTGCGCCCAGAGCCAGTGGGTCTCGCCTGTAGCCCACGCTTGGGGGAGAGGCGATGTTCTGGAAGGCTGCCACCCTCCCGCCCCATTCCCTGCCCTCCCACCAAAAGCTACTGCCCAAGCGGAGTGATAAATAGGTCTGCGGAAATCCAGCGCCGTTAAAATGCCCCAAACAATCGCAGTGCGTGGTGTTTGCTAAGGGAACATCTCCGCCGACTGCAGGCCTCTCGGCTCGCGCCAGGGATGATGGGTTGGAACAAATGGCTTGTCCTTTCTGACCTTGGAGAAAAGCTTGATGGGGCGGCAGAGTAGCTGTGCTTAATTAGACTGTCTCGGTGCTCCTAGAGAAGCAGTGGAGCTTGGCAGGGCGGAAGCTGTGATGCAGAACTGGCTGGCCAAACTTTGCCGAAGGGATGGAGCAGCTTTTAGACAGCTACAGAAATGCCTACAAACCACACACACACACACACACAGGGGAAAGCTGCAGCTCTCGTCCCCCTCTCTAGCCTGAAGGCAAAGGATGGAAAACAGAAGAACTTTCTAACAGGTGTGAGAGGCTGATCTTTGCAGGTAGGAAACATCAAATACCACTGGGAGAAAGACAGAAGACATCTGTTCCGTTCTTGGATGTCCTTGCAGATTTATTGTATCACCTTAGGCAAATATCTGGGGCTTTTGCGGTGGCTTCTTCAGCATTTGATAGGGAACAGAGCAGGGAGATATTTATGTGCTAAAAGATGAAGGATCAAAGCTCCACGGCAGTGCAATTTAGCTGGCATTCCGCTCCCAGGAAAGCTGAATTCTGTGCTTTGTGTAAATGATGCAGAACAAGCCCATGTGCACGGCCTTGCTTATTTCACAGGGAGGTGAAGACCTGCAAGGAAACTTACAGGGCAGTGATGTCCTTCCATTGGGGCTGCAGGAAGCTTTATTCTGCCACTATAGAGTCATTGATGTCAGCAGGCAGGGCTCCTCTACAGGAACTAGAAACTTGCTTGCTCATTTTTGTTGGGCGAAAAATGAGCAGAGAGACTTGGGGTGACGGATTCTGCTCCCACAGTTTCCTACTACTCTGAATGCTCTGTCCAGGAGCAGGGACCTCCTGAAGGCTGGGAAGATGCGGCAGCTTCCCAGAATGGTTTGGGACTTCTCTGCACATCTTTCTGCACTCCCGTCTCTCTTTGAGCATCCTCACCACCCCTTGGACAATTCAAATAGAAGGGCGAAGAAGCTGGTACAGAAAGGGGATAGTGGAGGGAACAACAGAGGCCTCTGGGGAGTTGGTGGGTTGGAGATCAGGGGGCTGCAGAAGCCACAAGAGACCCTGAATGATTTGGGGGGGGGTCTTTTCCAGAGTCTGTCCAGCAAACCCCCAAATCCAGCAGCCCAACTGCTTCCTTTTGGTGTGTGGGACTCCCGTTGTGAGATTCACCAAGGAAAACTGCTCTCGACTCCTTTCTCATCATCCGAAGCCTTGCAAAATAGCTACTGTGAGCTTTGCCGGGGGCTCCAGGCAGAACAGCAGAGGGGAGGTGCATCCCTTTCCAAGAAGCCTGTCTGGGAAAAATTCACTTAAGAGCTTATTTGTGTCCCTCAGCTAATAATTGTCTCATTTTGACTGTTCTTTTGGGACTCCGGTCGTCTTTATGAGTGATGTGCCCTATTGCATAGAGGGGCTGCATAAAAGCTCCGCAAGGCCAGGCCGGAATGCAGCATCTGAGCATGACAGGATGGGAAGCGCCAGCCGTGGCTGAAGTGCATGTAGGTGAGGCCCGCAGCCTGAAGGCGCGTCCCTCAACAGCCTGCTCCTTAGCAGGGTATCAATACTTATAATTAAGTATCTAATGAAGTAGCGCATGCTTGATTTCGGGATGTGGTACTTCAGGGGAGAAGATTAAAAAACCCCAGGGAAATGGACATTCTAAAAGGAACATGAAAATTGAGATCCTGCTGCAGTAGGGATGGATTTTAATCGTCCTCATCGTCATCCTCATTGTCATCGTCACCATCACCATCACCATTATCACATTGCAAAGAACCCAAAGTGGGTTACAAGTTCTCTTCCCCCCATTAGGTCCTCACAACAGCAACCCTGTGAGGGAGGACAGGCTGAGAGTGAGTGACTGGTCCGAAGTCCCCCAGGGAGGCATCAGGGCCAGATGGGGACTTGAACCCGGCTCTCCAAAGTTCCAGTCCTGCGCTCTTGACCACTGCACCACACTGGCTTGCAAGAATGGGCCCCATGACCCATTATGCTATGGACCTCAGACTACGGCCTGTGGGCTGGGTCCGGCCCCCCATGCCCATTTATCTGGCCCGCCATAGAGAGGGGGCTTGCTCGTGCAGAGATCCTCTTGGACTCTCTCGGAGAAAACGATCTCCTTGCGAGAAGCCGGACCCCGCTGCCCGCACCGCCTTGGTGGCCCGCAGCCATCGCCGGCACCTTTCAACTGGCCCCGTTAAAAAAGTTTGAGGACCCCTGCATTAAGCCTCCCACACTCAACAATGCCTTCAGTCCAACCTGAAACAAGAGGCATCTTGGCTCGTGTCTCTCCTCGATCTCTCCTTCTCTGTAGTTCTCTTCTCTCTTCCTCTTGGGTACCATGAAACAGAACATCCCTGCCTATTTGTGTCTTAGTCAACACAAGATTATCCTGAAGAGCAGCTGCTTCTCCAACCAGGGACGCTTCCGTGCAAAGCTTCTCGTCTGGAACCACCACGCTTTAGTCACTCAAGCCCTAAGGGGGCCCTGGTCCAATCACCATCTGCTGATCTGGTGTCTTCACGTTGGCCCTTCTGCCTCGTTTCTGTCCACTAAAGTCCCAGTCATATTTCTGTGGCTGGAAGGGCAGCAGAGTCTTTGCGCCAGCTGGGATCTGATTTAGTGACTTGAGAAACTGCTTTGGAAATAACCTTCAATTTCGAGAAAAGCGTATTGTGTTTTGCTACACATTCCATGCATGCTGAGTACATACACAAGACCAGTGCTTCCTTCATTGTGTGGAGCTTGTCAGAGAATTCCTTCAAATCAGAAATATACCCAGGAATGCATGCAAACGGCACAAAGCATCGCTTTTATGTGTAACTCTCTCCCCAGTGATAATTCTTCCTGCATTTATTTGGAGTTATTTATAAGGCTGTTGCACAAAGGGCTCTAAAACAGTGGCTTTGTCTTGCTTTCCCAATCCTGTCTTGCTTGCACCCAAGAATGAACTTCCATCCCCCATGAGGATAAGCAGACCCTCCATGATTCTTGTTCCCTCTCCTTCCCTCCTTTCCTCTTTTACTTCCTTGCAAAGTGAAAAGCAGCAGCAGCACCTTATGTATGCGTCGTCCGCCCCAAAGAAGGTGCATGACCCACAGGTGGCATCCTAGTTGAGTCACGAGGGCTTAAAATGCAGCCTGACCATGGATCATAAAGCACCAGATGGAGACAAAACATTTATTAGCATAGATTCTCGCTTTCTCAATTTACAGCAGTAGCTAGGTCCTTGCGAAATTCTTGTGGCAACAGCTCCAGCGGTAATTTAATGCTCCAGCATGCACCATCCTCTTTGTAAAGTGCGACTATTGCAGGCAAAGTTTACTACGAGTTATTATGCAATGAGGAGCATTGGAAACTCTTGGTGAGCCCCGAGCTAGACTTTGCCAACTGTCTCTTATCCTTATCTGACCCATCTGGGTTTGAAATGGAGAGCTCTTTCCATTGGATGCCAGTGGCTGATTCATATTAAAAATAATGATCGGTCACTTCCAAAGAATTGGAACACTGCACATGCGTATAATGTTTCTTCCAGGCAACAGAATTTCTGGGAAGTGTTGAAGATTCCCTTTACACTGATCATTAGTTTTTCTGCCTGTCTCTATTTTACATAGTTAGTTAGTCTTACCGTTACTGCTTATTCACTAACTTATCTTTCCAACCTTCTATAACTGAACTTCTGTTTGCTTACCACTTTTATTAATTAATTAATTAATACATTTATAGGCCGCCTCATCGCAACAAAGCCAAGGCAATTTAAACTCTAACCACAATGAGCATCCATTTAAACAACTCTATTCATCTTCATTCAACTTGCTATAACAAAAAAGCTTTAGTGCAAGAGCTAATCTGAACAATATTTTCAAAAATTCTATCCCATTTCTTTGACCTTGTGGTTTATCTCTATCTCCTTGTGGGACAACCTAGACTTTTCTCTGAAGCGTGGCAGGGTCTCCAGGAACCTGTATTTGAGCTGAAGGTTCAGACTTCTTCTGGAAGATAGTCATTTTTGCTATTCACATAATTTCCACAGTTCTTTGTTACTAGTCTAATTTGTCAGTGTTTAAAATCATTGACTATTTGATAAGGATTTACTGGTTTGGGAGTGGATTGGTTAATTTGTTTAGCTATACAATGTCTATAGTTGGTTGTTTGCCGTAATGGAATTTAAACAGGGAGGTTGGTGGATCAATCGAGGCAGTCATTATAGCCAATCATCCCGGGTTTCTATGTGCCAAACACACGGGTGGAATCTCTGTCGTAACTTCTATAAGGTGGGAGAGCTTGTACATACTCCGTGATGGTGAAGTTGCCGGCTCTTCCGGGGATCGGAGATTTCGCTCTTCCTGGGTGCCTTGAGAAGAAGGATAAAGCCATCAGCTGGCAGTCAAAGCCTCATACCTGGCAACCAAACACAGCACCCACTTCTTCCACCATGCAATGTCCTTTGGCTTCCCTCACTTCCATTTCAGAAAGAGGTATTTAATCCTTTTATGTTAAGAGTCGAGAAGCGCTCAATTAACTTTTTATTGTGTTCCGGAATCTGTGGGAGAAGCAACTCATTACAAAACAACTCCACAAATCTTTTTAATGCAAATGGAAACCAAAGGGGGGAAGCCTTCTAAATCATGTAGTCACTTAATTAGAATTGGAACCGTTGGGTTGCTTTGATTTAAAAACAACACGGGCACTTATGATAGGTCTGAGACGCTTCCTCTTTGCCAAAGCACAGACTATTTCGAAAGGAAATAATCGCAGGGTACCTCGCTTTTTAAAAGCCTGCAATAACCACCACGTTGATGCCGAAAAGACCGGCAAGCAGCTCTTTTTGGAGCTTGCTCGCTCTATTCAAAACATCCATTTGGTAGAGATGACCCATTTGCTTCTTGCAACATTACAATTGAGTGGCTCCTGTTGGATTCCTTGGATGGTATTCTTGTAATACCATTAAGTCGAGCTATCATTACAGGAAATAAGGCAGATGCCAGCGGGCATCAAACCTTTCCGTCGTTCTGCTTATCTCTGCCACCGCTACTTCGTGAATAAGCAGCAAAATCAGGTGGCAAACCTTTTCTCGAATTTCTTTATTTCTTTATTTAGCAGGCTTCTATGCCGCCCCATTCGCCGAAAAACAAATGTTATGTGCAGAACGTTCAGGAGAAGGGTTCCAGCTACCTTTGCCCTTGCCGGACTATTTTCTAGGCAAGGAACCAGTTGGGAACACGGCAGTAACGAGGCTGAGGACTAAACACATCATTGAGCACGCCCGGGGATGCTATTTAGGGCGAGTGGAAAAGTGGGAATCGTTCCTCCCGGTTGAGGCGACATATAATTATTCTTCATGAATGTGGGCGTCGTAAAATGCTGAAGTGCACGTTTAAAGTAATTGAGTGTTCCATATGTGTAAGAACAGGCCTTCCACCTTTGCTGTGAATGACTCACACACCCCCACACAATTCCTCTCTCTCTGCCTTCGACAACCGACACTAGACGACGTGAAGGGTCGAAGCGACCAGTGGGCGGAGGGGAGGATGCGAAGCAGCCCCTTAAATAGCTGGTGGCCTTCAGCCAGGTTGGCAACCGAGCCCGGAAACTCCTGTTCTTGGGGCAGTGACCGTCGGGCCCTGTTTGCACGCAACAGCAGTGGATCCCAAGTTAGCTAGTGTGCGATTGGCTGCATTGCGAGCTACATGGCTTTGGATAGCAGCCTCAGATCAGCTCAGGCATTGGTTCTTGTGCTGCATGCGAACCTGGACACTGGGTGCCACCTGTGCGTCAAAGAGACTCATGGCTTAGGACCCAGATACCTAAAGGACCACCTTCTCCCATATATACCTGCCTGACCACTGAGATCTGGGCAGGAGGCCCTTCTAATGGAGTCGTCCCTCAAAGAGGTGAGAGATGGCAAACAGAAGGGTCTTCTTGGTGGCTGCCCCCACTTGTGGAATGAGAAATTTGCCTGGCACCGACATTTTCTCTTTTTGGCACCAGGCAAAAACACTTTGCTTTTCTAGGCATTTTAACAATACATGTTAACATCTGGTTTTAATGGCTCCGATGATGTATAATTCGATGGTTGTCCCCCAAGTGAGGACATGTAATGGCCTATTTATTTGTTGTTGTTTGGACGATGGCCCATTGCTTTTCTGGAACTGGCTGTTTTTATGAGTTTTATTATTTTAATGTGCACATAATTTTAAATATTGTGAGTTGCCCACGGACTCCACTTGGAGTAAGGGGTGGCATACAAATGTCAAAAACAAGCAGACAGACAGACAAATAAACAGACCAAAGTGAACCTAAGAACTAATCGTAGCTTAACTTTGGGCTGTTCAACCCAAGAATAAATCAAGCTATCCGTGTGTAGCATGTCATGCAATGAACCGATGATCAGAAGTTGGCTAGGAAGGGAGTGCCTCTTCCTGAGAAAAATGCCAAACTCCCTCGATTGTCTGCCTCGGTTGCCTTCATGGAATTTCTTGGACTCACCTGACTTCTGTGAGATTCTGCAATTAACGTGGAGTGAACAGTGCTTTGCAAAGCCTTCCTTTATCCTTTTTTAGTTGCTGCGCCAATCCGTGGATTTTTTGCTCGTTGGCTCTTTCGCACGAGGAGTTTCTTTTGGCTTAGTCATTTGTTTAAAAAGAAACTCCATCCTTTAAAAAAATCATGGTCCGAAAATGGCACTGGCAGCAAGGTTCGCTGGGAAGGAGGCCAGCCAGGTAAATAGCCACAAGATTTCAGCCTGACTCAGAGATATTTCAATTCTGCCAACCCTGCGATTGGTAGAATTTAAGCACTTAAAAGCAGTGTTTGAAGAGCAGGAGCAACCTACATGGACATATATTACAATCTTGATCCTGCACTTGCAGTCTGAAGGTGGCAAACAGCCCCCTGAAGTCCTGAAGGAAAGAGACTCAGCATCATTTGAAGATGCCTGGAGGCACTGCAATGAATTTAAAGACCAGAAAGGCGAACACTGACGCCTCTGCTAAGAGAAGGCACTGCAATATTCAGCTCAGAGTTAGATCTGTTGGCACTGAGGCAGAATGCACTGCATCGGGCCCGTGAAAGGCCCGTTAAGAGGTGCAGAGTGCAGAGGCTCTCGGTGCCTCTGCCATGAAGGTTGGCAACGTGTGCCATGTGGTTATGCAGAGTGCAGTTTCCTGGAGTACGGAGAGTGGAATAAAGCTCTCAGCCATCATGCTGGAGGGAGATGCTGTGCCAGGAAAATGCAGTGCTGGAGAATCAAGTCAGAGAGCATAATCGGAAATGTGTTCGGGCCATCAGTTGAAAGTGATCAGCAGCTTCTTGGTGGCCATCTATATCTCTCTTCCCTTCCCTTCCCTTCCCTTCCCTTCCCTTCCCTTCCCTTCCCTTCCCTTCCCTTCCCTTCCCTTCCCTTCCCAGAAGTACTATTTCCAGGAGTGTCAAACATATTCCAGAGGGGCATTTTTGTCACTGCATCCCCTTGTTTCAGTTTGAAAAGACTTGTCTGAAGTCAATTTGTAGATCTCCTCTCCTCTCCTCTCCTCTCCTCTCCTCCATTCCATCCCATTCCCACTAATTCGCCTAGTTAAGGACAACTTTAAAATGTTTCCCATGGCTTGGTGGTATCTCAGTGCTGCTCTCAGAGGGAAGGAGAAACTGCTGGACAGTTACGAGTTGTTTTGGTTTGATGCTGCTGCTTTCTTTGCAAGCTTTATTTTACTCCATTTGCCAGCCTGTGCCCCCTCGGATAGCGCAGGGGCTCAGCTCCAGCCTCAGAAATGCAGCCGGGGCAATCCCACCACAGTCGCTGGTGGTGTGACTTTGGAGCCGGCGCGGAGGGGGCACTCTGGGGGGCCAGGAAGGGAGGAGCGAGGCCCGCCTTGGATGCAAGAAGCCCTGCTCCTCTTCGCCAGCAGCTCCAAAAGGCTGAGCTGTGCGACCTCCCAGCCGTGCCCTTGCAGGGCCGAGGCAGGATCTGCTCCCTGCTGCCAGGAACGCTGCACTGGACTGGCGCTGGAAACGATCCTGTTCTCGGTAGAAAACATCGCTGCTGATGTGGCAGACAATGCCAAAGCATCTGCATTCCAGATCCTAAAAGCAGGCGAGAGTTCCCCTGCCCAGGGCAACAGCTGCCGTTACGCACTCTGCAAGACTTGCCAGACAGACCTGCTTAAGCATCAAATACTCACGAAGCTTCTCGTGTTCTGAAAGTTATGCCGAGTTCTCTGGGGCCCTCTTAAAACCAAGATGCCCAAGGAGAGCTTTGAGGGGCTTGGCAAAAAGATCCGTCTCTTTTCCAGCCATGGAGACTCCGTTGCTCTCTCTCTCTCTCTTCCCTGTTGCTGAACTATCATGGCAGGCCATTGAATTCTATTTCCTGGCACTGGGGGAAAGCAAACCAGAGACACCGTATGACAACTTAGGAAAGGCAGGCAGATGGGTTGTTATCGACTCTGCCTGCCAAATTTGACTCCCCGTGTTCTACCTTTATTCTGTGCATCTCTTCATGAAAATTCTTGATCGAAGAGAAGCAGGACTTTTCAAGAGAGAAAGATGGGATTGACGCTATGGAAGAAGGAAGATTGTGACTTTTATCAAATTTGAAAATATACCATGATTGGCTGAAAAAATGGGACTTGGCTCTAAAGAAGTTTTTATATTGTTATAAAAAGGAGTATAATAAGACTATGGTATGTTAAAAGACATGTTGTAGGAGCTGATCCAGTAGATCTGATGTGTGTTTGTGATGACGGATATGTAGTTTGTAGTTCAAAAACTCCAATAAAATTTATTAAAAAAAAAAAGAAAATTCTTGATCGACCGGCTGTTCTCCAGAGGATCTTCCATAGATCAACAAGGATTTGCATGCTACAAAAGCTCAATGTCAGCAGCAGGAATATAACTCTCACTCACCCCGCCAAATCCTAAAACAAGGGAAGACACCTTGTGGCCCTCCATATACAACTCACACCACTGCTTACCATTGCCTATACTGTCCTGGCCAGATGGGATGTGGGAAGCGGAAAGTTTTCCACCCGTCCTGAAACAAAGAAAGCTTGGGGTAATCAGGATTTCCGTACCTGCTTGGTTCTCCGGATTCTTTATACCTTTTGCACCATGTTCTGTTTGGTTGATTTTGCAGTTCTACGGAAAAGCACAGAAGATCCCGCCGGAAGTCTGCCCACTTTTGTGCTTAAAAGACACGCATGGAAGAATGCAGTGCAGTTTTCAGAGTCAAGAGACAAGGTGGTCCTGTTGGTGCCGGTAGCATTTCTGGTGCACTTTTTCCAGTGAATCCACCAACATTTTGCCGGGGAAGTTGGAAACGTGTGTGCAGCCCAGTTTGAATCTGCAGAATAATCCCTCGCCTCCCTCCTGGCCACCCACACCCTGCACATTTCCGACGGCTCTGCCCTGCTTGTGGCGTTCTTTCTGCTCAAGGTATTCTTGGAAAACATCCTTGCCCCAGATACGAACCACCTACAGCTGAACTGCAAGTCCAGTCGGCTTTTATACATAGTTTCTCAGGCCACAAATGTGGGGAACCTCTTTATCAGTTTGGCAGAATGGCAGAAAAAATACACAGCCCTCTTTGTAACTGCCCACGGAAAGGTTTAATCTCACTGTTCCGTGTTTCCTTTTTTAAAGTTTGCTGTGACGGTGGAGCTCCAAGCTGGTCCGGCCACCTTTTCCTCCAGCAGTGCCTCGCAGGAGGCACAAGACATGGTCTCTTTCCAGGGGCATCATGGGAAAGGTGCATAGCTGCCCCCCCGGCAGCCATTTTTAAAACCCCACAATGCCTCTGGAAGGATGCTACATTGTGGCAGAACATCCTTGCACTGAGGCACCGTGGGGGAAACAGTGGGACGTGAGGCATGCTAAGAACGCTTTCCACCACAGGAAACACTACTTCAAAAAAGTGTAACAGAAAGGGAAATGATATGGACAGTTTTAAAAGGGAAGTCACTGCCTTGTCCCTGAAAATGGTCACCGGTTTCCGCAAAGGCTGCTTTCTTTTCCTCCGCTTCCCCCAGCTCCTTGATGGGCCCATTTCAAATTTGCAGCTTTGTGCTAATGGCCAACAGCTAAAAATCAGTTTTTGCTGGCATGGAGAGTGGTGTTCTCAGGCCCCTTTCCCGGCCCACTAATTATGTGATAAATGAGCAATGCTAACTCTATTGATGGATTTGATTTGATTTTCCGCGAGGATGTGTGTGTTCGCGGAGGTCTGTGCAGCTGCTCAAAGAAGCAGGTTGACCTTGGGATGCCAGTCCGTGCCCGGCTGTCGTATTGTCCAGCTCTGGACCATGGTTCTCAGGATGGCCTGCGTTTCCCAGCAAGCCACCCCAAGTGCCCCTGCTCAAAGAAGGGGTTGCTTCCCCCACCAGAAAGGAATGGCAGCCCCTGCCGTGGGTAGGCGAGCGCTGCGGACCAAAGGGAAGCTCTTGCCATTCCTGCCAAGCTTGCTGGAGGTGCCACCCGTGCCAACTGCTCCACGGATGCCCAAGCGACAGCCCCTCCGAAGAACCCCAGCGGTTCACTGGGGGCTGCCGGTATTTGCCACCGTTTTCCTCACGCTTCAGCAAACGGCTTGGTTCGTCATGCTTTCCTCTGAGCTGGCACGGCCCATTTCCATGAGAGTGAAAACAGGAAAATGGGATGAAAATAATTGCTGGGGGGACCCGCTATCCGAATGCGGCAGGTGCCCACCATTGCTACTGACCTAGAAAAGCTCTCAGTGGTGTTGGGGTTTTGCACTCTGCGGTCCCTGTTCTCCATCTCCACAGTCTCTCCCAGACGAGAGGGAAGGAGAGGCGGTAGTGCAAGGATTTAGCAAGGCGAGCCGTCAAAGGAAGAGAGGGAGCATCTGCCTGGGCCAGAGATGGGTGGGCTGGGCTGGCTTCTGCAAGATTAGACATGGGGCCAAGCTGAGCCCACCGGATGGAGCCCAGCCCTGGGGTTCCCACCCACCCATTGATAAAAAGGACTGATATTCATCCATTGGATGTATGCATTGGACAACTGCATTCAACTGAGTATACCCTTGTGTTTCTGTGTGAGGGGATGAGAACCCAACAGGGGACAGAAATGGGAGTGCCTTTTATGTAGTCTGTAAAAGGGACTCAGAAGACCTGGGTTCTAGTCCCTGCTCAGCCATGGCACTCATGGAGAGCTGGTGTGGTGTCGTGGTTAAGAGAGCAGGACTGGGACTCGGGCGATCCGGGTTCGAGTCCCCGCTCGGCCATGGAACCAGCTGGGTAACTTTGGGCCAGTCACAGACTCTCAGCCCAACCTACCTCACAGGGCTGTTGTTATGAGGATAAGAGGAGGAGGAGGAGAATTATATAAGCCACCCTAAAAGAAAAAAGGTGGGATTTAAATATCATAAATAAATACCATTTTGCCAAGTAGGTTAGCCAACTATGTGTGGAGTCCCTTTCCATTACCTGAGAAAGGTTTCCAAATAAAGACCTAAAATGTAGGCATTCAAAATCTGGCTGGATCTCCATCAACCTCCTTCCACCACCAGGTGTGGTGTGATGTCTTTGGGTCACACTTGCAGCAAAACAGCCTTCTGGATTTTCCCCTGCCTTTCTAGAAACCAGCCGGGAAGATAAAATTCGGTTCTGGGGACCAGTCAAAAATGGGACCCCTTTGCCTGGTGGAAAAATGTAAGATGTACAAACCAAAAATAATATTCAAGGATACCTGGTCACTTCGGCAGCACCGATAACCACGGTAAGCTAAGCCCCGGCTGAGGCATCATTTCTCACACACAAATCTGACTCCGCAGCCGGATTTCATGCATGTATGCGATGCAAAGCTTTTTGGCAGACAGGCGTCAGTCCTGCGTGCACCTCCTAAGGAGCAAGACCTACTGAGCTCAGTAGGACTGACTCCAGAGTAAAGACATTCAGGACCGCAGCGTCCTTTCTTTCAATTCACTGTGTTTACAAGCAGTGACAGTGTGGCACACTCGCCCCCAGAAGGCCGTGCCGGTATTCAGGACCAATCTGCAAGATCTCGAAAGTGAAACGGCAGCCTTTCAAACATGACGACTTGAATACTGAGACAATCAAATAGTTCGGTCGATTTTATTTAGAATGTCTCCAACATGATTCTCCATTCGGGTTCCACATTTCAAACTCGCCCTTTCAGTTTTGAGGAATATTAGAGGGAGTCTTAAAAACTTTGTTTCGTAGAAGAAGGAATACGAATTCTTTATGTCCCTGACGGACATGTATGTGCCAGCTGATTCTCTCTGCTTGTCAATCATGTTGGCAGGGGGTTATGGAGGGGGGGGGAAATCCAGGCATGCAAACAGTCATCTAAATGCCTCAGTTCCTAAAACTGACTTAGCTTTTGCAGCTGCTCCATCGATTCAAATCAAGTACCATACATTTACGGTAACAGCTTCTGCATTTCATCTTTTTTTCCTTGGCTTGTGCAGAAGTGGACAAGCAAATCTGCTATTCCGGAAGGCTGCCATCCCACTTGGAAGATAAGGAATATTTGACCAGCCAAGCCTTTGCAGCCCCTTGGCATGGGTTCATCTGGGACCCCAAGCCTCCCATCGCTTGACCATCCCGTAATCGCACTGGTTTTGTGGGTGAACGAAAGCACACCACATATGGACCCCAGTCGGGTGCTCCTTTCCCCCGAACACTAGAGCTTGTGTCTTAATTAGAATCCCTTTTTCCCCAGCGAACCAAGAGGTCTTATTACAGAGCACAAATGAGGTCTAAAAATTTAGCGACACCAGAACACAGCTCTACAGAAAAAACACATCTCCAAGGTAGGCTGACCTGCTTGGAAACAAGAGATTAAAAACAGCACAGCAAACATGGCTCTGCGATGCATTGTTTCCCTACTGAAATATAACAGCTTCATTTCACATTGAAATGGACAAAGCAACAATGGATGGCCGTCACCAGTACCTCCAGCACCAGGCTGGCGTCGCGCCAGGAGAAGCTGCAGGCAAGAACGTGGCTCAGATGGTGGACAATGGCAGTGGGCGGAGGGCAGGTGACAGACACGATCTTGACATCTGCTCTAAAGTGACTTCAAG
Organism: Varanus salvator macromaculatus; assembly: GCA_023646645.1. Taxonomy (NCBI): domain Eukaryota; kingdom Metazoa; phylum Chordata; class Lepidosauria; order Squamata; family Varanidae; genus Varanus; species Varanus salvator. The sequence continues at coordinate 18,197,691 of JAIXND010000773.1, forward strand.
ATGATCATTCACCAGTTTCAAAATATAATCTTATACAACCTTTCCCTCCCTCCCCCCTCCCCCCCTCCCTCCCCCCCCTCCTTGTAAACAGATCTGTTCATAAATAATTTGGATGTCTCCATGACATTCATGAAATCTAACAGAAGCTGAAGTAGAAAAAGGATGGAGGCGGAATACAGCATTCAGGAAATGTCAAAGAGTACTTCATATTTTGTCGTCGTGTGGTTTTTCTATAGCATCTGACGCGTGAGCTGTGAGTTGCCTCAGCCGTCAGAGACGGGAGGGGTGACCCACCCGTACTTTTCGTGGGTCTTCACCAAGCTCTTAAAAGTTGCTTCAGCTTCCTTGCGGCTGAAGGACTTTTTCGATTTCCCAGCCTTTCTGCAGATACGGCCCTGCGTGAGAGAAACAGAGAGGAGAAAATCGGTATTCGGCATCTCAATACGGAAGACGCGTTAAGGGAATTCCACGGATCAAGATTAACTCATAGTTTGAAGCTGAACCTGTGATAAATTTGTCGTCAGGTGAGAAGGACACTACAATCCACCCTGTTTCTAAGCTAGGCAGCGGGGCTTGTTTGTGGAAGAAGAGATTATGGGACACACTGCAGGGGCTTCCCCCCTCCTTCCTCAGTTCTCCCTCAAGCACCCAAGGCAAATCCAAGACAGAACCCATATATGCGCTCCTGCCCCGAGATCAGCGGGGGAGGCCCTTCTCCGGGAGCCCTCTGTGAGGGATATTAGGAGGGTGCGCACCCGGAGGATGGCCTTCTCGGCGGTGGCGCCCCACCTCTGGAATGCGCTCCCCAAAGAGGTCCGCCTGGCGCCGTCATTATTAGTTTTTCGGCGCCAGGCCAAGACCTTTTTATTTAAACGATATTTTAATTGTTAATGGGGTTTTTATTTAACTGCTTGTACATCTGCTGAGAAACTCCAAAATAATTTTACAAATTGTTTTTTGTGAGCCACCCTGAGGCTTCGGCGATGCGGGCGGCATAGAAATGCTATAAATAAATAAAGCCATCTTGCCGCCATCTTGCTGTGACCGCAGCCCACTCTGCAGACGCCATGGCTTCCTCCCACTTTCTGCTTGGAAAGCACTTTGCGTCACCTCTGACGTGACCACGACTGGTAGCCCCTTCCATACAACTGGAATGGCGTCACTGGTTCACCTCTCCACCCATTTCTGTAGAAGGCGCTGCGCCCCAAGTTTGGGAGAATGTTTGTTATCATCTGTTTAACGCCACCCTCACCCCCAGATCAGAGTAGCACGAGTACCTAGATTGGGGCATCCCATATGTGGAGCCTCGTCTCATCAGTGCTCCGGATGGCATCTCTGGACAAAGCACAGAAGGCAGAATCCACAGGCACCGGCGAAGCGAGTTTCCAAGCAAGTCAATGCTGCTTTGCTTCTCATTTGACAGCCATCAACTGGAGAGCTGTCAAAGCCGTCGAGTGAGAAGTTAAGCCACAGGGGGAACTTCGCTCACACTAGGGTGGGCGCGTGGACTACCAGAACAACTAGGGCTTTTTTGGCTGGGACTGTGTTGCTCTTAGCGTCTCCACTTTTCCCCATGGCTCTAGGTAGTCAGGGAAATGAAAAGATGTGAGCTGTGCTAATTTTGCAAGCACAGTTTTAGAAGCTATCCAATTCAGGCTTCCTTTAAAAAAAAGAGCAAACACCAAAGCGAATAAGGGGATTTTGACAGGGAAATATACGTATGTAAAACCTGCACATATCCCTGTTAAAAAAACTCTGATTGTTGCCCAGAATACCGTCCTGCAGCTGGGTTTGCACAACATGGCAACCCACCATGGCTACCCATGACAGGTCACTGTGTCCTGTGACCTCAGTCTTTCTGTAACTTCCCAACTTTGACTTGAAAAGTCAAATCCAGGTTGGGGTATTCATTGGCTATTGATTTATTGCCCGCTCCCTTATTAAAATGTACAAAGCATCCAACTAGAACAGAAATCACGCACTCTTGGTTTTTTTTAAAGTAGATTTCACCAATTTCCCCTGAAAAAAGATACATTTCATAAAAAATGTCTGGCAGCAACCAAACGAAGCTGCTCTCTGCCAGCTGCCCAGATGGGCATGTTCCCAGCAGGGCTTTCAAGGGCCTCTTTCCTACATCTCCATAAGACTGTTTTATAACTGGCATTGTATTATTCATGCCCCATTTAAAGATTTCCTTTCAGGTAGAGGCAAAGCTCATAAGGCCCTTCTTGCTGTCTTTTAACTGCAACACCTTTTATTTTGATTTTGCCACTTTGCAGAACTGTTTGATTTTTTTAAAGGGCTTGGCTTTAATCCTTTTCCATTGTTGCAATCATGAGATATCTGAATTGCTGTAAACTGCCTTGAAAGCTCTTGGAGGAATAATTATACATATGCACAGAGAGACACAGCAAGAGACACCTTGGGGTTTCCACTTGGAAATATGGAGAGGGGAGTTTAAAACCATCCTGAAACCATTTTTTCTTAGAATGAGTCTCCGTTCCACCATCAACACTATCCTGAAGCAGAGGATCTGTTTCCTAACTCCATGGTGCTTCAGAGGGAAGAGGCGATCCTGCAAGCGAGGCCACTTTCAAATTACTTCCAACTCTTTTCCAAAGAAAGAATGCCTGCCTTTAGTCACAGTGAAAAGAAGTTGAGTTGTACATGACTACTGAACAAGGCCTCTATACTGGCCCAACTTAATTAAGAAACAATCTTCTGGGTTAAGAAGTTAAGGGCAGTCCATGCTTGGAAGCTCCAAAACGCTAGGAAATGAGAGCAGTCCTCAGCTGCTGGGTCATTTAGGCAATATGAAAAGTGTCAGGGTGTCCTCAGCTGTACCAGATTCTGGGTCTGCCATGCACAGAGTAATGGACCAAAGCCCAACATTTACTGTTTGATGGAACAGGTGCATGCAGCTGAAGCTCGTATCTCATGTATGCTGTGGGTGATGAGCATTTCAGAACATGTGTTGTTGTTGTTGTTAGTCGCAAAGCCATGTCCAACCCATCACAACTCCATGAACAACACTCCTCCAGGCCCTCCTGTCCTCCACCATCCCCCGGAGTCCACCCAAGCTCACACCAACCACCTCAGTGACTCCATCCAGCCACCTCATCCTCTGCCGTCCCCTTCTTCTTTTGCCATCTCTCGTTCCCAGCATTAGGCTCTTCTCCAGGGAGTCCTTCCTTCTCATTAGGTGGCCAAAGTATTTGAGTTTCATCTTCACTATCTGGCCTTCGAAAGAGCAGTCAGGGTTGATCTCCTCTAGGACTGACCGGTTTGATCGCCTTGCGGTCCAAGGGACTCGCAGGAGTCTCTCCAGCACCACAATTCAAAGGCCTCAGTCCTTCGGCGCTCAGCCTTCCTTATGGTCCAGCTTTCACAGCCATACATTGTTGTTGTTCGTCGTGAAGTCGCATCTGACCGATCGCGACCCTATGCTCCTCCAGGCCCTCCTGTCCTCCACCATCCCCAGAGTCCACTCACGCTCACACCAACCTCCTCAGTGACTCCATCCAGCCACCTCATCCTCTGCCGTCCCCTTCTTCTTTTGCCATCTATTGTTCCCAGCATCAGGCTCTTCTCCAGGGAGTCCTTCCTTCTCATTAGGTGGCCAAAGCATTTGAGTTTCATCTTCAGGATCTGGCCCTCTAAAGAGCAGTCAGGGTTGATCTCCTCTAGGACTGACCGGTTTGATCACCTTGCAGTCCAAGGGACTCGCAGGAGTCTCTCCAGCACCACCATTCAAAGGCCTCAGTCCTTCGGTGCTCAGCCTTCCTTATGGTCCATCTTTGACAGCCATACATCAGAACATGTAGCATGACTTCATTAAGGGCCAGAAGTCTGAAATAATGTTTTTTGCAAAACCGCAGGGCCACAGATCTATGCTAACTTATAAACGTGCAAAAGACGGACAGCTTATCTGCTTACACATCTTCTGGGCCAAAAATGGTTTTCCTTCTTTGGGAAAATGTAAATTTGGGGACCTTCTGAGACATGCGAATTTCCCAAGAGAAACACAGAGCAAATACCAGTAACTCTAGAAAGTGCATCTCGTTTACAAAGGCGTACTAGTCTCTGCCTTGCAAACAAGATGCTCCAGCATCCCAGTACCCTAGCACTCCTCCATCTAGAGTCCAAGCCAGGGAAAACTCTAGGAAAGCCAGACGCAGAATGTCAGCTTGCTAAGCTTGGTTCGCCATCCTGACTGTAAGACAGCAAGATAAAGAGCATATATTTAAAGTACAATTAATGCTGCAGTGCTTTTTTCTCCTAATCTGCATGATCTCTCAGCCCTGTTCGCCTCCCCATTACATGTTGTAGTTTTTGAACAGTAACCAATCTGAGAGCTGAAGGCCCCATGCTCCTAAAGGTAAGGGGCAGAGCTTACAAAATTCCACTGGATAGAGAAGTTCCCCCTTAAAAACCACATTTTTAAAACTGCAACCATATTTCTCTCCATGGCACACGCTGGACCGTCCAACCGTTTCCTGAAAGACGCTGCACAAAGGGAGAAGTCAGCAGCAAAGCCAACAGAAAGGATACGGTCTGTCAAACTGCTGGAAGTCACTCCTTCAAACTCCTATAGTCAGTCGCTGGTTACTCTTTCGACTCAAAAGTCACATGAACCATCATCAGCTTGATCTCTCCTGCACGGCTGAATTTCAGTCAATTCTCTGAGCGTTTCACTCCTTTTTCTAAAAAGCGCCGCGCTCCCAACCTTCAAAGGTCCATGTTTTTCCATTGGGAAAACATTTAAAAGGCTGGGGGTTGAGAAAACCACCTCCCAATCTTGACCATTTCCCCCCCGAGGCCTGCCCTGATCTACCTCTGGTTTCTTTCTATCCCGCCTGAAATCATCAGCTGCTCTTCCTCCATCCACCACCATGGTGGGCATGTCGTGAGCGGAGCTGGCTGGAGCCGGGGGTCAGACTAGATGGCCCGCGAGACCCCTTCTGACTCGCTCTGTTTCAGTGTTTCTCTCTCCACCAGCAGCAAAGAGTGCATCCAATCCCTCTACTGCCTTCTCTGCCACGCTAAAATTTAGATGGGGAAGGGTGGAAGTGTTGAAAATACCTCTTTGCCTTCCTGGTTTCTGACTTGCAAGGAGCCCCCATCTCTGACAAGAATGTGTGTGCCTGTGCAGACTTCCTCACCAAGCATGTGTGCCATTTTTAGCCGTAAGAAAATGGTGTGCGATGGACCTTTTGGCCTTCCTTCCCTCTCATTCAGGCAGGGAAGAGTTTGAGGCATTCGAAAAGAGCACAGTGTGATCCACTCTTCCCTTCCCCAGCAGCCACGCCACGCGCTTTCACTCTCCAGTAAATGGGAGAGGGCATGCAGAAGACCCGCGGTTCGAGGGATGCCTCAGACGCCTCCCGCCCTTTGTGTCTCCTTCACCCCCAGTATCCTCACCAGGCACACTAGAGCCCTCATGTGGTGGGGAGGTGAACAGGTACGGTGGGTTTCTGAAAGGAAGGCAGGCTGGTTACCTAAAGGAGCGCCTGCGACCATATATGCCCCCCCGCCCCTTACGATCAGCGGCAGAGGCTCTCCTCCGGGAACCCTCCGTGCGAGATATTAGGAGGGTGGGTACCCGGAGGAGGGCCTTCTCGGCGGTGGCGCCCCATCTGTGGAATGCGCTCCCCAGAGAGGCTCGCCTGGCGCCGTCGTTATTTGCTTTTCGGCACCAGGCGAAGACCTTTTTATTTAGACAATATTTTAATAGTTAATTTCAGGGTTAATTTATGTTTAATTTATGTTTTAGGTTTATCTTTATTTATTAATTTAAATTTGTTATTTATATTTTTGTTGTATGTTTTTATATGATAACCTGAGATGGGCCAGTTTTTAAATATGGTATATGTTTTTAATAATATATTTGTTTTGATATTGTGAGCCGCCCTGAGGCTGCTGCAAGGGGCGGCATATAAATATTTAAATAAATAAAATTAAATTAATAAAGGCATGTTTCAGGGAGTGCGACAGCCTGCTCGTAACATGAATGAAGCGGCAGGACGAAGAACTGTTCAAGACGCAAGGGCTCCCCACCCTTCGGGTAATTTTCGGGAACTGCTGCAAGAGGACGGATGCAGCTCGTTTTTGGAGCCCTGCCTATGCGGCATGTTCTGTACTGTCTGCACAGGAAGTGTCGTCCTTGCTCCAAATGGACACCGTAACCTTAGTAACATAGTCAAATCTATCAGTCATGAAGTACAGTGGTGACGAGATATTGGATACAGACTGATGTGCACAGTTTTGAACTGAAGGGCCACCCAGAGGATGTCAGACATCCAGGTACCAAAAAGGCGACCCCATTTGCATGTGGTGGAATCACTGTTATGACCGTCATGGAAGGACTTCGAGTACCATTACGGCCTGTGAGGAGGAAGACAGAGAGTGACGTGATGCCCAAGTTTTCCTTTGTGGGGAAAAACAGGTGGTTTCCAAGTAAGATTAGACAAATTCTTGAAGGTTAGGTCTAGCAACAAAATATTCCGGGATCTTTTGGGGTTGAAATTCCCCAAATAATATATGAATGGCTATTATGCATAAGAACTAAGTAGAATGTTTGTATTCAGAGCTAGGATACGAAGGTTGTTTCTGAATGCAGTGTGAAGCTTTTTATACCATCTGGAGTGAGGCAAAGGACCTAAACATGATCAATATGTCTTAAAATTAAAGAAATACAAAGAACAAATCCATGGAGTAATTCTTTCTTTGTGGCTTTGCCCACTCTCCCTCCTGTCCTTGTGAGACAGCAATGCTACTGGAGTTACTCGAGAGTAAACCCCAATGAATTTAAAGCAGCTGAGGGCTCAGTCTTATACTCACAAATCAATGGTGGGGAATATTAGGTTCAATGACTTTTCCCTAGAAAATGGATGTTTTGGAACAGCTAAAGGAAAGCAGCCTGAGCAAACCTTACTTTCCAACAAAAGGCTGAGTTGACGTGTTTATATTCTGTAGTATTTGTAAAGTGTGTATACCAGATTATTGGCGGGGTGGAGGGGATACATACACACCTGTCCTTATTCTGCTCATTTCTGCCATTAGCCACATCAGCTTGCCCTCTGCAGCTTTAAATCTTTATTTATTTATTAAATTTAATATAAACGCCTCCTGTGAGTATCATGCTTTCTGGGCGGCCATTAAAATAAAAGGGTTAATAATAACATTGAATAATATCATGCAATTCAAATATTCCACGAAATAAGGAAGATATCAGACAAAATCAGAAATGGATAAAATTGATAAATTAAAGCCAGTGCTGTCGAATTAGATGGTCGAAGTAGTGCCAAAGGTGTGTTGAAAAAGAAAAGTTTTCGCCGGGTGCCTAAAACTCAGAAAAGTAGGTGCCTGGTGACTCTCCAGTGGTTGGGCATTCCACATATCACTGGGTGTAAAAATGCTGAATTAACCATATTTAAATGGGGCTATTCTTCATATATTCTATATGAAGAAGGGGACGGCAGAGGATGAGGTGGCTGGATGGAGTCACAGAGGCGGTTGGTGTGAGCTTGAGTGGACTCCGGGGGATGGTGGAGGACAGGGGGGCCTGGAGGAGTGTTGTCCATGGGGTCACGATGGGTCGGACACGACTTCGCGACTAACAACAACAACAACAACAACATTCTATATGTTTTGCAGAAGAAAGGTGGCCAATCCAAGTGTGACATTTTGGATGGAGCCATAGATTTTAAGGGCTCATCCCATGAAAGCCCTTGCCAACCCTCTGTGTAGTCAATGCGCACACCAGAGCATGGATGAGCACAGCATGGACTAGTTCACAACACCCTGGATCATTTTACATGATTGTATGGTAATCAATAGGACACACACACACACACACACACACAAACGTTGGAGTGGTACAGTCCACTTTTGCCATCTCATTTGTTGTAACTGGTGCTGATCTGAAGCCATCAGAGAATAAATGGTCGTTTTAGCTACTGGTTTCTGATAGAATTACAACTATAGAAAGCCAAAAGGATCGTAATGTGGCCATCAATGCATGACCACAAGGAAGTCAATCAGCTCAAATTGTGACTGCTCTTTAGAAAGTCAGGTGCTAAAGCTGAAGGTCAAATACTCTGGCCACCTAAGGAGAAGAAGGACTCCCTGGAGAAGAGCCTAATGCTGGGAACGATTGACGGCAAAGGAAGAAGGAGGCGGCAGAGGATGAGGTGGCTGGATGGAGTCACTGGGGCGGTGGGTGTGGGCTTGGGTGGGGGATGGTGGAGGACAGGAGAGCCTGGAGGAATGTTGCCCATGGGGGTCGCAAAGAGTCGGGCATGATTTTGTGAGTGAACAGAAACAACGCGGACCTAAATGAGTACTCATATCCACATTTGCATCAAAAGACTCATCCCACCAAATCGCTTCTCTTACAAAGACATGCAGATCCTCCTTCCCAGATTAGGGCAAAGGTTGCAATTTTATGGTTCAGGGAATTTTGGCCAACCACAGTTGGGGTGATGTTTGAATTGCCAAATTATCAGGGCTGTTGGGACGCTGAAGCTGCTGTGCCCAGACAGACGATCCTGAGCAGACGGAAGATGAAAGCGAAACAGCAGCTCTGAAAAATGGATGCCTGATGGCTTGGAAGCTGCAACGGGGACAGTGCAATGTCTGAACAGAACCTGTAACACGCGGCACAGGTTACGAGGCAGCCCTTGAAAGCCATTCTTTCTCGAAAAGATAATTGCTATGCGATAACCTCTCTAAATGTTACACTAACATAAGGTGGGAGGTTCTTTCATTTTTTTTCTCCTCCTCATGCAATTTGCAAGAACAAATCATGCTCTGGAAGCAAAAATTGAGACATGGAAGCTGTTATACTTTGAGCACATGATGAGAAGGGAAGAATCCCTGGAGAAGACAATCACGCTGGGAAAAGTCGAGGCAGAAGAGGAACAGAAAGACCAAGTGACAGACGGCTGGACTCCACAAAGGAAGCTGCAGCCTTGAGTTTACAAGAGCCGAGTGGGGCTGCCAAGTGGAGGGCAGCTTTCACTGGGTCACCACAAGTCAGTGAGCTCGAGCTTCCTTTCATTAGGAGATGCTCCCACAGATCCAGCAACCCTTAAACTGCTGCAGGAAACGTGGGGAATTGAAGCAGGAGGGCTAGCGTTTAGGAACAACTGAAGCAGCTCCTTTTGAAACAAGCATACGGCTTTCAGAAGCAGTGAACTGGATCTATCTGACATATAAAAGAGAGATCTGTAGAGCCAAACCAGACATCGCATCGAAGTTATCTCATATCTCCACAAATAAAGCTGGGGTGGAGCAGAGCCTGGTTTTTATACCAAAGGGGGCTGAATTCTCGCTCCTTCTCCACCTGGCTTTCTTTTGCTCTGGTTGTCCTCCTACAACGGTATCACACTGACCTGGTTCACATGCACTGAGAAACCAGGGCTGGAGCTCAGGATGGGTTGTCATTGAAACATAGGCTGTCACTGAATCATGGGTTGTCTTGACATGCAAACCCTGCACTAGGGTTAATGATGGGCTGTTTGTTTCTTTGTTTATTACTTACTTCATTTTTATACCACCCAATAGCCAAGGCGCTGTTAACTATGAACTACTTAACAACAAACCGTCAGTTCCATTTTTGGGTTTTCTTGGTTAACAATCCATAGTGCAGGGTCCACATGCAACGAGAGCCCACATTTCAGCAACAAACCATGATTCAGTAACTCACACTTAACCCGCACTCCAGGTTGTTGTTATGGATGGAAAAGGCCTATGGCTTAGTTCTGGTATTAAAGCCAGGATGATGGGCCACAGGGAAATAAACGAGCAAAGGTCCAGCTCTCCTCAATTCTATACTTACGATGTAAACACCAGACCAGCAACGTACACGAATGAGGCAGAGCGATGGACGAGAAATGTGCACTCAGCTACTTCTTGCATCATATGATTTAAGCAGTTTGGACCTGCCACTTAATTGATTGTTACAGTTCCTTGCTTTCTTTTGAAAGCCTTTGCCAAATAAATAATGTGTCACTAGCTCTTCTTCTCTAATTATAGATTAAGAAAAATGTTAATGTAAGAAGGCAAAACCAAATATAAATATATCCCTGAAATACGTTCATTTTTCCCATGCAGAGTTGCTGAAAAGTTCCAGTTTTCCATAGCATACCATGTTTTGTACCGTGTCTTTGTTAGAAACGCATCTGTCGGCTAATAGAGAAACATGGAAACTGGCAACGGATAATTTTTGTTTTGAAGCTGGGGGTCGAAGGTGGAATTAAGAAATCTGCAGTGCTTGCTGATAAGCCAGCATTTTGCCATGTAAGCAGAAAATTATACCCATAATTGCAAGCCCCCTAAAGCACCATATTAGCAAGCCATTTCCCCCCCAAAAGGAATGTCATCCTTTCCAAAGGAAAGAAAAAAGCCTCTACAATAAGAGTAAGACAAAGATACCCTCCTTCCACTGCTGTGCCTTTTGCAACAAACCAAATGTACTCTTTTCCCAGGGACCTTACAGAGCGGGGAATGAGAATGAGAAGGGAGCTGCTGTGAAACTCATTTAGCGTACCATTATAGGCTGATGGACGCTCGGGCTGGATCCGATCCCAGCTCCGCCTCAGCAGCCACTCTTGTTCTGGCTCACAAGCAGAGATGCCCCGGGATCTGGGAAGCAGCTTACATTTAGTGGTGAAGGCTGACAGACCCATCTTCCACAGACACACCTAGCTCCTCTAGCATGATCTAGGTTCTCAGTTCGTAGAATCACATAGCTGGGAAAAGGCCAAGAAGGCCATCGGGTCCCACCCCCTGCTGTTGCAGGTCACCAAGTCACACCATCCCACTCAGAGGGCTGCCCAGCTTCTTTCTGAATGTCTCTGGAGTGAGAGTCCCCACGGCCGCTCTAGGCAGCAGGTTCTTCAACATGTCCCATGTCTGTTGGTGGTTCTTGTAATGGAAGCAATTCCAAGGCACTGCACAACGCACCAGCGTGGCCCCGTTCCCCTGAAGCCAGCGCCCTGCGATACGGTTCCAGCGGAGGGGAGCCATCGCAAACTCTCGCTCCTTCACTTCCGGCAGTGATGGAGCCTCCAGTGGGATTCACCTGCTGGTCACAGAGAGGTAGGTAGGCCTGGATGCCACCAGTTGTGTCCTGGCTAGCCGGGTGCTTGCCAAGCCCCAAGGTGTGGAAACCCTGTTCGTGGGCAAGGGGCTCTGCGGTGCATGCAGGGATATGGAGACTTCTTGGCATGTACTCTGATAGGAACTGCACTCTGCAAACATTTCTGCCTGGGGTAGAGACTGCTACACCATTGAGATACTATGCAGCATTTAATCACAGAAGCATGGTAGAGCTGGAAGGGGCCATGAAGGCCATCTAGTCCACCCCTCTGCTGCTGCAGGACACCACGTGACACCATCCCACTCAGAGGGCTGCCCAGTTTCTTCCTGAATGTCTCCAGTGTGGGAGAGCCCCCCACCTCCCCAGGCAGTCGGTCCCACTGCCGTATTGCTCTGACCCTGAGGAAGCTTTTCCTGATGTCCAGCCTGAATCTGGGTTGTCTCAACTTGAACTGATAGAAATATTCTGTGTCCTACACCCTGGTATGAGATCTTGGCCTTCCTCTCTGTGGCAGCCTTTGAGGGATGTCATGTCCCCCCTCAGTCTTCTCTTCTCAAGGCTGAACATGCCCGGTTCTCTCAGTCTCTCCTCACAAGGCAGCGTTTCCAAACTCTGGATCATTTTTGCTGCCCTCCTCTGGACCCTTTTCCTGCATCTTTCTTAAATCTTGGTGCCCAGAATGGGATACCTAATCAGGGCATACTGGTACTTCCTCACAGGAAAGGTCCAGGAGGCTGAGGACCAGTCCCTGCAGTCCGAAGAACCACATTGGATTGGAGCCCTTCAGGCTTCATGCGCAGATCACATCTTTGAACGCTCTCCAATCTACATGAAAAGCAACAATCAACTCCCCTTCCCAAAATGGTGTTTTGTCAAGTGTAGGAGGGTTTTCCCCAGCAAAAGCAAGCGGCCTGCATCTCGGTCCCTCCACCTCCAGAAGGAAGAGGAACACAGTCCAGGTAATGTTCTGCCTCTTGATCCTTGGAAGCCTGCACTCGCTCTGCAACCAGATTATTGTGCAGGGCAGCTGATGGTCGAGGGACAATGAACTGAACAGGAGACAATGGTGTGACCCGATCCAAAGGGATGAGCAAGCCCTTCACCCTTGGCAGCAAGAAGCAAGAATCTGTACGTGCTGCAGCTTCCGACTTGATCACGTGCCTGTGGAGTTCAAGCCGCTTGCGTGAGCAAAGCGACTGCTCCAGTGCTGAAGGTGCTCTATGCATCCCTGCCTAAGGAATCAGTCTTCGTCCTCCTTCGAGAGGCTGTTGCCTGTCTCCTTGCTTGCTTCGCTACGCAGCTCATGAGGACAGCGCCCCACTGAGCCACTGGAAAAGCACTGGGGTTTGTTGGAAGAAGATCGGACTTTGCACCCGGCGGGGTGTCTAGGGAAACAGTATCTTCTGTAAAGTTTACACTGCATCATTGTGCAATCGATCACTTGGAACTGAGGCTGCATAATTTATGTTTCAGAATCGGAACTGCATTTTCTGCATTTGTTTCACAGCGAACAACTTCACCCTTTGAAAAGGGAGAAAATGAACCACAGTGGGAAGGCCTTATTGCCCGTTTTCATCTCTGCACAGTCTAGCTTCCTTCCACAGCAGCCCCCAACCTCTCTCCAGATGTCCTGGACACAGTCGCTGGAAGCTGAAGTCCCAACCAACCAGTGGTTCACCTTGGAGGTAGTGGCAGAGAGACAGAGCCAGCAGAGTGACATGATGATGGGCAAGCCCCTTCGCAGGTGCGAGTATCACCTTTCGGGGAAGCTGATCGGGGGAGCAGCACCAGGGTTTTCCCTTGCCCGGGTTCAGCGCAGCCATGTGGAAATAGACGCAAATATCACACAACATCCTAAGCTTCTAGGGACTACTCCTTCCAACGTAATCCAGACACAACTAAGCTCTGTGCCTCTGGGACTGCGGAAGGAGGAGGTACACACATGCACATCCCATCCCAAGAAGTGCTCAGTTCTGGGCCCCACATTACAGGAAGGATATGGCCAGGTTGGAGTCAGTGCAGCGAAGGGCCACAAGGTTGGTGGCCGGTTTGCAGGGGATGGGGTGTGAGGCGAGACTGAGGGAAGTGGGTCTCTTCAGCCTGGAGAGGAGGAGACTCAGAGGCGTTATGTTGGTGACATACAGGCATGTGAGGGGGTGTCACACGGAGATGGGTAGAGAGCTGTTCTCCCCTGCAGAGGAAGGCAGGATGTGCTCCAACGGAGCAAAGCTCAGGGAACCCAGGTTCCATTTGGATGCCAGGAAGCACTTCCTGACAGTCAGGACCCCGAGGGCGTGGAATGGGCTTCCACGGGAGGTCGTTGAGGCCCCATTGGTGCAGGTGTTCAAAGATAGGCTGGACATGCACATGGTGGGCATGTCGTGAGCAGAGTCGGCTGGAACCTGGGGTCAGACTAGATGGCCCGGGAGACCCCTTCTGACTTGCTCTGTTTCAATGTTTCTAAGTGCAATTCTCTGAACATTGTGCCCTGCCATTCTAACCACGTTTTTTCCAAGCAGGTTTATTTAGAGGCCACACCAATTTATTTATTTATATTGCAATTTATATCCTGCCTTTTTCCTACAAAGGGCTCAAGGCAGCTTACATCCTCTCTCCTCCTCCATCTTATCCCCACAACAACCACCCTGTGATGTCGGTTGGGCTGAGAGTCTGTGACTGGCCCAAAGCCACCCAGTTGGCTCCATGGCCGAGCGGGGACTCAAACCCGGATCCTCTGAGTCCCAGGCCCATGCTCTTCACCACGACACCACCAATGCTCTGCTTCGCTCCGTCACTCACGCTCCTGCCCTTGGGATGCTCCTAGGCCCACGGCAGCACCATTTGGAGAGAAATCTGTTCCCCTTCGGGCGTCACCAATGCCGTTCGGGCTCTCTAAATTCCAAGACTGGATTTTTGCCATACATTCAGTAGGAGGCTTCTTGTGATTATGTGTCTTTTCTCCTTCTTTATTCTCTCCATTTGAGGACTCTTTTTTAGTTTGCATAACACTAACAGCCAAAGAAATGCGCTCTATGCATTGCCCACAATGCAAAAATCATAGACTTTATTTGTACAAGTCCATTTATACCTCTGTAACTGCTGAGCACATAGGTTAGCTATATCTAAACCAATAGGGACTACTCTAGAGTAATGCATCAACATGGAGCTTAACCCCCTTGGCCATCTCCATTTTTTGTTTGTTTGTCTGTTAAGTAATAAACAAGAAATCTTCTTTAACTTCTGGCTGAACAGAAGCTTTGATCTGCATAAATATCTTTATCTGTAACAAGCAGTTCCCAACTCTCATTGTACCAAATCGTGTTTGAGAATGCAAAATGACATTTCCAAGTTAAGACTAACTTCAGGCTGCCAGCAAGAGTTCTGCCAGATTTCAAAGTATGCTTAAAATTTTCTCAGGATTAAAATTATGCAGATTCAGTCAATAAATAGATTTTTTTTACTTGTTATTTTCTTCACAAATAAAGTTAAAAATACAGGCAACAAAAGGAAGGCCATGCTGTGCAATACGACCAGATTGCTAATAAACAGGAAGAGAAAAATCAGTGACTGGAGTCCTTCGTACATCATGGTTAAACTTGGGAGAAGACTAGTAACTGCTTAGAAGTCCAAAGTCATTCCAAGGCTGGTGGGTCTTGGGACCAATATCAGCCCACCAGGCTTTACTCTATGCCAACACGAGTGCCACTTTTGGCAGAAAAGCAAAATATGGATTTAGCAGGTTTAGCCTCTTGCCAGAATGGAGATGAAGACGGAAGACCATTGCTTCATAGCAAGATAGATCTGACAAATACAGAACTTCCCCTGCTAGCAAACACCGTTGATGTTTGTTAAAACCTTTTCATTCCACACAGGCCTCAAGTGCCTTCAGACCCTGGAGCCAGCAGCTCTTCTCAGCTCCCTCCTCGGCACTGCAAAACCTCTTTTTTTAAGCCCTTAGCAATGCAATGTGTTCGTTCGCTTTTTAGAATTTCCTGCTTGGGAGTTGCGCTGTCCTGTGTGAGTGGAAGACCACATATTTCCATCTTGCCAACCTTTTTGCCTTCAGTGTTTCCCTTCTTAGTGAACATCTTAACTTTTTGACGGCTGCTTCATGTTACAGCAATGCAAGGACGCCTGCTCCCAAAGCCCCTTCTCCATTGGGAACGAGCAGGACGGCTGTTCTCGGTGCCCAGGAGGAGGTGGAGGGCGCCTGGGGATGTGGGGATCCAGATTTTGGGGTGAGAGAAGCGGAGGTGGGTCTGAAGTAACTGTGGGCATTGGATCTGCTTCGCGCAGAAAGAACATTTGCAAAGCGACGCTCCGTTGTCCAGAAGGTCCGAAGGGAGGAAAGCCAAGCTCACAACGTTCTCCACTGTGACTGACAGCTGCTTTTAGCTCCCCCCGCCCCGCGTCCTCGTGGCTCCCCTCCACTGGTCTCCATTGCTGGCCACCACGTCCGCATACGCGGTGCAGAGCAGAGAGGGGATTGGTGAACACACACCATGTCATGGCAGAGCAATAAAAGGGACAGGAAATTTGCTTCTGCGACATCCAGAAGGTGCAAATACATCTGGGACCCTCCTTTCTTCGCTACCTTTAGGAGCATGGAGTGGAAGGCGGCAGAGACGGTCACCTTTCTGGACCGGTGGCTCTCCAGGTATGCGTGGAAGCCCACCATGGAGTCGTTTTGCTGGGTTCAGACATCACGGGGGGCCATGACAGCGTGAACAACCGAACAGCAAGTCACAGTCTCTTGCCTCCAACCATGTCTCTGAAGGGAAGAGTGCATTTAAGGCGATTGGGGGGTAGATGTTAAAAGCCTGGCATGCTTGCATGGTCCTTTAAGGGGCTAGTCAGTTCCAAGGCATTTTGGTGATAGCCGGCACTTGGACGTGAAACAAACTGGTACCCAGTTCAGTCAATACA
Source organism: Varanus salvator macromaculatus (assembly GCA_023646645.1). NCBI lineage: Eukaryota > Metazoa > Chordata > Lepidosauria > Squamata > Varanidae > Varanus > Varanus salvator. The sequence continues at coordinate 18,213,721 of JAIXND010000773.1, forward strand.
ATAAAAGAGCCTCACATACACAGAACCTGAAAATGCGCCACACGATTCCTTTGATGCTTATAAGGCCACCTATCCAAGTTGCGATCCTTGGAAACAGCCGCATCTTATTAAGGGCGAAACAACACATCGATTTCCTACCAAACACCTTCTCAAGCTACACTCAAATCGACACAAAGCTCAGCTAGAATAGAAAATGTACATACGCCGGCTCGCTGTTCAATACACAATTTAATTTTGAAAATAAACATGACCGCTTGTCCTTCAAGTAACTGCACGCACCATTTTGAAAGCGTTTAACAGGGCTGAGGCTGCTGGGTACAAGTGCAACGGACATGGTCCCTTCCTTGCTTTGTTGTATCATTCTGGGGTTTTATAAAAGCTGCTAAGACTGTCCTGGCTTTGCAGTACAGTGTGTGTGTGTGTGTGTGTGTGTGTGTGTGCATGCACACATGACCTGCTATTTTAAATTAAGACTGTGTGACTCCTTTTAATAAGGAGGCCTCTGACATTGTCTGAACACATGTTTTAAGATTTTGCCATCACCAGCAGCCGCTCTTACGAGCCAGTTGAGACATTTATGTCAACAGACATATATTATTTACCACGGCAAACGAGAGAAAAATTGCGCAACAGGTTCGGCACCGCATCGGAAGGAGCCAAACTTGACTGTGAGGCAGGCTTTGTCGCTCTTTTTGTTGTGCAGTGGAATCAACGCTCAAAAGACTTGGTCTTGCGTGAAAACCTGCACAAGGGAGAAGGCAATTTGTAGTGCCGGAGGAGGAGGAGAATAACCCAGCGGCTTTTTACCGTGCATTTGCTATGTTGCGGCGGAAACTGGTCACAGGAGGATGGGCTACGAGGAAAATTGGGTGGCAGGAAGCGGAGAACACACACATCTTTGCCCCTCCTTCAAACAAAGCACTTCTTTGCCTGACTGCTTTGCAGTTTAGTGAGTCTGATTTCCAGTCCCCCATATCTGTCTCCAAATGTGTGGTTCTCGTTTGGATGTTGGGACCATAGCTACTGACTCACGGCCTTTACAGAGAGGGAAGGGGAAGGAGCAGTGCTCACCTGAGTCCATTAAAACCTGGCCCCAGATTTATTTCGGAAGGCTGGACAGAGTCCCGAGTATTCACGAACACCCGTGGAAAAAAATCAACAAAACTGATCTTAGAAGGGATTTTGGACTGCTCGGAAAGGGACAGCTTGACCTTGCCTCTGCAGGAGGAGGACGCTTATCTTTACCAAACTTGGAACTCTTTTTATTATCAGTTAGAGAAACGGGACTATGCGTAGATTTGGCTATTCACTGTTAAAAAGAGGAAGATGTCACGCCAGTATATCCGATGCCTTAAATAACTGTTGTTTTTAATGTTAGATTGTAGAGAAAATAATAAAGTATATTTTTTTTAAAAAAGGAAGACATCAACAAAACACCTGCTGCAAAATTTTCACTTCCATGGCAACTAAACCTGGCAGTAGAACCTTTTTCTGTTGGTTTGGGAAGATCTGGGACAGGGTGTGATTTAAATGAAAAATTAACTTGAGATTATCTAGATTAGGCTGGGTTTTTCTTCTGTAATATCTAAATAAACCTGGCTTTTATTTGAAAACTTGCTGATATAGATACAAATTAACATGTGTAGACTTTACGCAGATTTCCGTCTTATGTGTGTGGGCCCAAAATCATTAAAAATTCTTATGGGATGAGGACAAAAAGAGAAGAAAGAATACAGTAGAAAGAACATCTTTCGAGTTTGCACCTGGTCAAAGCCTGGCAAGGGCTGAAAAAGTCATGGGAGTTTGTTGCAGTCAAAACTGGGAGAGAATTAAGGGAAATGCAAGTTACATGCACATTTACAGCTGCAACAATGAGGCCTTAGGATGCAGTTGTGCAGTCTGCTGGGCCTTGGCAAATCCGGTGAGCTTTGCACTCAAGTAGACCCAGCAGGAATGCCTTTCTGCCCATCTTGCAAATGTCCAAAGCCACAAAGATCTACAATGCAATCAACTAGCAAAAATGAGTTTCAATCAATCTCTAATAACTGGATTAAAAAATATTCATTCTGAACATTCATTCATTTATTAATTTATTATCACCCCAACTTTCTCATTTTCTCACCTTACCCAATTCCTGGAAATTTCATAGCCGCATATTTCTGTTAAACCCATTACTAAAATCTCTGTGTGCAATGAATGGGCAAAATACTGACAGGATTAACACTTTGGAAGTGCAATTGATCTCAGTGGGACAAAAAATAAGGGCATGCATGTGGAATCCAAGAAATGTAACAGTCTTTGGGTCATTCTAATTCTACTTTTCATTTGCTCCAAGGTCTCCATGAGCTACCACTGCCCAAGTTGGGCACTTCCCCAGGCTGGTTTATTTATTTATTTAGAGTTTTTCTATGCCATCCCATTACTAAAGTCTGTGGATGGCTTACAAAGGACAAAAAAGCAAAAAAACAAACAAAAAAACCCCCAAGAACAAAAAACCATAACAACAAAAACACACAACACAACACACAGCATCCAATAATAATGATAAAAACAAGGCTAAAGCTAATTAATTATTAAAATGGCGGGAAAATAAAAAGGTCTTTGCCTGATGCCGAAAGGAACAGAGCGATGGTGCCAAGCGGACCTCCCTGGGGAGCATGTTCCACAGTTGTGGAGCCACCGCTGAGCAGGCCCTTCTCTGAGTAGCGACCCTCCTAATCTCGAGGGCTCCCGGAGAAGGGCCTCTGCCTCCAATCTTGAGGGGCAGGCCGGCACATAGGGAAGAAGATGCTCCTTCAGGTGTCCAGGACCCAAGCCGTTTAGGGCCTTATAGGTCATTCCCAGCACCTGAAATTGGACCCAGATTTCAACTGCCAGCCAGTGCAACCAGCCAAGGACTGGCGTGAGATGGGAATACCTGCCGGTCCCTATTACTAACCTGGCAGCTCTATTCTGGACCAACTGAAGTACCTGGACCGTCTTTAAGGGCAGCCCCACATAGAGCGCATTCAAGAGTCCAAACGGGAGGTTACCAGGGCGTGGGTCACCATCTCCAGGCACTGCCCATCCAGGTAGGAACGCAGCTGATGGGTCAGCCGAAGCTGAAAGAAAGCGCACCTGGCCACTGCCAGCACCTGATGCTCCAGGGACAGGTCCAGGTCGAGGAGCACTCCCAGGCTGCGCACCCCGTCCTTTAGGGGCAGTGCGACCCCATCCACTCGCCTGGAAGGCTCAGCCACCTCCCACCTCCTATGGTTCAATCCAAAAAGGATGGCTGATCCACCGTCAGGTGAAAGGTGGATTTTGGTGCCTCCTCCGTTTCACTTTCTAGTCAATGATTTGAGTGAATGATGATTGTTCACATCTATGGGAAAAGTTAAAGGGAAACATCTGGGGACCCCACTGGAGCAAGAGAAAGCACCAGAAAAGAGCACTGACTTTTATAGCAGGAGATAGAGCACTTGTACATTCTGGGATGTTGGGATCGGCGGAGCGAATGTCTTAAAATCCTTTCCTGAGTCCCAGAGATACTCATCTCTTTATTCAAAAACTCTCAATAGCATTTACTTTACTTGCAGATGAGTAAAAGCATTTCAATCACTTTTCAAAGGACAGAAATTGCCTGGAGATTAAAGTGAAGAAATACGTTTAGGAACAACGCTGCACTTATCTATTCAAGTACCGACGCCGAGCTCATTCCTATACCCCCATCATAAAGTAAGTAAAACTGGGAAAAATATTCTCTGGATGTATCAGAAGCAGGAAACTTGCTAGAGAGGTGGTTGAACAACAAGAATGTTAAACATAGGAATAAGGAGACTACTGAACAACTGAGCAAATTATTTGCATTTGTCTCCAGCGTGGAAGTTATACGGTAGGTAAGGGTAAAGGTTTCCCCGTGACATTAAAGTCCAGTCATGCCTGACTCTAGGGGGTGCTGCTCATCCGTTTCCTAGCCGAGGGAGCCAGCGTTTGTCCGCAGACAGTCTCCGTGGTCGTGTGGCCGGCATGACTGAACACTGAGGTGCAGGAACGCTGTTACCTGCCCACTGAAGTGGCACCTTTTCATCTACCTGTATTTGCATGCTTTCGAACTGCAAGGTGGGCAGGAGCTGGGACGGGGCACGGGAGCTCACCCCGTGTGCAGATTCGAACCAGCAACCTTTCGATCTACCAGCCCAGCAGCACAGCAGTTTAAACCACTGCGACTCCTGCAGTCCCATGCGGTAGGTACACAGGACTAAAATGTAACATTCAGGAAGGAAACCTGAAGGAAATCTCAAACAGCAGAGACCAAGACTGGAAGTTCTGGGCTCTATTAAGAAATCGCCAGATCTGGGCAGTATCCATCTGAGAATTTTTAGGTAAGCCAAACATGGAATTGCCAAATTTCAAACAAAAATATGTAACTTGGCCATAAGATGTACCGTATTTTTTGCTCTATAAGACGCACTTTCCCCCCCTCAAAAGTAAGGGGAAATGTCTGTGCGTCTTGTAGAGCGAATATGTGTGTGCAGTAAGTCTGTCAGATGTGCAGCCCATGGGGAAATGATGGGGAATGTGCCTGTGATGATGTGCCCATTGGATTCAGGATATTTTTTTTCTTGTTCTCCTCTAAAAACTAGGCACGTCTTATGGTCGGGCGCGTCTTATAGAGCGAAAAATACGCGAAAAAAATAGAGCAAAAAAAGTATTTATTGCGGGGGCGGATCCAGTTTTCAAGGCTGCAGAGGGTTAAAGGGAAAGTTTTCCCCTTCCTAAGTCCTGTTGTCTTGGGAGGGTCTGTGAAGGCCAAGGCAATTCGCCACTTGCTTCTTAGGTTCATCCTGGGCCATATGATCTCCAAGTCAATACTGGTGCAGTTGCAGTTGCCTTTTAGCCGGATGGATGGCAACTTCTTCATGAGATGGGCGGTGGGCTAGTAAGGGAGTTTCCGGGGAAGCCACACCAACTGGCTGGGAGGGAGCAGGGAAAAGAAGCCACCTGGGATGTGGAAGAAGCGTTGTCTTCCTCCCTTCAACTGACCAGAGCCAGGTGCTGACCAAAAGTGAGGGTGTCTTGAAGTAGCTGGCGCAACCCGGCCAGTGTGGGCGCTTGTCCCATTCTGATCCTCTTGATCCCTGTTCATAAGCTTTCCCTGTGCTAAGAGGGCTGTGCATACTTGACTTCTCTTCAGGCTTCCATGAAGTTGGTTGCCTTATAAAACATCCCCCACACCTGGACTTTCTTCTAGGGTTTATACCCTGAAGCACTGCACACTTTTATTTATTTAAAACATTTCTATGCCGCCCCCATTGCAACAAAGCCTCGGGGCAGCTCACAACATAATTAAAATATATAAGTAACAGTTAGTCCGATTAATTAAAAGCTTGGTAACATCTCGGCATAAAATTTTAAATCCTAAAAATACATAATGAATTAATAATTAAAATAAGTTTTAAATAAAAAGGTCTTAGCCTGGCGCCGAAAAACAAATAAGGATTTATTTATTTTTTATTTATTTTTGGATTTATATGCTGCCTTTTTCCTACAAAGGGCTCAAGGCAGCTTACATCTCCTCCTCCATCTTATCCCCACAACAACAACCCTGTGAGGTAGGTTGGGCTGAGAGTCTGTGACTGGCCCAAAGTCACCCAGTTGGCTCCATGGCTGAGCGGGGACTCGAACCCAGATCGCCTGAGTCCCAGTCCCACGCTCTTCACCACTGTGCCACACTGGCTCCAGGCACCAGGATGGCGCCAGGCAGACCTCTTTGGGGAGCGCGTTCCATAAGTTGGGCGCCACCACCGAGAAGGCCCTCCTCCGGGTACTCACCCTCCTAATCTCATTCACGGAAGGTTCCTGGAGAAGGGCCTCTGTCGCCGATCTCAAGGGGAGGGAGGGCATATATGGACGCAAGCGTTCCACTTGCTGCTCTGCCCTTCGCGGCATCCCCAGACGTGCCACAGCGGCAGCTGGGGTGGCTGCGATGGGGATCTACCTCACCCAGATGGGCCCCACTGGGCTTGTGGGGTGATGCGGGACCATTTTTATGGTCTCCAAACTAGCGCACCTGCCCAACATGAACACTGCTGTGCTTTGCAAAACCGCCTTCGCAGGACCCGGGGAGCAGGGGGTGAAGTGGCTTAGGCACCCTGCCAGCAGTGGTTTGGGGGCGATCACGGGCCCTGGGCTGCCCCCCTTTTCCGAGTGGGAACAACCGCAGGATACAAGAGCTGCCCAACCCAAAAGCATGCAGAAATGTGCTCTGGGAAGCACCCTCGTTTCCCGCAGGAAAAACATTTCCTCAAGTTTTTCTTGGGGGGGATGATCCCAAATCCCAAATCTCGCATGTTGCCATGGAGCCCGAGTTGCGATCACCTTGGGGAGTGGAAACACGGAGATGGGCAGGTTTCCAGTGCGAGGCGCCATGCCTTGGGCAGTGTGGACCCCCTCTCCCCTTCACTGGGGAGCTGCTCCAGTTTTATTTGTTCATTCATTTATCTATCTAGAATATTCATATGCTTCCTGGCATCTCTAGGTGGCTCACAATATTAAAAAAAAACCTTAACAAAAATAAAAATTCACTCTAAAACAATAAACCCATAACCTATAAATTATCATGAATATAAATTCCAATAAATTAATTCAATCAAAAAGCCATAGTGCCATCTGGTAAATATCACAGCATCTTTTAAAGAGGTAAGTCTGTGTCTGGTGCTGAGCAGAATACAAGGACTGTGCCAGGTGAACCTCTTTCGGGTGAGAGAGTTTTGCAAGTTTGGAAGGGTGGGCTTGCAAAGGTGGGGGGCACGAGGTTTCCCCAGGGGCCTCGCTATGTGGTGGAGCACATGGTTTGCATGTGACAGCTGTCAGTTTCAATCTTGCCATCTCGGGGGAGGGCTGAGAAAAAAGCTTGTCCGACACCCCAGAAAGAAACCAGTGCAGAGTGCAGAGAACTGGATGGGCCAGAGATCCCACCTGGTGGAAACCAGCTTCCCGTGTGTATTCCCAGCGCCTAGATCTGCCCGGCTCTGTGCTGACCCACACGGGGCAGAGCGGGGGCCTAATTCGACCTTGTGGCTGCATATTTCAGGGCTGAGGAGAACTCATGGCAACGAGTCGTGATTTAGGGCCACTGCTTTCAGCCTGGCTGGCCACTGACTCTGAGTTGCTAGATGGGGCGACTCCTCAGTCTCTTCCTAATTCGCTTGCTTGCTGGTGTATTTCATCGTGATACCTCTCAACTGCCGAAGCCACGTCTTAAAAAGAACTACGCTGCATCAGCCTTGCCTGTGAAACCTGGCGGAAGTGAGTCGAATGGACGAGGCCCCCAACGCCCGCGTTTCAGGCTGGCACAAAATCCGCTACTACCCTTCCGCCCCACGCCTGGCGGATCCACAGAGGTTCCTTTCCTGCAGCGGCTCCCTCCAACTAACCGTTAAGAAAGGCCAGCCAGTAGCTCTGCAAATGCGGTCAGGATTCTCAAGCAGAGCTGCTGTGCAGCTAGGCTTACGCAATGGCATCATCAAGGTTATATAATGCAACTCATATTACACAGCGCGGGATCTGACTGCTAGATAATAGTTACTCAGATAATCAGGAGCCATGAACCACCCTGTGCTATTAACACGGCCTCCTGTTTTCTCTTTCCAATTACCCTGCATTCTTTAAATTAGAACAAAACCATTACGAAACAGTTGGTGGTAATTTACTCTTTCCACGCTGACAGCATAAAGACGGGCATCTTTCCTACTAAATACAGGAATTACAAACCAAGGTTAGTGGTCCCAAGGAAACACTGCATTGTGAATAATTAGCAAATTTGCAGTCAAACCTATGTACTTACTCAGAAGTAAGTCCCACTACATTCAGGGAGCGGTCCCTTTCCTAGTAGAAAGTATCTTCAGGAAAGCCATTTAAAAGACCCTCTACCTAATAAAGGGATGTTTATAATGCAGTCATAACAAGTACTATATTTCTGATCTCCACCACCCCTAGATTAGATTAAAGAAGAAAGGGTGAAGAAGTAGAACCTGTTCAAGAAAGTTTAAATTGTGATTTGTAGCTCTTAAAAAGGTGTGTACTGGACTGTTACTGAGGGTAGGAGCATTAGAATAATTTAAACTGGTTTCACAGAGTGTATTCATCTCATTTCTTATTTATATACATTGAAACCAATGCCTCTGTTAAGGAATGGAATATACCACACCGGAAGAGAAAAAAGAACCCATTACGGTTTGCACATCGTGAACCTGTTAGCTAAACCTCTTTTGCACTGATCCCTGTTTTCTCAAATCCTGGGTGTCTGATAGAACTTGAGCTCTTTGGGAAGAATAGAACAGGGCACAGTTTGATTAAAATAAGCAGTGTGAGAGAAAAGTCACAAGCTAGTTAAAGCTAACTGGTCTTTAAGGCACTGATGCTTTGTCTGTTGAATCCCATAAAGCAAGCAGGTAAAAGCCTGTTTTTTTAAAAAAATTGCAAGACTGTAATAAACACAAACATACACAATTACTCGCATTGGGCCTGACGTGAGATGAATTACTCATCTACGTAATGAATGCAAAAGTGATCGCCAATCTAGCCCTGAAACATGAAGCAAAATAATTGCTAATTAAATGTGCAAAGTCTCCTGAACTTTTACTCGCAAAATGGACAGATTCTTACAAGACCTACAATGACTTTTTTTACTTTATGAAATATCTCACATGTTGGCAGATTTGTTTGGAAACTGATAGTATTTGAATGACATAAATCATGCTAATGAACAGCACAAATTACTGATTTTGCTGCAACTGTGTATAATTGCTGGATGATTGTTTTCTTAGGGGCTTTATGGAAAAGCAAGGAACATGGAAATAATACAGTTTGTTTTGCTTCTTGCCCATAAAATGCCACATCGATGACTCTGACATCTGTGAAAGTTTGTCATTTTGTGGATGCATTTCCAGGGAAGGAATATTTTTCCACTGAAAACTGCTTAATAACTTTGATTGTGTTTCAGCAGACAATAAACTTAGAAAAGCCTTCCAACACTTTAAGCAGGTAAGGTAGATTTTTTTTAATTAAAGTAATACATCTCATTGTCTAGAAGAAGCATGAAGTACCAATCACATCTTTGATTGAAATCAGTGATGTAAATTAGACTATTTTGTGATGTATTAATCACTGGGGGAGGGGAAATTTCCCTTCAAAAATATGCATTCCAGCTAGTTAATCTAATAATTAAACGATGTTAGTTTACAACTAAATTAAAAAAGGCAACTATGGGTGAGGGCATCCTTTTTATTTATTTATGTTATTTAGTTGCTATTATTTTAGAAAAATTTGCACAATACTTTGCTCATTAATAGATGTTCATTATATCTGTCAAATTACTGTGTCTCAGGAATATTAATCAGAAGTAAATCATGCAGCTCACTGAGTGAACTGTTATACATGTGAAGAGTTATTATTGTATGTTATTTTATTAAAATATAATTGTATTAAAATAAGTGGCATATATAAATAAATAACAATTCAGCTCTGTGAGTCCTGCTCATGATATGACTTGATGGCTGTAACACATTGGCTGGGAGGAGTCCCATGACTGGAACTCAGCAAGTGAAAGATGTATTTTGTTCAAGAAGAAGGGAAAATAGGCGGAGTTCTACTATATGTTAAAGATACAGATTTCAATTCAGAAATATAGGAGGATGAGCTTAGTAGTCCCATAGCCTGGTTTAAAATAAATGGCGCAAAGAATAAAAGGAACATGGTGGCTGGAGTCCACGCCAACCACCCAGTCAAAGAGAAAATGAAGATGAACCTTCTGAAAAGCAAATGCGAGTCTTTCCAGAAAGAACGGAGGACTTCAAATCCCCCCAGATCTGTTGAGAGCCCAATTCTGCCACACAAGGCTCCAGGAAATCCCTGACTTGGCCTTGCTGGTAGTATTTCCTATAGCATCCAGAAGACTGGCTATCCTTGACTGGATTCCAAGCAACAGAGATAACCTAGTGGAGGAAGTGGCCATCGTGGGAACTCTGGGACTGTGGGAGATTTGAATGCGTGACCCTAAAGGAAGCAAATGCTGAGTATAAGCACATGTGCGCCTGGGATTTTAAGGAAAGCCCTGTTTAATACACTCAGAACAATGAAAAGAATGTCCCATGGAAAGCGACTTTAGTGAGAGGATCTGAAAACGAAAAGGGGCATTGAGGAAGTGAAGGAACACTGGCAGGTAGATGGCACTTCAGGGGAAGCATCAGGAAGGCTAAAGCTGAGCATGAGCTGGAGCTATTATCACCTGCTACGACAACTGCAAGCAAGGGATGCTGAGAGCAACAAAAACGGCTTCTTGGGATACGTGCGTAGTATTTATTTATTTAAAATATTTATATGCTGGCCTTCACTACTGCATCTCAGGACGGCTTACAAAAAGCAAGTAGTAAAAGCAAGGGAAAGAAATGGTCATTCCGCAAGATGCTAAACGATGACAAGGAAAAGGCAGAAATGCCCCATCACTGCTTTGGGGCAGCCTTCTCCCGGGAGAGAGCCTATGGCTTCCCCAGCAAAGGTGAAGTACAAGCTCAAGCCAGTGTGGCACAGTGGTTAAGAGCGCAGGACTGGGGCTCAGGCGATCCGGGTTCGAGTCCCCACTCGGCCACGGAGCCAACTGGGTGACTTTGGGCCAGCCACAGACTCTCAGCCCAACCTACCTCACAGGGTTGTTGTTGTGGGGATAAGATGGAGGAGGAGAATGATGTAAGCTGCCTTGGGTCCTTGGTAGGAAAAAGGCAGGATCTAAGGGACCACCTCATTACTTTGGACGAGTTCTAATCTCCAGGGTCTGGTGAACTTGTACACATCCTGGTGTACTTAAGGGCCTGTCAGAAGAATGCCCAGACTACTGGAAGGCAGGTGAAGTGCCAGGTGACTGGAGAAGGGCTAATTCAGTCCCTATCTTTAAAAATAAGAAAAAGGAGGACCCCGGGCCCTACAGACCAGTCAGTCTGGCGTCAGTCCCTGGAAAATTCTGGGGCAGTTCGTAAAGCAGTAGGTCCGCACACACTTTGAAAACAATGCAGTGATTACTAATGGAAGTACCATTTCCAAATCACATCAAGTCCTAGTTCTCCTCTACTTAGCATTGGTTAGGCTTCATCTTAAGAACTGTGGCCAGCTCTAGGCATCATGGTTGAAGAAAGATGCTGAAAAACATAGAAACATGGAAACAGAGCGAGTCAGAAGGGGCCTCCCGGGCCATCTAGTCTGACCTCCGGCTCCAGCCAGCTCTGCTCACGACATGCCCACCATGTGCATGTCCAGCCTGTCTTTGAACACCCTCACCGATGGGGCCTCAACGACCTCCCATGGAAGCCCATTCCACACCCCAGGGGTCCTGACTGTCAGGAAGTGCTTCCTGGCATCCAAATGGGACCATGGTTCCCTGAGCTTTGCTCCGTTGGAGCACGTCCTGCCTTCCTCTGCAGGGGAGAACAGGTCTCTACCCACCTCCATGTGACATCCTTTCACATAACTGTATGTCACCAACAGATCCCCTCTGAGTCTCCTCCAGGCTGAAGAGACCCAATTCCCTCAGTCTCGTCCTATACAGCTTCCCCTGCAAACTGGCCACCAACCTTGTGGCCCTACGCTGCACTGACTCCAACCTGGCTATATCCTTCCTGTAATGAGGGGCCCAAAACTGAACACAATACTCCAGTTGCAGGCACAAAAGATGAGCAGGGAACTGGAAACAAAGCCTTATGAGGAGAGAGGGGAAGAACTGGGTGTGTTTAGCCTTGAGAAGTGAAGTCATATCTCAGAGGAGATATGATATCGCTTTTCAAGTACCTATCACATGGAAGAGGGTCAAAAACTCTTCTTTGTCATCCCAGAGTGCAGAACACAGAATAATGGGCCCCTGTTACAGGAAGGCAGATTCTGGAAAAACTTCCTTTATTGGAGCAGTGCAACAATGGAACCAATTCCATAATGGAATTCTATAATCTTACCTAAAGTGTTTGCCCTGATATCAGCCCACTGAGCTCATTGAGTTTGTTGTTGTTGTTAGTCGCGAAGTCACATCCGCCCCATCGCGACCCCATGGACAACATTCCTCCAGGCCTTCCTGTCCTCCACCATCCCCTGAAGTCCGCTTAAGTTCACGTCGACTGCCTCAGTGACCCCATCTAGCTACGTCATTCTCTGCCGTCCCCTCCTTCTTTTGCCATCTATTGTTCCCAGCATCAGGCTCTTCTCCAGGGAGTCCTTCCTTCTCATTAGGTGGCCAAAGTATTTGAGTTTCATCTTCAGGATCTGGCCTTCTAAAGAGCAGTCAGGGTTGATCTCCACTAGGACTGACCAGTTTGATTGCCTTGTGGTCCAAGGGACTCACAGGAGTCTCCTCCAGCACCACAACTCAAAGGTCTCAATCCTTTTGCGCTCGGCCTTCCTTATGGTCCAGCTTTCACAGCCATGCATTGCAACTGGGAAAACCATAGCCTTGACTATACGCACTTTTGTTGGCAGGGTGATGTCTCTGCTTTTTAGCATGCTGTCTAGATTTGCCATTGCTTTCCTCCCCAGGAGCAAGCGTCTTTTAATTTCTTGGCTGCAGTCCCCGTCTGCGGTGATCTTGGAGCCCAGGAAAATAAAATCTGTCACTACCTCCATTTCTTCCCCATCTATTTGCCAGGAAGTG